>JAGFBZ010000767.1:80000-313929 GCA_018398805.1 Hirundichthys speculiger | reverse complement strand
CGAGGACTTCCAGTGATGTAAATAAGACTACAGGACACTTTATTAGTGCCAGGTTGGATCTCCTTTTGCCTTTAAAACTGCCTTTGTTTTTTTGTGGCCTTGATTCAACAAAGTGCTCAGAGATCTTGGACCATACTGGCATCAGATTTGTTGGTTATACATCCATGATTAAAATCTCTGTACCATTAATATAAGGCAGGATGAATGTTACTTATGGTAAATTCTGACCCTACCGTGTGAATACTGCAGCAGAAAGCATCATGGGGGATGCTTCTTGCAGCAAGGCTAAAGTGTTAACTACCTAGCCATGGAGCTAAAAAAACAAACAAACATATTTCCCAGGGCAACAGGCTGGCATTAACAGCCGAGCAGCATCACTCACCGATCCATCCGACGCGCTGGCTCCTACTTTATCCCCGGTAGCGTTCCAGCACACCTCAAAGATCCCCCCTGTGCCCCGGTAGCTGTGAACTAAAGCACCTGTCTGAAGTCCACAGACACACACACATGCGCTCAGATTTAGTGATGGATTACGTCATCGTATCTGGTTCTGTCTGTGAATGAAGTTGTGTCCTCTGACCTGAGTGTTCCAGATGTGAACACATTTGTCAAACGAACCGCTGGCGAGGTGCCTGCCGTCAGGACTGAAGGCCACGCTGTAGACGGGCTGTCCTGCACTAGTGACGGGTCAGCGTGTGAATACACACACACGACCAGCCATTACAAGGCGCTCACCTCGACGTCCCACAGACGCACCGTTGAATCAAATGATGCACTGTTCACTGAAGTTGAAGACTAAAGCCAAGAGGGCGTGATGTCAAGAGTGGTGTACCTCAAAAACGAAATGATGTCCGCTGGATATGACAGAAACTAACTGAAACAAGGCTTATATGTGTGTGTGATGCATTATATAAATAGTGCTTTTAATGTATTATTGTATGAGTATCATACTAGTAACGTTACTACTAGTAACGCTGATGCTCCCCACCCCCCCCCTCGCCACCCCCCCTTGGCTAAAGTCCACTCTAAATAGACTCTCGACATCCATCTTGGCTCCAATAAACCAGGTGAGGAAAGAAGATAAAATTTCAAAGAGACTTAAAAGAAAGAAATAAGAATAAGAAATACATAAATGAATGACTATACAATGAAAATAATAACTTAACCATGTTTCTGTAGTGTGTGTTTTTACTAAATATCTGCAAACCCATTAATGGAGGGAAGCAGCGCTCTAGGATGTGTTGAATGTGTGAAATGTAATTCCTTTGGTTTTCTATGAAAAAAGAATTATTATTCTTATTCTTGTCTGACTGCGATTCTACCAGGAATTAAAAATAAAAATTTTAAAAGGTTGAACTGACACATAAAAATTTAACAGCAACATGTTCACTTCTTTCTTCTAAACTGCATTCTTGAGAAGTGAGTTGGAAATTAACTGTTAACATAAATGTGAAGGTTTATTTTTTAAACACAAAGCTTGAAGAGAAAAACGGTGTTCACTAGAACACAGGAAAACATTTCCTCAAACTCCTTTCTTCCAATTAAAACATCACATAAATGTTGTTAAACCGCTTATAATGAAAGCATATTCAAAGTATTTGAGAGGTAAAAAATATCAACATTAATTGAAGTAAATCAGGTGATGCTATTAACACGTGTTGTCTTCCTAAAATAAACTTTTTTAACAGTCCAATGTGACTTTGTTAAATAGTTTATTTCCAGACTCCTAATTCCTTTTTGTATGAAGTGCGTGTGTCAACATTCTCACTTTCACTATTAATCATTACTGAGTTCTACTGCTGATTCTTTTTTTAAATTAGACTTCACCCAACTCCTCTTATCTCCATCATTTAGGATTTTATTTTTTCCTGACCACATTTCCTCCTTGAAGATGATAATTCTCCCTCTCCTTCAAGGTTTTAACACCACGTTGGACAGTTCTTAACACCATTTAAATATTCTTATCAGTCTCTTCATTTGACTGGTTTGCTTGATGCTGACTAATAATTTGATTATTACTCCCAACACAGAATCGTTTTTGCAACCACAGGATGTGTCCTCCCACATGGCTGTTCAAGGAACGAGAAGCTCCTCGGTGTTAATTTGTTGAAACTGAAACAAATCACTCACTGCAGAACATCTCCAGCCTTTTCTTATTTGTTTAGTCAAATCCACACGAGGAGGGACGCAGTGTATTTGCATAACAAAGCATATGAAAAAACGTGTTTTGACTTCACAGAGAAGTGCTTATTAAGATGTGTAATGTTAAAAGAAGTAAAATGAAGGAACCATGCAGAGCCTCCCAGCAGGTGTGTGTTTCTACTAGAGGGGGGTTCTGAGGTCGTTTTTCAGAGATGGACGGATCATTGACGCATGTCTCCATGACCACCTCCTGGTTTTAACCTGGAACCCTCACTACCTGAAACATACCTTAAAAGGACTTTGTGTTCTTTTACCTGGCCAGCATAAGGTTTGCACTGGGGTTGTTGGTCCCAGGGCCTGTAGGGCTCCACTTAATGGTGTAGATTTCTTTACTGTGGGCTTGGAGGTCGTGGACACATGAGTCCTGCTTCATACTCCAGATCTGTGGCAAAAAAGAATGGAGGTAATAAGTCAAATAAATGCATAAATGTGTCCAGGCCAGGGTTTTGGAACAGGCTTTTCAGGGGTGGGGGGAGAATTAAATAAAAATATAATATGTAGCATATTACTTAATCTTATCTTTATATCCAACAACAATTCATAACAGAATTCCTGCTGCTGGCTTGTCTGTTTTATAGATATCCCACACAGTACAGCCATATATGATGATTAATTCCAAACACATCATTTGATTGGTCAAGAGTCATTCTATGAGTGTGGATATGGGACTACTTCAGCACCGGATCCTTTAATCACAGTTTGCATCTCTCTTGTCATGTATGTTAAAAACCTCTTCCTTGAAAGTGGTCCGGTGCTTGAAACAACACATGGATCATTTTTAACTACAAAGATTAGGAACCAGACACGCTGCCTCCCCGGTGGCTTACTGCGAGTGCTTTCACCAACCTCGCGGGGGGTCCGAATTTGAATCATGGTTGCATCAGGAAGGTGCACTTGTGCCAAACAAATCATATCAAATAATAATAGATTGTATCGTATCATACGGCTGCAACAAAGGTGGCCAAAAAATGAAGTTTAGGAAACACATATGCAATATTCCAATGTGTGTGTGTGTTTTGTCATTACAGCAGCATGCCCGTGTTATAAACAGGGGTTGGACAATGAAACTGAAACACCTGGTTTTAGAGCACAATCATTTATTAGTATGGTGTAAGGCCTCCTTTTGCAGCCAAATTCAGCATCAATTCATCTTGGGAATGACATATTCAGGTCCTGCACAGTGGTCAGAGGGATTTAAAGTCATTCTTCCTGCAGGACAGTGACCAGGTCACTACGTGATGCTGGTGGAGGAAAACGTTTCCTGACTCGCTCCTCCAAAACGCCCCAAAGTGGCTCAATAATATTCAGATCTGGTGACTTCAGGCCGAGGGAGATGTTCAACTCCACTTTCATGTTCATCAAACCAATCTTTCACCAGTCTTACTGGGTGTATTGGTGCACTGTCATCCTGATACAAGGCACCGCCTTCAGGATACAATGTTTGGACCATTGGATGCCGTGGCTCTTGATACATCACAAAGACTTGCTGTCTTGGTCACAGATGTGCCAGAAAGACGTTCACCAACAACTTGTCCTCTTTTGAACTCTGATATGTCACCCATGATGTTGCGTGCATTGCAATATTTTATGGAAAACTGTGCTCTAACCCTGATAACTGAACCTTCACTCTCTGCTCTTACTGGTGCTGTGTGGAATTAATGAAGACTGGACACCAGGCTGGTCCAATCTAGCCATGAAACCTCCCACACTACAATGACAGTTTTCAGTTTCATTGTCCAACCCCTGTACAGTCGCTGGTCATGCCCTACTGCCAAAGCTCAAAGATAAACAACTTTTTAGGGTGTCCAGTTAAAAATTTAAGCCATCTATGTTTTAAACAGGGTATCTAAAAGACGACTGGACGGGCCTCTAGCTAAAACCCTGGTCCAGGCCGAGTGTGCGCTTTTCTTGGCCATTCAGTGAAATGATCTTGTTTTGTGAACTGACCTTAAGTGTCATGTCATCAGAACAGGAGGCCAACAAGCTTCCGGTGGGATCCCACTTGATGGCGTTCACCTCGTTCTAGAGCGAATAAGATGAATGTTAGCATAAGCAAAAACAGCAAATATGATAGTCAATCCATTCAAAAATTGCTGCTGTAGATATCTTCACAGAGGAAACTAAATTAAAAAATGTATTGAGTTTGTAGAACTAAGCTTGCTCAAGTATAAGCTAAGAAACGTTTAAAATGTCTTTCAGTGATTAATTGTTTTATATGAGATTTTTGAGGAGAACTAAGTTGTGTTCTTGCGGTAGCTTGTTTCGCTGCTACATGACGACCATGTGGAAACAGGTCTATTTTAACCATTCCACGTAAACGGTGATGTTTGAAACTTCTCATGAATCACTCTACTCTAAACAGATGTTTGCGTCAGAAGTTGTGTACGCCTGGTCAAAAGCAGTTTACATGTAGTCAGCCTGCTAACCAAACAGCTAGGGTTGTGATATGTACAGTTATGGAGGCGTTGGATGGCACAGTTAACAAAATTACTTCACATTGGTGAATTAAGACTAGGGCTGGGCAAGTTGAAAATAAAATAAAGTGTCACTTTTTAATTTTTTACATTTTTGATTGACAATTGAAAATGGAAAAAAAAATGATACACAGACTGATAAAGTTACAGAACTTTAACATGGACATTTTCATTTTAAAGTTCTCCCAGACGGAGGATTTGACAGAAACAAGGTTATTTGTAACAACTGCCAAGTTGAACTCCCCGTTAAAAGTTTCTTCTATTACCTCAGAAATTACCTGTTTTAATGTTCTGATTGTGGCTCAGGATTTTGTTGGTCGACTTTTTTTTAAATTTTTCATAAAAAACAGGATGACATTAATGCCCTGGCAGTGGCAATAAGCTTTATTTTATTTTAAATTTTTTAAGATGAGATTTACACTAAATTAGAGGTATTCACGGGTCCACTTTCATGGCCCCCGAACCCGAGTGGACCCGTGAAAATTCCACCCGAAACCGACCCGACCTGAGCTATTATCATAAGTCCAGGGGTCCGAACCCGGAACCGACCCTACCCGAGTCTTTAGTTTCCGACCACTAACCGAACCGAGTTACCCGAATAGATCTGAGACAATACAGCCCATAGTTGTCTAGTGTTGAATAAAACTTGATTTTCTTATCCAAAGTTGTCTTCTTCTACCCGGTTCAGTTGCTACATAGGCTACGTGATGTAAACAACAATAAATCCACGTCGTTATTTTCTTTCTGGATACATATGCTATTGGTAGCAACTGCTAACGCTAACAGCCTACACCGGTCAGGATGTGTCGTGAATATGTTCTCTCATCCAGCGTTATCATGTTGGCGATCCGTTGTGCTTTACAGCTGCCGGGCAAACCGCTAATAACACGCTAATAACACGCTACGGCAATACACTGATGTTAAAAGTGTTTGAACAACAAATGTTATGGCACTTTAGTTCATATGGCAGCAGAACATTTAAATAAAAGTGACCTTTACACCACTTTTGAATTCATTATTTGATTTTCCGTATACAATGCGATTAATCGTGATTGTTCAGGGAAATCATATGATTAATTGTGATTAAAAATTTTAACGTTGCTCAGCCCTAATTAAGACTCTTTAAAATATACCAGCCTGTGAAAAATAAAACAATCAGTAAGCATACTAGATGGGAGCGAGGTCAAATTCACTGACGTGCAACAAACATTATTTTACACATTATGTTTGAATTTATGTTATATATTTCTTTTAGCTCTACATTCCCTCATCATGGACTAAAGGCTCGCGGAAATACTGTGACGGGTTAAATTCCGAAGTGAGGTGTTTTAGTTTCCTCTGGTCCCAATCATTTAGCATTTTAGCGAGGCTACGACTCTGACTTATCTAATCATAAATATTTACATTGTTCAGAGCTCAACCTGTGTGTGAGCTACATGAGAAGGCCAAAGATGGAACCGTTTGGAGACCCATAAAGCTGGGACTGCGGGCCGGGAGAGCCCAGTCCAAAAACGTCCCAGTGGAGAGAGGCGGTCCAACTCCGTACGCTCGCCGCAACATTGACGACCGTGTGTGCTACAGCATATCTGTGACTGAACGGTGGCAGAGGCGCGCCGGTGATAAGAGGAGGGCTGGGGATGGAGTAATGTGTGCGTGAGGGGGAGCGCAGCATGAATCAGTTTTTTTTTTTTTTTTTTTTTAAATATCTGTTAACATCTGAAATCTGTTGTTTTATATTGTAAATAGTCTGTCATTCGATTGCTGTTGTTTTCATGTTTGTGTTAACATACAGCTCCTACAGTTTGTTGATGAACACACCGATGTATTTATTTGTGTGGCTGAGAGAGAGATTGTGCAGTGTTAGAAAAAAGCACACAAAAAAATACTTTTTAAACACTTATTTTGACAAGTGTCCTTTATTATTTCAGAAATATTTAGGAATTAGCCACTTCACATCTTCTAGAAATGACACCTCAGCATCCACTTTTAACATTGCCAGGACCATGATGATCATGTTTTATCGTGCTTTTATAGAATCAGTTTTATCGTTCTGTCTTGTTTCATGGTTTGGAAATGTGTCTTTTAAAAACAAAAACTGTTTAAATCAAATTGTGAAATGGTCAGCAAGCTGATTGGTGAGTCTCAGCTTCATCCAGAATCCCTGTATACTAAGCAGTTACAGAGGATAGCTGGCTCTATTTTAAAAGACAACTCTCACCCTCTTAGAGGTGAGTTTCAGTTGCTCCCATCAGGTCGGAGGTTCATGGTACCTGCTTGTAAAACAAAACGTTACAAAAACAGCTTTGTACCAGCAGCCATCAGTACTATGAACAAGTGAGAGAAACTGCAACATAACTTTGTATTTATGTTTTGTATTGTTTCTTTTATCTTGTTTCTAAAAAGGCACATATTTTATTTTTATCCTTTAGATGGTTTTGAATATTTTAGTGGTTTCTTATCTACTGATGTTTTTAAACATATCTTGCTTTTTATCCTGGGGCCGTCCTTCTTGTTCTTTTAGCCAAAGCACTGTCATCACTTTATCTTGTCCTGTGTTGTTGAGTGTATATTTTTTGCATAGTATGTGGAATACGAGATGCAGCACTCATTGTAAACCAAATTTACCCAAGGGTACAATAAATTAATCTGAATCTGAATCTGAATCTGAATCTGACGCTGTTGCAGTAATGGGGTCAAAATGACCCCCCTCGGCGGTTCTAGTATCAAGAGCAGTAAACCCTGATCAGAAACTATATTGATCTCACGCCACCGTGTATTTACATCTCACTGGTGCAGCAGCTCAGTTTCCTTCAGCGAGTGGTCTCTTACCGTGTGTCCCTGGAAGGTCTTGACAGGTCTGTCCTGACCCAGCTTACACACATGGATGCACATGTCTGTGCTGCAGGAGGCAAACGTGTTATTGCTCTGCCAGTCCACATCCAGAGCAGGTGCTGTTGGGAGGCAGAGACACAACTCAGGCCTCCTGCAGCAGTAACATGTACAGATATAAGATGGCAATGATAGTCTAAGGTGAAATTTCTGATGAGCACAATGGATCCCATGTACTACTAAAATATGTACAAGTAGCTGTTTTCAAATTATAAATCATGATTAGAGATACTGATTTAAGGCTCTAGACTAATACTATCACAGTTCACACTAAACCATAAAACTCTACTGTGCGATATACAAAGGTGAGAATGGTTCTATACGACAGGAACCAACATAGCACAATGCAGAGAAAGACTTGATTGACACAAACAGTATTTCTCACTGCAGACACACCAACTCCTGTCCCTCACCTGAGTGGAAAGGAAACTGCTGCTTCGCTTCTCCTGTGTGTGCATCCCAAATAATTGTCGTCTGTGTGAAGGGAGAGATTTTCATTACTCATAATGAACTGGCCAAGTTTACTTTCATAAAATCAGTAAAACACATTTCAAAAACTAAAAAGTGTGCATTGCGTCTTCCTCAAGTATATCCATCAGGTTACTCTGTTGGTTTGAATAATATGCACAAGAACAGAGCTGCACAGAGATGCAAACATATCACACATATCGGCCCTTTTAGACGTAAAAAAAGACGACCGCTTAATCATTATTTTGGTGCATGCCATTATGCTTCTGTACACTAGATGGCAATGTTGACCCTTGAAGCATTTGCAAGTGAAGGACCCTGCTCTGTTAAGTCAAAGACCCTGATACTAAACTAAATATAATGTAAAAGCATCTTTGTCGATTGTGAATCATATATAAATAAAAATACGCAATATAACGTTAAAATAAATAAATTATATATATATATATATATATATATATATATATATATATATATATGTACAACAAGTTTATTCTTAAAAAAACAGATCACTGGAGCCCAAAATAAGATCTTAGAATAGCTTGATTGTTTCATTCAAGCAGGTACAAAACCTGAGCACAATCAATTAACGACGATATGATACACAGATTGTCTATAAAATTAATGTCTTACCTTGTCCACGCCAGCACTGAGGATAAAGTTTCCTTTCTTATTCCACTTGAGTGCAAATATAGGGCCTTTATGCTGACCCAAAGTACTGGCCAGGTTGCCTGAAGACATAATAATGGAATTCAGCTTAAATTAAAATCAGAGTGGTATGATAAGGAAGCTATGATTTAGCAAAAGCTCTGGGTGTTACCATCTTTTGTCCAGATTCTAGCAAAGCCATCGTACGAGCCTGTCGCCAGCAACGAGCCCTCACTCTGCAACAGAAATACGTCTTGTTAACTTCAGTAAGTAGCATAAAATCTTTTCCACTTTCATCTGCATATTTTTTGATGTTGTCTGTGTCTTATTTCAAGGACAAAGTCTTATATCTTTATTCATGAATTTCACTTTAAGTCATAAGAAGTTAATAATAAAACTAACTATTAAAATTTTAGTGCTGATTTGATGTTGTGCATTGACTTGTGTTACTTAGGGGGAAAAAAACAGTCTTCTGCTGAGCACAAGAGGAAAAATAAAAAAACCTTTTTCCAGTGACTTGTCGTTGCATACTGTATGTGAGTGGAAGGAATTCATTTAACAAAAGAAGTGGTTTAAAGCATAAACATATACATGCAAGAGTACACAAATATTAGCAGATAAGATTACCAAAAACTATATAAGCGGTATTGGACATCATACAATTTAACCACACACACACACTCACATTCCAGTCTAGTGAGGTGACGTCTTTGTTGCTGGGTACGTCCTGGCCCCCCTCTCTTATGCAGTGTCTCAGAACCAGCTGGGTAGATCCGCCTGTGGTATTTTCACTCAGGTTCCAGATCCGTGCCGTCGAGTCCCCGGACCTGCCAGAGTCAACACAAGCTAAGATCAGGCTCTGAGACGCAGATTCAGGTCTAAGATCAGGACTGAAAATACGATCAAACTGGCCGTCACAGCTCCTGAGCTGAGCTGATGTTTGAAACCTTTTCATTGAATCAGAACTGAAGTAATTGGAAAAAAAAAAGTCTGAAAATGTGGTTTGTGTGGGTATTTATTTTTCCTGTATAAAACCTCGTGAATTGCAGGATTGCTTTATTTAACCTTAATAGTCCATATTCAGGAGCAGCATTGTTAATACCTCAATTAACACCTGCATCTACCAGGCTGGTCTCTTTAGTTGACTTGTTGAAGGGAAGGTAGAAGAAGATGTGAAAACATTTCAGTGCTTGGATGTTTTGTCGTCAAATTCTTTTACGTTCAATCAGCAGAATTTACTACTGGCGTTTCATCCACATGTTTTGATTCTCTACTATCAACCGGTTAATTAAAAAAAACATACATGGAAGGACTGGAGGCCAAAATACATTACAAAATCTTAAGAGATTTCTTGCAGCTCAGCTCCATAAGCAAAGTAATAACACTGCACAGAGTCCGACTACACTCTACCCAGTCTTACAAAAAAGAAGAAGAAAAAAGAAAGAAAACCCAACAATCTTTGACAATTATCTGTCAATAGGAGCAGGTCGTAAGAATACCTGCTCAGTCTGAAGTTTGACACCAGTTACACTGAACAATGCAGCTTTCCTACAGGATCTGTGTGCATGTGTCAGGGGAGTGGTTTAAAGTACCTGCCCCATTCAGCCACAGTCACAAAACACTTTCTTGGTCCGTGTAGTTATTTTCAGTCAATGCACTACTTTTTTCTCTCTCACTCACACACCTGTGAAAACATGGAGGGCAATTTGGGGTTCAGTATCTTCCCTAAAGACATGTTGCCATGTGGATTGTGGAGGCCAAGGATTGAACTAGCAGGCATCTGACTGGCAGAGAGTCATTTAACTTCCTGGACCACCGCTGACCCAAACAAGAAGCTGGTGTGCGTACATTAAGAGTGGAGAAACAGATGTAACATAACCGTAAACGTGTGTATTTATTTGTATAATTTATTGTCTATGTTGTCAAAATAACCAAACATTTAATCATCTTTAGGAACTATTATTGAGTTGTTAGACCCATCTAGGCCTGCTGTCAGCAGAAACTGACAGCCTCTGGATACCAGGATGAGCCGTCATCGCCACAGCTGCATGCAACTTTATGCCCCGTTGTCACATATAAAACAATAAATTGAGACTATATCACAAAGCTAGTTCAGTTTTGCACATTTTACACAGCGACCATCATGGCAGAGGTGACTTAAAAAAACAAATGGAGTAATGTCAGAGGATTTAAAGAGAGAAAGCTAGAGAGAGTGATAGAGGAAGAGACTGTTATTATCAGGTTTTGAGCCAGAAATGGAGGACACAGGCGCAGGAGTTTAAAAAAAAAAGGGATTTATTTTCAAAAACAAAAACCAAGAGTCCAAGAAAACTAAAAAAAAAAAAAAAATCCACAAGGGAAGGAAAAAATAAAGTACAAAACAAATCCACAAAAGTAATCAAAAACAAGCATTGAGGAACTGAAAACAGAAAAACACTAACGGGGAACAAGAAAAGACGTAGGGTGCATGGAACGGAGACCTAATGAACATGAGACATGAAAAGATGGACCAGCACAGACAGGAGAGATGACAAGACTTAAATACACAGGGAATCAAACGAGAGGCAGGTGCAGGGGATCAAGGTAACAAGAGGGAGGAAGCAAAGCTGAATACCACACAGACAAGACAGACCTCAAAGTTAAACAGGAAAACAGATGACAAAAGACAGGGATTGATGCCAACTTAACATATAACACAGAAAACCCAAAATAGCCGTCATGGCCGCCCCAGACCAAAACAATTATGCGTAGGGTTGGGCATGGCAGTTTTCTGGGTTTGGTTGGTGTTCTCGTCTCCCACGTCTTTAGTCTACCTTGTTTCCTGTTTTTGAAGCTCTGTCTTGTCTTCGTTGTGTTCACCTCACTTCCTTCAGTTCATTTTCCTGATTCTCTGCACCGACTTCTCGTTTGCTCCTTTGTCTATTTAAGTCTCGTCTTTCCCTCTGTTTCCAGTTCGTCTGTTGACTTCCCTGATGTCTCTGCTCATCTTCTTTCCCTGTTCCTGCCTTGCTGTCCCATCACCATTAAGTTCTGAAGTTAAGTTTGGATTTTGTTTTTTGTTAATAAAACACTTTGCTGGAATCTCCTGCACTTTGGGAGCTGCATACAAAATATGACAGAGACCAAACAAGAGTAAATCTTAGGCAAACTTTCACTGAAATGGAAGTTTGTACCAGACAATTATCAACTAGAAACATACAGCTTGACACCTCATGTATCTAATAAACGTTAACATTTGTTCAGTTATTTGTCACTGTAATCAGCAATCAATGTGTTTTTTAATACCGACGTGGGCTGTGGCAAAGCCACATGGAAATGCCTGAAAATGTTTGTTGATGTCTTCACAGAACGTTGTATCGGTTGGCTTGCATAGTTAATCTGCAAGCCAGTCTGAAATGTTGCAGAACTCCAAGGATGACTGTTATTGAGAAAACATCTCTAATTACGCTTGTCATGTTGGCACAAAACTATACATTGAAATTTATGAAAAAGTCAACATCTTAAGTTTTCATCAGGTTGTCTTTCTCCCTGCTTCCATTTACCAGCTTCTGTAACACATTCACGTGTGGTGACCGTCATAAAAACTACTTTGCCTGTCATGCCAGTAGGGGGTGTTAAAAATCTCAACATAGAAGAGTCATTCTGGATGGCTTTAAGCACACTGAGTTCACTGGTAATGAAATGTACTATTAGGGCTGGGCCATATCTCATTCTTATCACTTAATTAGAATCAATAGTTTATGGTGATGTTAAAAAAATGAAAATCGATTTTTCATTTTAATTTGAATAGTTACGGTATTTCACTGCCACCTCTTCCTCAGTTCAGTAGTTCCATAACTGACACCTCTCTGACACTTATTTTCAGATGCAGAGTGTGCTGATAAAAGTGAACAGCTTCTCCAGTTGTCTGGAAATGAGCTCAGCTCATGAAAAATGGGGGCAAAAACAAAAGTGCTGCGTTTATATTTTACATATGCAGTAGTGTTTCACATGGCTAAAAATACAGTACCCAGTTACAGACAACGACCCTGGGTCCATCCATACACTGCATACAATTGACCCCAGATATGATACTTATGTATCATTATTTATTACTAGAATAAATTAAGTATCACAGTTAAGACTACACTTGATTTATTCCAACAGTGAAACTCATCTGTTGTCAATCATCTTTATAGATAAGAAAGAGTAAAAAAATGACCTGATAAATGCCTGTGTTATATCACCCAGCCCTATGTGCCACATAAATAAAATTGCCATTCTTATGTGACAAAGCGATCAAGGACAAATGATTCCAGGAGGCCTGATTAAGCTCCAATGCAGTAACTTCCAATAAGAGTTATATGTGCCTGTACCAGGCCTTCATGAATCATAACAAGTCTGTGACAAACACATCACTTGTAAGCCAAATACACTAGAACATCCCAGAAGCATCAATGAGTGTTAAGCTTGTATGAGAACAGTCACAACCATGAACATGTATTGATAACACAACCACCCAGTTTTCCAAGTGGGCAACAAAAACACAGCTGAACATGGAAAGCCCCTTCCTTCCAGGCAGCTTGTTGTTAAGGGTATCCTTTGACCAACAATTAAGATGTAAGCATGATGCCACAAAACAGTTCATGCTTACAGATCTAACCTCAAATGCCGCCACTAACAGTGAAACCAGCAATTGAACCAGTCCTTCTCAAATAGTGAGGCGGGACCTCTTGGGGACGGTGCGGTGCAATGCAGGGGGGGGGGTGACACTGGGGAACAAGCCTTTTTTTTTTTTTTTTTTTTTTTTTTTGGCCGTACTGGAATAAAATGTAATTGCACATATACTCCAGTAGGGGGCAGTGGCGCTCTCATTAACACATTGTGAGCAGGGAGTATTAGCTATAGACCTTTTTCGGGCCAGCCCCCAGGAAGTACCCCGTCCACCATTGCTGGGTTGTGCTACAGAGCGACACTTTCACCGGCTCGCAGATTAACCAGTGTTTTTCTCTTTCTACAAATATATATTTTTATAATGTTGAGTCGGTCGAGTGGGAATACATGTTCCGTCATAAACTGTGCCAACAATGGCGTGAAAATTCAACAATGGAAGAAGAAAGTATGTGAAATACACAAGCCTTTACTGCACGAAGACTGCCTTGTTTGCAAAACAAGAAGTTAGGAAGACGTGGGTGAAAAATATCAACAGAAAAGACTTTGTTCCAAATGAATACAGCCGGGTGAGTTTTCGTTAACATTCAATCTCGTACTACTCATAGTCTCGCTGAGAGTCCCGGACGATTCTGGCTGAAAGAACAGCAGTATGAGGCTACTGTAGCCCTCGGCACTAGCACAAGCCTATAAATTAGAGAATGAATGAATGAATGAATTAAGAGAATGATAAAATAAATTAAATATAACATTAACACATAGCCTAATTTACCGCTAGCGTTAACGTTACAGTAGCATAATCTTTATGGCTTGTTGACGTTAGTTATAGCCAGCGTTGCATTTTTCACGTATTCCCACAGTTTTTAGTGTTTGATTATGGGAATAGATCATGCTATTTCCATAACCAATCATTTAAAAACAGCGATAAACTACCTTCATCTGTAACTGGAGGCCACTGCCTAACATCATCAATCCAAGACATGTCTGCGTTATCCGTAACAGATGCTCCACGCTGCTGTGTTTGGGTTAGTTGGTGGAGCACCGCACACTCCAGTTATGGCGGGGCCACTAGGGGGCGCATGTCCACAATTTTTAAGTCGAAAAGGTGTATATTGTGTCGGGGGTTTTATTGCATGGACATACGCTACACAGTACAGAGCAGGATATGAAGTGAACAAGAGACACCGCGGAAAAAATATTTAACAGGGATGAAAAGAAAAGCGGAGAGAGACGGAGATAATGAGACAAACGAAAGTCACCAGAAAGTTAAGACGAGGAAATATGACGGTGCTGATGTCGCGCTTGACTTCACTATGACTACGGTGGGATTGATGCACTTTAAATCTTTACAGACTAAAAAACAATGTTAATGAAGTTATTATTTGTTATAAGATTCTTTGATCTATATTTCTTTCTTTTTTTTGTTTCTCTTAATGTTAATAAGGATACAGTGTTTTGCAGAGGTGTACTTATAACAATTTTATAGACAAATTATACTATTTATAATTGCAGTGGAGGGTGGGGGGTCGTGAAATGTTTTCTTTTTCCTAGGGGGGCGCAGCAGAAAATAATTGAGAAGCACTGGATTAAACAAAGGCTGGACATGTTTAACAGACCACATGAATTGCTGAAAAATCTTGAATTGTTAATTATATCTAAATAGATGTGTTACTCTGCATTGTTTCTTAACAAGAGTTCAAACCAACTGAAATCTATTAAGGAATGAATGACTCCTAAACTCAAATTTAAATGTTTAATATTTATTTCAGTGCCATTTTCAATTTTGATTTTGCTTCATATTATTTTAACTGGCTCATGCTTATCTATTATTAAAGATATTTATATTTTTCCATTTAGCATATTTAAATTCCATTGTTTAATAATGTTGAGAATTAAAAGTTCTCTGGTCTTGAAAAAAAAAAAGCTCTATGACATCAGTGGCATACAATGGTCTTTAAACAGCATCTACAATAATATTGTTTATTGTGATATTTTACTGAACGTAATATAATTTATTCTATAATTTATTCTATTACTATTTTCTTTGCCAATTCAAATTTTCGATTTTATTAAAGAAATCCAGAATCCAGAACTTTTCAACTTTTTATTTTTAGCACCCCCTGCTGGCACAGTAGTTTTTACAGCAGTGACCATTCTACCCATGGAGGGGTTTATACAAGCTGGTAAATAGAAACGGGAAGAAAGGTAACCTGAGGTAAAACTTAAGATGTTAACTGAGCAGGTAAAATAAAAAGACTTTACACAAACATGAATGTATAATTCTGTGACAGCGTGACAAACATAAATAGAGATGGTTTCATCATGGCAGTCAGTAGTGATGAACATGTGAAGCACTAAGGCCCTCCTTAATTCTGTATCGTAAGTTATTTGAAGCTTTAGGGCCTCACCATGAAAAGGAACGGTGACATCTGTTGGCTGACTGGACTTAGAGCAGATGCTTCATAATTTGACCTAATAACAAGCACCAAACATTACAAAAACCATTGTGTGCAGTAAAACTCATTCAACGCTCCATGCTCATAAAACTGAGTTTAAGTTCAACACAACCTTTACTGAAATGGCCTCTCTCTCTTTTTTTTTTAATAGTAATTATTCAATTCAATTTCAGTAAAAAAAAAAAAAAACCAAACTGATCGCCCCCTCACAAGGGAAATTCGTTGTTTCAGCAGTTGTTATTTAAGTCTCGTCAATAATTCATTAGATGGTTGTTGCTGTGTTAGGGAAGGATCTCCTGCAGCAGTCTGAGTTGCAGCTGATCTGAAGGAGAATGTTGAGTGTTGTACATGATGTTTTGCATTTTATAAAGTATCCTTCTTTGGACCATCAGCACCAGAGGCTCCAGAACAGAGGCAGCCTTCTCTATCATCTTATTCAGTTTCTTTCAGTCATTTACTCTGATGCTGCTCTAAAAAAAAAGAAAATATTAGACAGCAATTTAAAGCCATGTGGACATGGCAGGATTCACCCAAAGTAGAGAAAAAAATTATAATCCCTATTTGCAACCTGCAGAACTATACCAACACATCATTTAAGAGTTGAATTATCTTTTATTATAGTTTTAAGTGCACACATGCATACCTATATAAATCATGTTTTTTCATTTTATGTCATATTAGTCATCTGATAGGTGTGTCAGTGTTTGGCTTGTGAACATGGTCATTGCAAAAATTGGAAATGCTTTGTGCATAGTAAATCACTTAAGCATTCTAGCTATAAACCATTCAAAAACACATTGTGAGACTGTGGCCCTGATCATACACCTCCCGCTAGCCGCTAGCCGCTACCCGCAAATTGCGGGTTTAGGAACTCCACTAACCGCTAATGCAATCTTTCGCTTCCCTAAAGCCGCTACCCGTTATGCCGACTCCCTTACTCACATTGTAGGTGTGGCAATGGGCGTGTCTTTTGCACTTTACGCAAACTCGGTATCTTGCGATCGCGGGTACTGGGTGGTCAGACCACCCGCTAATTGCAGACGTTTTTATTCCCTTTAGGTCAGAGGATGTCTGGTCAGCAGTTGTGGTGGATGTGGGAATAGTCACGTGGCCAACAGGTAGCTGATAGGAATTGTCTGTATAAAAATATTTTTATGTATATATCAGTGCAGTGGAGGAGGAGGAGGAAAGAAGAGGAGGAAGCTCTACAGCAGAGTCCCAGATGAGCTGCGCATGAGAGCTGCTCTGATCTGGATGAAAAGATGCTCCATAGCGGTTTGCAGGTAGCGGGTAGTGCAACCTGCTCTTAAAGGCAATGGCTACTGACGCACTGATTGCTTTAACAGGTGGAACGCTCTAACCACTCCCATGCATAATATAGCGGTTGGCGCAGGTGAGATCGCGGGTTTAGGGAGGTGGAAGATTGCGTTCTTTACGGGGAACGCCCCTCCCTCTACCCGCTATCCCTTAATAGCGGCTTTAGGAGGTTTGGCGCAAGATCGGGCCCTATGAGTCACTGAAACGCTTAAAAGCTTTTTGAAGCAGTGAAGGCCAAAGTGAATTTGCAATCACGTTTAAAGCTTCGGACGTCATCGGTCACGTAACAAGCTCCGACAGTGTTCCAATCACTCCTTCAGAGAGAGTGACACAAGCTCCGAAGCCTTGGTATCCCTGGGATTTCTGTAGCATTCTTGCTGACAACATTTCCAACCTAAACAAGGTTCTGTGAAGATGTAAACAAACACACCTTTACAGGCATTTCAGAGTATCTAATTTTTTTTTTAGGCTGTTTACCAAGCGAAAGCCAACTGGAGATTTACACGTTTTGCTTGATCACTCTCCCATTGTCTCTTTCTCGCTTGCGCTGCCATTGCTTTCTTTGGGTTCTTGGTCACCTCTGCCATAATGTTTGCTGTGCAAACACCAACTAGTTCTGTGACTTAGCCTCAGTTTATTGTTGATACGTGAGGAAGTAGCATAAAGTGATATGCAGCTGTCGTGATGACGTGCTGTCCTGGTATTCAGAAGTTGGCAGGCTCGGACGGGTCTGAGAGCTCAATAATGGTTCATAAATATAATCAAATGTTCTGTTACAAGACAACTGAAGCTGCTATTTTATGATGATAAAGTTATTTTGTTCTGCTGACCAGGTGAAACCATCCTCTTTCCCAGACACTGTTTAATGAGTCACAACCATGAGCAGAGAGAAGGAAATACCTACCCGGAGGCGAGGAGGTCATTCACTGGGTTCCAGGCACAGATAAAAACTTCAGATTCATGGCCCCTCAGAACCATGGCTTTACTTTGGGGGATCTCCACATCTCTGTCCACCTCCATCATCTCTGAGTGGTGATCTATAGGAAGTAGTCAAAAAAATGTAATATAATTTTATTCAATGTTACCTTTTGGGCATAAATTGCATCTATGAGACACAATAATGTTCTTTAGAATCTTTTTTAAAATCTTAATTATACTTGACAGATAAGCCACCGGTCTGAAGTCATTTAGTTTTTTGAAACTTTTAGATTTAGAGCTAGGTATGATAGTTGATGTCTTCCAGATTGTAGGTGTGTGGCATAGGTCACACATCTGGAAGTGTACAATGGAGACGCAGCTGAGCTGGTTTGAATAATAATGAAATAAAAGGCAACATCAGGACAAAAACCTTTCCTTAACTTGACCTGAAGTAAAGTTGTTTACAGGCTCTAACGTTTTACATAAAGACAGCAAACAAAAGAAAGCTATCTGTCCTTCAGGTTGGCTACCTGTGAAACCCTGGATGTTTGAATCAGGCATTTTCATGCTGGTATCATTGCAATGGTGCGAAATAAATATGCTCATTTTGCTCATAAAATGTTTTCTAACACCTAGAAAATCCCATGAACATTTCTCAATTTTAACACAAATATTTTGACTGGAATAGACCGCTATTAAAATGTTTTAAAGGTAAAGATATGGAATAGTGATTTTTAAGGACAAATAATACAAAACGTAATTACTTGCAATTTACAATAAAATCAATAGCCTCTCAGATTTGAAGTGAATGATCAGTATTTCTCATATAAAGGGCAAATAAGTTGACCACCAGGCAAGAAAACATCTTCATAATTAACAACTTTGGATCATATTAAGAGTTGGATGTCACCAAACCAGACCAATCGCTCTACAGCAAAATGTCTGTCACTGTTTGATCTAAACTGAAACAGACAAGTGCTTCTTTCAAGTTTTAAGTAAACAGTACTGCACTGAGAACACCGGACTGATCGGTGCAGGCTGTGATGGTAGGTGGTTAACACCAGGTCTGCAGTCATTTGTAGAACTTTACATGTTTTGCAAGGACTCTCTCTGACCAACGACCACCTTTGTTGTACGTGTAAATAAATAAATGTTGAAAAAAAGCTGCAGTTTGGTTTGACTGAATAGCATTAAACCATATCTTGTTCATAAGAAAGCAATTGCAATTGTTCAGACAGACCCTGCAGGACAGTAAGAAAATGACTGACTAAATTTTATCCAAAGAGAACCTCAATCTACCCCTCAATAAACATAACGAGCACATAAATACAATATTCACTGTGTTAGTGTGATTAAAGCCTCATTAGAGAGAAGGCAGTTGTTCTGAGGAAAAGCTAGACCACAATTTTTTTTACAGAAAAAGAATTGTTCAGAAAGAGAAGATGAGTTCAGAACAAAACCATGACAGAAGATGTGGCTAAATGAAAACTTCCAGAACAAACCACTGCCATGCTAGAGATCATTAAGACCACAAATTGTACTGTTTCTGCCACTGAATGTCATCAATTAGCCTGTACGGCATCAGGAAAAGATTAAATATCTGTATTTTTTTTTTCTTTTTACATGGTGTTCACGATGTCTTTCTGTTTAGCTGCTAATAGAGACTAAGTAGCACATGTGGGCACGGAAAGGAAAAAAAAAACATTATTTGTATTCCAATAACAACATGGTTTATTGAAGAAAAAGAAAACAACACTACTGGACCTGGTGACAACTGTTGCATTGGCAATGAACCAGTTCGTTGCGTGGCATTAAAGCCTCTTGATCATTTTAGAAAAAAAAAAACCTTAAAGACTCTCTCAAAGCATTTTCTGCATTCCTCTAGTCTCTTCTTCCCTTCTGTCACCACATCACTCACAACACTGCGCACTAAAGCATCTCAGCTATAAGCATCTAAATCGAGGTGGGCATCTAAAGGCTCCACTGATTAGCCAGATTTTCACTGTGTGAATCCATGGACTACCATTTATTGCAGTCCAAGCAGTCATCTACGATATTGAACATTTGCATGTAGATATCATGATAAGTTTTTCAATATATTCTGCAGCCCTTGTAATAGAATTAAGGTTGACTTAATGCCACGGGAAAAGACTTACAGCTTTTGACAGTATTCAAAACACTTTCCAATGAAATTAGAATTGACAGTTTGACCTCGTAGCATTATGCCATAAATGTGATCAATCAAGGTTATACACTGCAAATGCTTTCTTTATCATTCTGGATATACAACATCAACAAAAGGCTTGGAAATACTTATTCATTCAAAATAGACGGATGAAAGTCAGCACTATTTTGGAGAATAATGAAATGTCAAAGTCTTAGTCTTGCCAATGCTATTTTACACCTGAAAATAAGGAGACACAGCTGCTTGTTTAAAGGCTGATTCAGAGATTGCTCACTGGCTAAGGCGTGTGATCCGTTCTCCTCTCCGTTGGCAGCCCCTTCTCCATTCTTGGTGCTTCCCTGCGGCCCTGTGCTGCTGCCGCTGCCCGCCGCCGCCTGCTGCTGCGCCAGCTTGTCTCTGTAGGCCTGCTGCCTGGTCTGGACCACATCTGGCATCACAGCGTCGATCAGAGAAAGTGACTCAATGGGCCGTCCATCAAATAAGGTCCCGTCCTAGGCAGAAATAGGACAACTTAATGTAAACAATGCCATTTATTAATAATGGACAAAACTGTCAATAACCAAAACAACAATATAACAGATATGAGCGTATAAAAGGTTACAGTCTACAACTTCCTGCTGATCTAATGAAAGTTTCCACTAATTAATACTTGAATGCAAAGATCGAGACTGACCTCATTGATGCTGACTTCAGCTTCCACATACTGCAGGCCCTTCTGAATGATGGAGATGAGAGCAGCAGGGGGCACCAGGGCTCCATTGATGTTGGACTGGCTGATGTGGCTCTCTATGCCAAAGGTGAAGGCTGAGTGGGAAAAGCCTGAAGGAGGAATTGCAGTTGAAAATTTGGATGGAGTCAGAATTTATCTGCAGGGCATCCAGGACAGCTGGGTATGATAGTATATATTAATCTTTTTTCAAGGATTAAAACCTGTGAAAGTCAGAAGAGGAGCTTCGTGTCAAACGTACCTGACTCTTGCAGGTATCTGTAAACCAAGAAATTGACCTCATCACTGCTTATGCTCATTTTGAGTCCTGGTGATTAAACCATTGGGTCAGCACAGGATAGGAGCCTGTCAAAGCAAATCGCAGAACAGAGTTTCAGTTTATGAAGTTTGTGGTACTGCATGAAGAAATCAGCCAAAAGGTGGCTTTAATTTTCTTGCATGTATAAAAGTGGACAGTTTGTTTAAAAAAAAAAAAAAAAACATTTCTGTGCATGAGAGCATTTATTTGAGTGCCTGACATGGCTACCAAACACTTAATACAGCCCTTTAAGTTTCCAAAAGACACATGATCCATCCTCCGTCTCTTTATCTCCACCCAAATACACATCATGCTGAGTTTCCTGCATCTCTGAAGTGGGGTAGTGCAAAGCTGTAACACTGATTTTAAAAGGGACAGAAGACATGTAGGGGGAATCGGGGGTGGGGAGAAGTGTCTGTCTTCACCCCCTAAAACATGCTGCTATGAAAAGAGATGAAAAACCGTGTTGAAAGAGGAGCTGAGCTCTTATACGTTTCAGACACATGTCACTAAGACCACTGGAAACAATGTCAGCCTTTCTTTCCATGAGGCTGCTTTAACATTAAATAGAAATAAAAGTACTGTGAGGCTTGAAACTTGGTGTGAAGGAAAACTGTCACACAATTAGAGCATGGTATTGTACTTTAAGTTAACCTCTTAAATTGGCACAAAATGAAAATGGTGAAAGGGACAGGTTAAAAAGATTGCATGACCTTGATAGTAGTGCTGGGCGATATGGAAAAAATCATATATCACTATATGGACTATTTTATATCACGATAACGATATATATCACGATATACCATAATAAAGTATGTTTTCAGTTATTCTCTGAAAAGTTTGACAAAAATTTCATTGCTTACTTTTCAACTTTATTTTGAAAGGACATTTAGCTGAACTGTCACAAACATACATTTTAGTGCAGCAAAAACAGGTAGGTACAGAGGTACAGTAGCTTTCACATTTTTTTTAAAGTGCACAACAGTTTCTGAGAGGAAAAACACATTTTTGCACTGAAGTTCAGCTATAAAAAATAAACACAAATTATTTTTCAACTTTCTGAAATCTGTAACCTTGTAGTGCAAAGTTTGCAAACCAATATAAAGTGTCTAAAGTAAACATCAGGGTTGAAGAGAACTCTGTTTAAGGCATTAACCATGAATAAAAGTGCAAACATAAAAGGCTACTTTGTAGAAGTAGATATGATTCTATCAAATTTATTGTTGCAGGTTATTTAATTACATATTTGCTGTAATAATTGATAAAATTAGGTTAGAAACGATAGAAACAATAGAAGAGAAATGACACGATACACACTTTTCTATCATCCCCACGATATGTATCGTCATATTGCCCAGCACTATGTGATAGTGTAACATTATAATAGAGAAGTAGGTATAGACAATCAATAAATAAGTATATATTGCTCTTCTCTATCCTTGGTCACTGCAGAAGCCTCCTGGCTGTCAGCAGGGAATTCTTTAACAGTGCTTGTGTCCGTCTGCCATATTTGTTCATGCAAAACCCAGATTGTTTAAACGAGACTGTGGAAATAAACAAGGGGTCTGGACAAGAGACAGAACCTCTATTGAACCTCTAACGTTTCCAGCCCGCAGAAAAAGTCAACACTTCTCCCGGAGCATCCAAGTGGCTGAGATCCTCACAAAAGCCGTCCAGTCATTCCTAAACTAAATGCTCAGAGAATCCTTCTCTAACAGCTTCTGTTAAATCAGTAAGGTGATCAAAAATAATACCACCCACTAGAAGAAAAATCTTCTATTTTTTCTAATATAAACAAATGTCATTATCAGTTATGTAACCTACTGCTTAGTAATATATGCATTTTTCCATAAACACCAACTGCTACTTAGAGGTAAACTGATTAATTGTTTGGCCAATCAATGCACGTTTTTAATAATTGGCACCAGCCATAGAAAACCCCACATTGGTCAACCTCTAGATAATAAATACCCCAAATAAAACCACACAATGTTCAGAGCAAAGCGACTCTACAAGCAGAAGCCAGTATGTTGTGTGACTACCAACAGAACCCAGCACAGATTTAACTCTTTTAAAGATTATCCAGATGTTAGGACAGTAGGGTTTTTGATCAGTTATCTCCTGTGGGAGGCTTCACAGTGCTTTGACCTTTCCAGGTACGATACAGGCAACATTATAGGCTTTCACATTACACTTCTATCTGCAACATTCACTCACGTCCATGAATGAAACATGGAGAAATGCCGTGTCTGTGTGATGTTTGTCATTTGTGCAAGATTTGGCAATAAATTAGTAACTAGTAACAAAGACCTTACAGTCATAGTTTTCTGAGAACATCATGTTGTAATCATGATAACAATTCATATTTGTTTGTGTGCTTGGAACCCTAGTTACAGGGAAATATTGTTTTTCTATATGTTTAAGCTTATTGTGTACGTGTTTAAAAAAATACTGACTGATATCTTTTTAGTATTTAACTGCATTACAGTAACAGCATCAGTATCATCAACTATCAAATGTGTACTTCATCAAAAGACCTCTTTCAAAAAAGAAAAAAATAGTTCTGCCATAAAAATTAATGGAGTTTTAACAAGTGGATGAAAAAGAAAAGAAATCAGACAGAGCAGAAACTTCTACTGCAGCTTAAATGCTTTAAACAGTTGCAGCAGTTCAGACTCGTACTACGGTGAAAGTGATACGTATATGATAGTAGGTCTGACCTCATCAGACTGCTGTCACAAAATGTTAGGCAAAAGTACCACAGGAGTTATTTCAGACAAGACGTCTGACACTCTGAAGTGCCAGCAGATTTATGGGATGTAGTGCAGCAGGTCCAAGAAGGGCTTTAATATATGTTACAATATTTCATTTTGACGTGAAGATTATCTAATGCAGAAAGACATCTCTTTTCATTTGGATTTTACTTGTAATGAAAAACCAGTTTTGAAGTTTTGAAGAAGGTGTAAAAGGTTATTACAGTAAAAGGTTTATGAACAGTTATATTTTATGCTGTCAAACATAATTCACACAGAGAAGATCAAAATCATTCAGAATCATAATTTACAAGTCAAAGATTAAAAGATTCGCAATTGAATCTCCACAACTAAGCTCTGTTCCTGACAAAATCAAGTATGTATGGCACAATCTTAATAGTTAAATGCAGCATGATTGCAACAAAATATCATTCTGGTGGATGTGTTTCAAGCCTGGCTTTCAAAGGCTGCCGACAAAATGTCATCGCCATGTCTGTGACGCTGGAGCTGTGAGCAGGGTCAGAGCACAGTTACAAGAATAAGCCCAACAATTCATCTGGCCGACCAAATGATCAGTCAGTAAATGTTTTATGAACACCAGCACTGAACACCTGCTCAGTCAGGAGCAACTTTACATTGTTATTTACACCATAACTAAAGTCCAAAAAACAAACAACACGTTTCTCTGTCCAAGACGGATTTTAGTTACGTGACTGAGCTGCCACTGGAAATTAAACATTGCGAACCGAGTAAATTATATTGCAGCAAAACATTTCTAGTTGTGTAAAGGATGGGAAAGTGTTGAACAGCCTAGTAAGTAAAAGCCAGGCATCAAGATTAGGCATTTAATTGCCAGAATTTCTCAGTAAATTAAGATTATATTATCAGATTTTAATGCTCATTTTAATAGGTCACAGTTGTAATTGTTGAGGAGTGATACAACAAATCATCTATCTGACAAAGTAAGACTCGCTCTAACAAATACTATAGAGATCTGTACACATACAGTTGAAGCCAGAAGTTTACATACACTATAAAAAAAAACACACATTTCATTTTTTGTCTCACTGTCTGAAGTCAAGTCAGACTAAACTTCTCCTGTTTCAGGTCAGTCAGGATTACCAAAATTATTTCATTTTGTTAAATGCCAAAATAATGAGAGAGAGAATTTCTTAAAGAATGTTATACTATTTTCTTTGAGGTCAAAAGTTTATTTCATTTCCTTAGTATTGAGTAGCATTTCCTTTGAGCAGCATGACTTGGGTCATAATTTTTCTTTTGTTGTTGTTAGCGTGTTACCCGCTAATTACGAGCCAAAAATAGCACAATACCAGCGGTTTGTTTACTACGGTTCAGAGACCAGAGGCTGTGAAGGAAACAGAAGGACCACAGTTGAGCCTTTGTCTTGTTTCGCTGCAGTGCCTTGCTACTTTTTTGAGGTTTTTTAACATATTTTTAAACACATTATTTAGGCTCGGGGGGGCTCCGGCTCCTGTTCACGGACCCATTAACCTCGAAAAACAACGGATCACTGTAATGTTCTTTCTTCATGATGCCGTCTATTTTATGAAGAAGAAGAAAACTTTTCCTCTCACTCTCCAGTGTGTGTGATGACAGCTTCTTCCTTGGAAGCTCCGCCTCTGCTGCTTAACCAATCAGAGGACGGGGTGAATAATGCAGGAGACAGCAGGTAGGAGATAGAGGCGCGGCTCCATCTGAGGTGAAATAACCCAGTTTTAAATTGATTTCTTCGTATCGGCCGGTTGGATTAAAAAGAGGCCGATGTCGATATACGTCAAATTTCCAAATATTGGCCGCCGATAATCGGCCCGACCGATAATCGGTCGATCTCTAGTACTTTACTTTATTTTACTTTTTGTAAACTTCTGGAATGCACTTTTTCAGTTTGTAATTCTGATGCATGCATTTCCATCAGTTTATTTTTCATATCAGTCAGTAATGCACCTTATTTAAGTTAATGTGAGATATCAAATAGGTTTGTTTGATAGCTTTACGAAAATGTTTGAGAGGCTTGACAATAGTTTTATATTGGAAAAAATAAATATCTGTTCATTCAAAGAGTCCAAACTATTTTTGATTTTGTTCATAGTATTGTTGTAATGATCTTAGGTATATGTGTGTGTTATCAGCCTTTAGGAGCTGAAAGTTATCGGTATCTGTTTTAAAAAAGTTATCGCGCATCCCTAAGAAATACGCTTTTTTAAAAATTCAAAACCATATAAAACCATGTTCACTTCACCTCTTGAATGCTTCGTTGGACGGAAAATATGGCTTTAAATACCTGCATTAAGTTCTGGTCACACACAGAACAGAAGAGCTTCTTTTGCCCTTCCAACCTCAGGTCTCAATCAGTGCGTTTACATGGGAAGTTTAATTCCTCTTTAATTCAGAATTAAAGTTAAATCCGAATAAACGTTACCATGTAAACACCTAATTCCATATGAAAATGTCCATTCCAAATTAAACTTAATTTGAAGTAAGTGGCTGGTTTATTCCCATTTTAATTCCGAATTAAATAATTCCGCGGTCATGTATACACTCATTCCTGTTTAAATTAATTCCCGTCTTTCTGCGCATGCTAGTTCTCTTGCCCGTCTGTCGCGATGATCGCTTGTATTCCGCGCTGGGCTTGTTTTCAAAAAAAAGTTTTAAAATGGCAGCACGCAGTAAACGGTGGTCAAGAGCAGAGACGATTTATTTAATAAATAGCTTGGAGGAACTGGAAATAATTAAAAGAACAGATGGCAGGAAACATAAAAATTGTGAGCTTTTCAAAGCGGCCAGGTTAAATGAAGGAGGTTTCGCAGATAGAGACGCCACCCAGGTCAAAAATAAGTGAAATGTTGTTGCTAACCGAGTTGTTGCTAAGTTTGTTTTCTTCCGGTAGATGTAAAGACGTCCACCCCCCCCCCATCCAATCAGAACCCTTCCCAACCCCCAGACCTAAAGCGGAATTGGATAAAGCTGAACAAACGTGTTTTCCATGTTAACCTCAATTCGGAATTACTATTTCCATGTAAACTCGAAGGAAAATAGTTTAGTTCGGAATTATTTAATTCCAAATTATTAATTCCGAATTAAAAAACATCATGTAACCGCAGCCAATGGGAGCATTTGATAAGCAGAGCACTTGCAACCACTGCATCCCCGGCTGGATTCAGGAGTTGACCAGTTTACCCAATGGTTTTACACAAAGGGGGATCATGCAATAGTCTGCACCTTTACGCCTCATTATATTGTGGTCCCTGGCTGGGGTTTATGCTAATTAATGGGCTTCCTGAGCATTCGACTGGAATTCACTGCCGAACATAGGTTTTTATGAAAAACAAAAAAAAAAATCACAGTTTTACGCAGCATTTGTAAATCTGGACCAGATTTTTTAATAAGAAGGTGATTCAATAGAAAATCTGCTCAGAGATTTATGAAGATTTTGTAAATGAGGGCCATTCTTTTTAAAAAATATTAAAATATCACAATGCTGCTAGGTTTTTTGTTCTTTCCTCAGAATTGGCGCTGAGCACTAAGCTAAAATAATGAGAGCCTGGTCTAATGCCAAGGGCTAGCCACTGGCATCACAAATGGCTAGCTGTCAATCTTATGGACCACCATATATTACTTTATATAATTTTACCTGATGTGATACAAAGAAAATTCACCATCCAGTACAGCTTTCATGAAAGTAAGGTCTAACTTTAGAGACCAAAATCATCCCTTGTACCATGCTGCAAGTATGTTTATTTCTGGTGTGAAATTGGGCCATTTTGACATAGATTGCTCTGTTTTGGAGACAACGCTTAGTCATCAGTTGATGAACTGCAAGAAAACCTCATTCCTGATGTGCTTCAATCCAGAAATGGAGATATAAGTTGAGTTTCCACAAGCGGGTGTTGCAGGGTAGTTTTTCAGGGCCGGATCGTAGAAATGTGCCGCTGTTACTATAAACGGTAGGGGTGCACGATAACTATCGGGCCGATAACAGGAAATTATGACGTCATCCCGATAGGTCCGATATCACGACGAATAGCCCCGATAACATATATATTTTTGTCAACACAGCAGTGCCTCGCTCCCTCTGAGCCTTGAATGACCGGCAGTGAATGTTATGTTCAAGTAACGTCGGCATAATCAGAAAAACGATTACTCAATAAGGAAAATTAAGAAAACCCCCTCATGGCAGAAAACAACTTCGTTAACTTGGTCATAATTTTGGTAGTTGCTGACTTAAATTGATATTCGCAGTATTCTCCCACATGTTACACATAAAAAAAGAAAAAATAGAAAAGGCTGAAATAACGTCTAGCAAACGAGGAAACGTCGGAATTTACGTTACACCTTGAATGCAGCCATGCATTGTGCCGATCACAACAAATATGGCGTCGCGGAACTTCGTTTGTTTCAGAAGAAGATAGTTTGGTGGTTATTTGTGACAAATCCTCCGAGTGAATTCTACGAGGAGGGAAGCACAAGCTTTAATACGTAAAACCCGATCGGCCACCTACAACATAACAATCACTTCCATGGAGTTTTGAAATCGCGCTAACGGAAGCTAATGCTAACATGCGCAATCCAGCAGGAGTCTCTCCTCCCCTCCCTCTGCTCTCCCTCATTCCTCTCATCTAAAGCTTCCATGAGGTTAAAAATAAAAACTACTGAACCTCATTTACTTAAATTAAAGGTATTATATAAATGGAAGCACAAGCCAAAATCCTTTAAATGTTAATCTTTTTCAGTTTGTAATTTTGATGTATGTATTTCCATCAGTTCAAGGAGCCTTTATTTTTTTATATCAGTCAGTAATGAACCTTATTTAAGTTAATGTGAGATATCAAATAGGTTTGTTTGATAGCTTTAAGAAAATGTTTCAGAGGCTTGCCAATAGTTTTTCATTGGAAAAAATAAATATCTGTTCATGTAAAAAGTCAAAACTATTTTTGATTTTGTTCATAGTATTGATGTAATGATCTTAGGTATATGTGTGTGGTTATCAGTTATCGGTATCGGTATCGGCCTTTAGGAGCTGAAAGTTATCGGTTATCGGTATCGGTTTTAAAAAACAGCTATCGTGCATCCCTAATAAACGGCCTGCAAAAAATGCTTTCAGGACCCTTTTATGGCAGTCTCACACAACCTTTTTTGCGCCACGGACTGGTTTAATGTCAAGCAATACTTTACCGCATTTTACTGGTTTGTAAAATGTGTCGCAGATAAATACAACAAAATAAAATGACATGACCAGCATAAAACCTGTGGTATTTTCTATATATTATAACAATAGTAAATCCACTGTGTATTCACGTGCAACTCTATAAGAAGCGTCCACGTAACATCGCACCAACAACAGAACATCGGTAACATCCTCTCCACGCAAAGACACTTTCTGAAGACATTTGTTTTTTTACTCATCTTGCTTACTTGGGGGTTTAAACTTATCACATGACTGAGACGCGGGTCTTGAAGTCTTGTCATGCATCAAGAGTAAGTCATAGACGGTGTGTAATGGAAGAGAATCTGGTCATTTTTCCAAAATAAAACATCATTTATACTCAGATCATAAATCAAACAGTAATAATGGAAGATTTTTTTTTCTTTCTGTGGCCTGGTACCAAATGACACACGGACCAGTACTGGAGCCGGGGTCCTGGGGGTTGGGGCCACTGTTTTATGGGGTTAAAAAAAATGTTCCGGTGGTAGGAGAGGTACTCAGAACAGCCCCAGTAAACTTCTTGATAGGGGGTGGATGTTTCGACTAACTTACTGGGTATGCTGGCGGCAGGAGGATGATGTCTTTCAACCACCTAATGTCCAATTTGCATACGAGTCAGCTTTTCCCATTTAGCAGTGAACTACTGCCGCCAGGTAGTCTGGATTGGTAGTTTACATGCAACCTAGGGCTGGGCCATGTGGCTTCAAATCTATTTTGCAGTATAATCTAAAGCATGTGGAGTAACAATATATATATAATCTTTTCTTCTGTAATATATATAGGCTCCATTGAGTGACACGAACACAAGTCCGTAGTGTTTTATGCTCGTGATATCTTTCTCTACTTGCTGGCAGACTTTGTTCTACATTTCTGTTTGGCTAAAGCAGACATTCCCAAACTTCAGAATACCAAGGCCCAATTTAAAATGTAAAAAATTTCTGGGGCCCATGCAAAACTTTAAACACCACTTTGATCAACATACAAGACTAAAAGCTATATTCCAATATTAATGTAAGGTGTCAAGAATTAAGGTGACACTTGTCATGTTATTATTACAGTTAAGATTGCAGTAGAATACCACTCAATTGGTTTATTTTATCTTTTCTAAATATTTTTGTAATAAATATTTTACAGTAATTTAAAAACGTATTTTAAAAAATCGAGGATTTAAAACATATTTGTTTATTTTTAATGACCTCTCACGGCCCACCTGCAGTACCTCGACGGCCCACAATCGCTGGGCTAAAGTACTTGCAGCTAGGTAACTAGTAGCGTCCATCAAGTGTCTTTATCATGTTCCTAAAGCCACTTTTTTCACTGTAAGAAATGGCGCCATGACCTTACACAAGTATACAATAATGCCATTTGTAATAAAAGTCCATCTCTGATTCTTTTTGCCGTACGAAGAGACCGACGTTGCACCGGTCTTTTTTACTAGCACTCCTCCTCACCTCGCTCCACGTTTGCAATCTGCTGCCTTGTTTTCACATTCACTTTCGACCAAAGTCAAATCCCGTTAGGCTGGAATCTCCAGCGTTAGCTACATTAATATTGTTTTTACCGTATACCGTTTATACCGCCCACTCCTAATGCAACCGGCTCTATAAGTCAAGACATGACAGGACAGGTTGGCCCTGTTAAAATTCCAGCCTCCTGGTTTTACCTACTTCACACACCTTCAAACACACTGGCGCTTGGTTGTGACAGCATTTATTCAAATTCAGGTGCCACTGCTGACATAGAACATTTAAACAGGGTTTTGTTCCCTCTTGTTATTAAACCACCAGCAAAGGACGAAACTGCACAAATTTAAATGCTCACCCTAAGCACTGAACAGCCCAAACAAACACACATTTCAAAGTAGTCTCTTAGATACAAAACCCACCAGATTTAGAAGTTTCATAATGGGAAAAGAAAATGACAACTCCAATCTCAGTTTTTCCTAGTTCAGTTCAATCTAGAAAGGAAAAAAAATATATATATATAACAAAATAATAATAATAAATATAAAAATTACAGTCTGCTATCTCGGTTTAACCTCTGACCTCCAAAATCTAAAGAAACTTGGAGAGAAACTTTAGCATCTTTGCAGGTCAATACAGCTATTATTTACAAAGTAGCTACTCATGGAACGAGTCAGCCACTAACAGGCCAGTTATATGGAATTAAAACACCACAAAGTGGACGACAACAGTTCAGCGAAGCAACAATTCACTTCCACCTGGTGAACACTCACCACCATGAGAATGGACATTTACTGTTTTTTCAAACATACGACACGAGAACTGAACAACGTGCTTTAGACTCTGCTGTGACCTTATGTGCACGTACCCAGAAATTTAACTATACGTTTGAAGCAGACCTTTATCAACATAGAAGTCAAAGTGCTCCCTTACTGGCAGCTTAAAAGATGGAAGAGGCTTTTCAAGTTCCTCTTGCTCCACGTGTTCGACAGTATCTCTCACCATCTAAGCTCTGACAATCAACACTACTGGTTTTGCCAAAGAAGGCTGGAGAAGGACACGTTCACTCTCACTTACGCATACACACAGGAAAACAAACATCTGCTGCATCAAACTGAATCACTTCAAAAACCAGCTGTTGCCAAATTATGGTACCAATTATGAATATATATGAAGAATATATACAGATAGCTGTTTAAAAAAGAAACACAAAAAAAAAAAACAGCACTGTACCAATTTTTTATTCTTTACTTTTTGAATCAGAAAGAATCACATGAGTGATCTGGACGGACCACAGATCATCTGTGATCCATTATGGCCCAAGAAAATATGAATGTCCACGCCGAAGTATGAACAGAACCAAAGAAAGAGATAAAACAACATCTATCAGCAGGAAAAAAAACATGGATTAAAAGCATGATAGTAGCATACAATACCCATGTGATCAAGATGTCTTCAGAGGCACATCATGGCTCTGTTGTTTTCAGGCCTTAGGAAGAAAAAACAGTAAGTGAATGTACTCCGCCCAACTCATGAAACACACAATTCATTAATAATGAATAAGGAAGATAATTTATCTTCATTATTATTAATTATTATTATCAAAAAATTGACAAGTTCTTCATAACCTCATGAAAATGCATGCACTGTGTCCTTAATCAAAATCATTCAGTTTTAACCCAAACTCCCACCACAGAAGGCCCGTGCACAGAAAACATCAGCAACTGCACCGCTCGGCTCTGAAACTCGTCAATTTCAATGACAAGCACCACACAATAGCTTTCTCACTGCACCAAGATTTTGGCTTTGTTTCATTCTTGCGTCTGTCTCCCCATTTATTTTTCCACTTTTTTTAAATTTTTAGGCCACTTTTAAAAAGCGGGCACAATTAGTGTATACCGATTTTGCCAAAATGTAGTATGCTGTATGCAGTAAGTGAGGAAACCGCAAATCTGCAGTATGTAAAAAATACCACTTCCATTACATTTCCAGTATACAACTGACCATAAGGTATCCCATAAGGCAATGGGCCTTTACAACAGAAGACAATCACAGCAGTCACATGACTGGCTTCTGGTTATGCATAATAGCTTTGTAATGTGGCATACTACATACTAATGAAGTCCGCTGCATCAGTATACAGTTCGTACACTGTAATTAACTGTAATTGCATCATATGATGTGACAAAAAAAAGCCATAAGCTTGGTATTCTTGTGTTTTTTTTCCTTAAAACCTGTGTTCTGTTTCTATTATTTTTGCTCAATCCCTCTTTTCATGCCTGTCACCTCTCGTTGTCGCCTTTAACTATTAATTATTGTCACATATGTCTTATCCGCCCATGTATTCAATGATTCCGGTTCCAATCCTCAGGTTGGAAATAGACCTCTGAAACTGCTCTCCAAACATTGAAAGACTGACTGACCATATTTCATGTCTGCTAAAAGAAGTGCAGGAGGTCAGTTTTATGAGATAATGTGGACCTCCGATGTGGTCAAATGTAAAAATATAAATATCTTGTTATTGGTGGGATTGCTGTAAATGCTGTTGTCACAAAAAGATATTTATTAGAATTATTATTATTCTTCCACGTTTTTTGTCCACTAACTTAGGGCTGAGCCATATGGCATCAAATCAATATCACAATTATTTGAACAAGTTACCTAGATTATGATTAATGAGAGATTATTTTGGCATTGTTTTATTTTTTGCCCTCATAAATCACTGACAAGGCTTTTGCTGCAAATATAATAAACTATTAAAACTGGAATATTTTTCTAGTAAAAGAGTGCATTTCTCTGATTTCAAAATAAGTGAAAGGAAACACCCACAGATTAACTATATGTGGTCATTAAATTAATATTTCACAAAAGACAAATAACTGAAATAAGTGACATGAGCAAGATTACATCAATTATCGGTTCTGAATGTCAGTTTTGATTAATTTCCCAGCCCTACCCTAACTAGTCTTGCACCATTCAACATAGAAACACAGTTCAAGTGCCAAAACAACTGGCTCAATCGCTTGATGCGTGAAAATTGACCACTTATTGTCAAAAATTCCCAGACTAACAAACTGCCACAATGGAGCAGCCATTGTGGCAGTTATTATTAATAATGCGTTATTAGCGCATTAACTAATTTATTAATGACAACATTTATTTTATTGCACATTAATGCATGTTGTTCACATGCTTTTGTTTTGAAAAGTCTGTTTCTGGCTGCTGCGGAACCGGAAGAGAATTGACGAAAAAACATGCGGAAAAGCTAAAACGGACATGGAGAACGGTAAAGTTACAGAACTTTAACATGGACATTTTTATTTTAAAAGGTCTTTCAGACAACGGATTCGACAGAAACCTACTGCCAAGTTGAACTCCCTGTTAAGTTTCTTCTGTTACCTCAGAAATTGCCTGTTTTTAATGTTATAATTGTGGCTCAGGATTTTGTTGGTAGACTTTTTTTTATTTTTAATAAAAAACAGGATGACATTAATGCCCTGGCAGTGGCAATAAGCTTTATATTATTTTACATTTTTACACTAAATATGTGTTACTGACAAGTGCTGATGTTAAAAGTGTTTGCACAACAAATGTTAATGGCACTTTAGTTCGTGTGGCAGCAGAAAATTTAAATAAAAGTGAACTTCACACTACTTTTGAATTCATCATTTGATTTTGCATATACAATGAGATTAATCGTGATTAAATCAGGGAAATCATGCGATTAATCGCGATTAAAAATTTTAACCGTTGCCCAGGCCCTACTTTAAACTGCTCTAGATCCCAGATTTTACACACAACAGGATCAAGACAGAGCAAAATTTGTCCTTCCTCACACAACCAAACTCTTTTTTTTTAACTCAACAGTCTACTATTATTGTTGTTCTAGGAACAAAAATGCTACACCTTTGTTTGGAGGAAGGCCTTGTGGGTCCTACAGTAGCAATGAAATTTCCATCGGAGTGATAATCTGTTTGTGAAAAGTGACCTGAAAAGCTCAGCGACCTGAAAAGCAGACAAAAATATCTGCATTTACGCTGTCACTTTCAAAGCCAAAACCCAAAATCCCACTGAATACTGAAAGCAAGTGGTTTTGTTTTTCAAGCCTTTCAAGCGCCGGGAAACGCCACCCAGTAGGCTGGATTCATGAGAGATTATGAGTTTACCCTAAAGAATTTAAGATCATCCAGCAATTACATGGGAGTCTGCTCATTTAAAGAGGTATATCTCAACATGTCTTGCTCTTTCTAGAATTATAAATTTAAAAAGGATGAGTAGTGCCAAATAAACTCATTGTATTACATCGACTACTGTTGCAGTCATTAAAAGGAGCAGTTGAATTCCATAGTTCCTTTAAGTGTTTATGTAGGTGTCATCGTCATCATTCCACGAAACTCTCACTGGCCACGGTTACATGATGTTTTTTAATTCGGAATTAATTATTCCAAATTAAACTATTTTCCTTCGAGTTTACATGGATATAGTAATTCTGAATTGAGGTTTACATGGAAAACACGTTTGTTCGGCTTTATCCAATTCCGCTTAAGGTCTGGGGGTTGGAAAGGGTTCTGATTGGATAGGGGGGGATGTCTTTACGTATTTACGTCTACCGGAAGAAAACAAACTTACTCGATTAGCAACAACATTCCACTTATTTTTGACCTGGGTGGCGTCTCTATCTGTGAAACCTCCTTCATTTAGCCTAGCCGCTACAACTGAAAAGCTCACAATTTTTATGTTTCCTGTCATCTGTTCTTTTAATTATTTCCAGTTCCTCCAAGCTATTTATTAAATAAATCGTCTCTGCTCTTGACCACCGTTTACTGCGTGCTGCCATCTTGAAACTTTGTTTTGAAAACAAGCCCAGCGCGGAATATAAGCGTCATCGCGACAGACGGGCAAGAGAACTAGCATGCGCAGAAAGACGGGAATTAATTTAAAGCGGAATGAGTGTATACATGACCGCGGAATTATTTTATTCGGATTTAAAATCAGAATAAACCAGCCACTTACTTCGGAATTAAGTTTAATTCGGAATGGACATTTTCATTCGGAATTAGGTGTTTACATGGTAATTTTTAATCATTTTGAACCGGATTTAACTTTAATTCTGAATTAAAGAGGAATTAAACTTCCCATGTAAACGCACGGACTATGGCTACATTCACACTGGCAGGCAAAAGTGACCCAAATCAAATCAAATTTTTTTGTGGAGTGGGGCGGGGTTACTGTTGAACAGCTCAAATTACAAGAGATTTTTTTTCCACAACAGGCCTGTGTGACTTTCATATTAATGTACACTCTAATCAATTTAGAGTGGAGAACCAGGAAGCACCACCCACTTGGCTGGATTCATGAGAGATTACGAGTTTACCCTGAAAAATTCAAGATCACGTGATAACTGTACAGGAGTCAAGAAATTCTCCCAGAATGACCCGCTGATCAGCTGCGAAATTTAAAGTAGGACAGTAGGGATAATCCCAGTACAATTTCTCCAGGAATTGCTCAATCTAGTTTAAATTAAAAAATAAACAAAAAGAAGTTAAAATTCAAAATAACGCTGGCAAAAATCAAATTGATCAAACACCCAAGTATCTGAATAGATATCGGAGAAAAAAAATGTAATTGAAACGTCTATGGCTCTAAGCCTGGAGTTGGGACAAGGTATCCACTAAGTGTACTGGTCTCAACTGGGTCAGGGATCACACCAGATACTGGTCCCGCTCAGGTAACAAAAACGCGTACACACGCGGGAACGCGTGCGCGGTTACTTCAACCGTAAATACAAGTCTGAATACAACGACCCGGTAACCGAAAGCATCAAATCAACATATCAAGTAAACGCAGTAACCACAACCCGAATGATTAGCCACCGTGTCGGGTCTGACAGGTAACCACATGTCACGGGTCACGGTGTGGGTCTTCCCGGGAACAGAAGCAGCCGTTAAACGACTCCGCCGCTCCACCACATCGTTACCAGCGCGCGCCACTCGTCACTTCACGCACAGCCAGCTAAGCAGTGTACTCAGTGTTTAATTTGGAGTCAGAAATGACACGCTCCTAGCCGGGCTAGGAGCGTTAGCTCCTCGGCTACCATGCGTGTTCCCATCGGTGAGGCATGGCGGTGGTCGTAACCGTCAGCGCGCACGCCAGCCAGGCAAAGCGGACTTAGATTTAGTTATTTAGGTGCAGGTCACCCGCTTACACCCCGAGCCAGTATTGATAATGCATTGTTACAGTGCGTCATATACACATACACACACATCTATGTATATATATCTTTTACACTAAGTTATTAGAATAAGGTCAGTCTGGTTTCTTTCAAAGGCATTTCTGTCGGGTACTGTAAGCTCTCCTGCCTCTGTACATCTGCAAACAAGCTACCTCGCTAGCTTGCTAAACCTAGCATGCTATGCTAATGACAGTGTAGCTACAATCTCATACCTACTTGGATAAAAACTTTCAATAGACGATATCTTCCGCAGCTCTTGTGTTCAACTCAGACCATGTTATCGCTTTAATCATTTGCAAGACTGGTAATTTTCCCACATATGCTGACAATTGTAAGGTTATAATATTATAGCTAAAGCCCGGCGGTAAGAAGCCAGCAAAGGCTTCAGACAGTTAGTGACCCGGCACGCAAAAATGAGCTGCGTGTAACTACTGTTATTTCCAAGGGCGACTCACTATGGCTACGTTCACACTCCAGGCAAAAGCGGCCTAAATCCGATTTTTTTCCCCCTCTTTTTGTTTGTTTATTCTTTTTTCGTCTTTGCAATGGTTGTCTGAAAAAATTCCATATAATTGTTGCTATGTTCACATTCAGTAGTTGTGGCAAACTTGGTTCATTTTATGGATTCAGATTATTCTGACTAAATTCACACTGCAGGCAAAAGGGACCCAACTCTGATTTTTTTTTTTCCATATCTGATTTTTTTTTTTCCTGTCTGAAGAGCTCAAATGCAAAGAAGCCCAAATTCTTTCACATCAGACCCAGGTCACTTCCATGTGGTCCTAAATCGGATACATATCCTAAATATTCCAAAGCGACTCCAGTGTGAACTGTGAAGTCACACTTAATCTGTCTAAAGGCTCCTGTACACTGCAGGATTTCTGCAGTCCTATAAAATTATAACATCTCACACTGTATGACTTGCATTTGCGTAATCTTGGGTACAATGTCAAGAATGGTATGCAGAGACTGCAGTGTGAGTAAACAAATAAGATGTGAAAATAAACTGCTCTCTTGTAGCTTTTATGTGTGCCAAAGAATGCTTTAAAAATACAAGCAGTGAAGGAGGAGAATGTTTTCCAGGACATGGTTAGAGAGAAGAGGCCATGTTCTTTGGAATGGGGCTGGGTTGCAATAATTAAAATGTCATTTCAAGTTACATTTTAGTTGGTTAGTGTCCATGGTGCTCAGGTAACCTCTATCATGTATACAGTCCTATACTGTTTTACAGACAGTCATGCAGAACAACTTCGTGTCCCACAATACATCTTGATTTCACTACGTGATGGCATCTGACTGTTGGCAGTATCTTAAATGAAGCCATTTTTGAGCTTAAGTGATGGATTTGAAACAAAAATGTCCAAGAAAAGAAAAACATATAAAGAGGAAGGCAATTTAAAAATAGAAGGGAAGAGAAAACATGTTTCTGCCTAATGGAGGCAATTCGGTATGTTTTCTTGGTGGCTAAATGTGTTAAATCGTTAAGCAAATATTGAATTTTATTTTGTTAAGATTGTACAGCAACTGTAAGACTACCTTTGACACTAACCATAATGCTGATGTGGCCTGGGATAAAACTGAGTAGTTATTCACATCAATGTTTTTAATGTAACCCGTATCAGACTCCAGTGTGAACTCGCTACTGGGTTGAAGTGACTCATATTTGCAGGAAGACGAAGTGATGTCAAACTCGGTACGACAGATATCCAGAAGTAAATGTGAATAAGGCAGTTATGAACCTGTATTAATTTTTTTTTTTTTAATTAAATTCATAAACAAATTTTAATGAGGAAGAGGAATAACAAGCTGTCTCCAATGCAAAAGTGTGACATCAGTCACATAGTAGTTACAGTCATGGAAAAAATTATTAGACCACCATTTTTTCTTCACTTTCTTGTTCATTTTAATACCTGGTACCACTAAACGTCATCATGTGACTAAAACAGACAGAAAAGAAAACACTGAATGCATAAAAGCAGTGTTTTTGGCAGTACAACGCCATAGCTATTGATGTAAAAACTTAAGTGATTTAGGTTATAATCAAGAAAACCATGGAAAATGGTAAGATATCAGCTCTTAAATAAAACTCTTATGAGCAATCTTTGTGGTTATCGTTATGTTTGTCCAAACAAATGTACCTTTAGTTGTACCAGGCATTAAAATGAACAACGAAACAGAAGAAAACAAGGGTGGTCAATAATAAAATAATTTTTTCCATGACTGTAGGTCAAAGACGGATGAAATGTGACCAGACGCTTCACACTGAAGTCGCCTTGAGAATATGGAAGACTATATAGCACTGGAGGTGTGACCCAAATTTGTTTATTTACTTATTTGCCCATATGATTTTTTTTATGGCTGTCAAAACAGCTCAAATGACATAAAATCCGGTTTTGTTTTTTTTTTTTTTTCTTAACATCAGACCTGCGTCACTTTCATATGAGGTCCTACATCGGAAAGGTATCTGATGTTTTAACGAGGCTAAAAAAAAAAACTACCACGGCCCCGACAAGTGTGTCCCGCAGCCCCATCAGTCACAACAAAGTACTCTCGCCCATCCCCCGCTACGCTCATTTTTGCATGGAAGGTCACCACTAGCTGTGGATTAATGACACCCCACCCCCCATCCTTTGCTCAGTCATTCAGACTGGGAAAGTCAACAACAAGCTTACATCATCATTGCAATCTGCATTTTATATAGACTTTTTTTTTTTTCTATCTGTACACATAAAAAAAAAAAAAAAATCATAATCATGTCAGTTTATCCAGTGCTGCAAAAATAATGATAGTGAGACACTTTAAAGCTGCTTTCTAAATATTTAATATCTACCATTATATGAAGGACCCTGATAAGCAGATAATGCTGACAAAAACATCACCAATAATAATAATAATAATAATCATAATAATAATAATAATAATGATGATGATGATAATGATACTTTCAAAATCTAGTGAATACTGCATCACCTTGTAAATAGTTTGACCGATTACTAGATATTTCCATTTAATTCTCTGCACAACGCCAGCATTTTCCAGTGTGAGATGATGACATACTGTGAAATGCTGTATTGGGGGATCATGAATTCAGCTGCACAACTGCAGAAACTGCTGCATATTCAGACCAGGCTGAATCAGACTGCTTTTTTCATTTTTTACCACAAATTGTTGTCTCTGGTTGTGTCACAGGCTACAACTGCTTATTTTATTTATCACAGTCTGTGCATATTCACAAACTGCATCCTCTAGGGCCGACTTTTTATTTCAGCCAAACTATTTCATCCAAGCTTTCACATCACCGATTACCCAATCAACACTAATGATAGAGGGCTCAACATCTGCATGCAGTCAGCTGGCAGAAGTATAAAAGAATCATTGTGTAGCTTGCCTCGTTGCACGTGTGGTTAAGAGATGGATTTGGTCGTCATGGATAATGCATCCTACTGCAGAATGGATTTTTCTTTCCTTTTTGCCTGTGCTACTTTCCAGCCTGTGAGCTGTTTGATCCACCCACTTAGACTCCGGTCTAATGCATTGTGCCAAACAAGGATAAGGTTAGAGTGCATTATTTTGGCATTGCGTTATTTTCCTCAGTGCTGTTTGTCTCCATCAGTTTATTTATGGGAAGTTTTGGCACATTCTGCCTTTTACATCTTTCCCCTGCAGCCAGTCGAAACAGAAATGTGCGCTCCACCAATCTCACTGTGATAGGCTGTTATGACCAATCCCAGGCTTTATGCGATATATTATCCACTCTCAGGACAAATACTGAGATTTTTCTTGTCTCTTCTCAAGAACTGTCATTTAAACTGTCTTCACACGTGTGAAGTCTAAATAAGTGGGGTTTATTTATGCTGGTAAAATGTAGTTATTCTCTGTTAAGTGAGTTTCCCTCCGTAAACATTAGACTAGAAGGACTACATCAGTCCAACATCTGCATGAAGGCGGGAGGCTAATCTGCAGAAAAATAACAAGATCAGCTCTTACTGACTGCCAAGGAAAAACATTTCCTTGGCAGTCATTACTGTGCTAGCGTGTTTTTAGGTCTGAACAAGAGAAGTGGCTATAAAAGACAAAAGAGCAAGGACTTTATTTGTTAAAGATGGGAAGTACAATAAGATGATTGTAGCACATCAGGGACGTTTACTTGCCTTCCCCTGAATACCTTCTTTTATTCCAATATCTGCGTTGGCCCGTTACAGCGGCGCAGACTGTACGGTTGATCTCTGCAGGCAGGTGAACACACGAGCAGACCGTCTCTGCTGAAATGTTTTACCTTCATTTAAATGATATGTGCGAGACAAGAAAAAAACAAATGTATATATGAGGGAAAAGGGAGGAAGAAAAGAAACTGCAGCTCAGCTTCACTGCCTGCTCAGCACGAGCTATTTTTGGATCTCTGGAAACAAAGGAGCGCGTTGCCTTTCATGTAAATGTGTTGTTTCACTTCCAGATGTGCTGCTTGAAGACAGTCTGCGCTGCGTAGCTATGTTTAGGCTTAACCTCGAATAAAAACAAAGGCTTTTCCATCTTCTCTTCACTCTTTCACGTCCTGCTATATTTGTGCGAGTGTCTTCCAGCGTGCAGGGGCTCTGTTATGTTTTTAAGTACGTTTCAGAAGAAAGTGGATTCAAAGAGCTCATAGAAACGAGCCCTTCAGGGTCTGACGGTCTCCATTTTTACAGTCTGAGAGGAACCGACTGGAATAATCTCACACTCCAAACAGGATGCAGAAATCCTGCAGCCAAGATCAGCCTGGGTCGGTCCGGAATAATCCCCCATCTGGTCAGACTCTTGAGGAAATGACTGCTTACAGACGAGCCATAGCACAAAAAAAAAAAAAAAAAAGTCAGGAAGGATAATACAGATGAAATGTGCCGCAGCATTTTAAAGTCCAATTTGATTTTCAGGATAATAAAAACATTCTACAGAGATTAAATATAAGAATTTAAAGTTTTGACAGTTTTGACAATAAAATTTTACAGTGTTAATATCCTCAGTTTTGTTTAAAAATGAGTTCCATAAAAATCTATCGGTGATGCAAATAGTGCATTTCCATAATTACTTTTTTATACGTCTGCCTGACAATGAGTTGCAAGTTCGGGCATAATTCAAAGTTATCGGCAGTTCAAATGTATGCAGAGAAAGAAACAGAAATAAAATAGACTCAAAGTGATGAACAAGTATACAACAAGTTGAAAGAAAAAATTTAAAAGCAAAGAAAATCTCTTGGGTCAGATCTTGTGCTAAATGCTCGACAGGAGTGGCAGATACTTGATTCCCTGAAACCCCGTTTCTATAACTAAGTGGGCTTGTCAGACCACTTCATTTCTCCTACTAAACCTTGATTAAATATTTTGTTACTTCTGTTAACCTATTAAAAAAGTGCCACAGGTGGCATGTGGACGACCCAAAAGAAGGTCAGGGTGGCAGGAGTAATATTAACGTCTTTAAATTGGACCAGAAGTGCAGCCACATCAGGATGCCGAGCAAAGACCTGGACGCAGAGGTGAAACAGACTAAAACAGGCGACCCAAAAAGGTAAAACGCAACTGGTGAGCACAGAAAACGGTACTGTGTACCGATTTGTAGTGTGTACTGATTTGACGCAGATGTAGTATGCAGTATGCAGTATGTGTGCAGCTGCACAATCTGCTGTATACTAAAAATACCCATGTGGTGTGCTACTTCCAGGAGAATTCAGTGTGCAGCTGACCGGTCAACCTTACATCCCATGATGCAATATACCATAACAGCAGAAGCCATTCACAGTGGTTACAAGACTCACCTCAGGCATAACTGCTTTTACAGTAGAACATGATCTTATACCCACGACCACCAGACCAGTATGCAGTACATACTGCGTCGTCTGTGCAGTGGACTGCATGTTTGAAATGGCCCACATTTACACAAACATGCTGATGAGGTGCAGATGATCATCGCAGCCAAGGGCTGACCAGAAACAGGCGGAATAATCACGGGAGACAAGGCAGGGACAAGAAAAAAAAAAGACTAGATAAACAGGACGTATCCCCTGAAACCATAACAGTAAAATAACAAAACACTGAACAGAGGTTATAAAAACAAGAACCCGGAAAATCCAAGACCAACACACACCCAACAGCCGTGACATGACAAAAAACAAAACAAGGAAACTAAACTCATATCTGTGAAACAAGACAAAATCAACCTATATATATATATATATATATATATATATATATATATATATATATATATATATATATATATATACACACACATAACCTAAATCACTTAAGTTTTTTACATCAATAGCTATGGGCGTTGTACTGCCAAAAACACTGCTTTTATGCATTCAGTGTTTTCTTTTCTGTCTGTTTTAGTCACATGATGACGTTTAGTGGTACCAGGTATTAAAATGAACAAGAAACTGAAGAAAAAATGGTGGTCTATAATATATATTATATATATATATATATATATATATATATATATATATATATATATATCTATATATATATATATAGTTGTTATAGTTGTAGGTGTTGGTTAATGGACCAAATAAATGCAACAACTGTAATCAACTGTAATCATATCTGTGGCCTTTTCTAAACATACTTTGTCCAACTACGCAAGACGAAAGTTTCAGAGATTTACTAATTAATTCCTTACCAAAATAAAAGCAAGATCTTTTCAAAAGAGGGCTCTTCGTCTTCTCTTTTGATGGGAATCGAAGCAAGAAAATCCCCAAGTCTCCTCATTATCCACTTTTTAAGGTTGCAGTGACACCTTGTGGCTACAAAGTTCTTTTCTTTCTGTTGCACCGCTGCTCGACTTCTGACTTGTATTCACATATTGTACATTTGCAACACAAGGCAGGTGCCTTCTCAGATCAGCTCTAGATGTGCGGCGGTGGCAGCACACAGATATAGCAGCAGCAGAGGTGCGGTGGAAAGTCATTGTGTTGCACCGACTCATTCTCAGCAGGGCAGCATTGTACGGGGAACTCATGTTACGAGCGCAGGTATGGCAGGCATCCCATTCACTTGGGCTAAGAGTTTAAATAAGAGGTAGACCAGCTGCCGTCCTTCGCAGCACACACTTGGTTGTAGAGCCACTGCTGACAGTTGCGGCCCAGAGTCCGGATTATCACAACACACCCGTGACAAGAGGTAGGATCTCACAGGTTGTATGTATCTCACTTCAGCAGACACCGGTTACCTGCTGGGGAAAGAAACAGATTATTACAGGTGCTAGGTAGTAACACTGAGACTGGGACCAGAGATCACACAGGCGTTGACAGAATCTTTTCCAGCTTTCACGTGTCATATCGATTCAGCAGTCATTATATGTAACCACACAAGTTTCATGTCTGACCTTGCGAAAAAAAAAAAAAAAAATCCAGAACAAGACGGCCTGATGAATCTTAATTGGATCATTTTGATAAACACATGCTGTCGCCGCCCTGCGTGAGGAGTGGCGGTGCCGCCGTGGAAGGATGATCTGGTTCTGATATCACATTGAGAACAATAATGCGAGTGGATGTTGGAAAACCTTCAGCGGCTAATTAGTGCACATCATGGAAGTGTGGACTGCTGCGCCATGCTTGTGAGGGCAACGGAGGTTTTGTCAAAGCAGCACATGACGAGGAAGCAGGAATCTCTGGAAGGAAACAATATGAAAGCAGTATAAAGGACAGACACACAGGCCTTTACATTACACACAAATAGCAATAAAACTAATACAGTCATGGAAAATATTATTAGACCACCCTTGTTTTCTTCAGTTTCTTGTTCATTTTAATGCCTGGTACAACTAAAGGTACATTTGTTTGGACAAACATAACGATAACCACAAAGATTGCTTATAAGAGTTTTCTTTAAGAGCTGATATCTTACCATTTTCCATGGTTTTCTTGTTTATAACCTAAATCACTTAAGTTTTTACATCAATAGCTATGGCGTTGTACTGCCAAAAACACTGCTTTTATGCATTCAGTGTTTTCTTTTCTGTCTGTTTTAGTCACATGATGACGTTTAGTGGTACCAGCTATTAAAATGAACAAGAAACTGAAGAAAAAATGGTGGTCTAATCATTTTTTCCATGACTGTATAAGAACAGCAGCAGATAGGTTAAATAACCACAAGAGTCAAGACTCTACATGTATAAAATGAAGAAACAAATGTACAACTAATAATGAATGTGTTTTATATCTTTTTTTGTGTCCCTGCTAGTGATTTTGCTTCTGTGTCTATTTGACACATCTATTTTTTAAAGCATATCTTTCTCAGAATTTGCCATTTCCCTGCCGTCACCTTGCTAACCGTTACATTGCTAACTGTGACGTTACACCTCTCTTGTGCCTCTGTAGGTATTTTACAAGTCTTTCTTGTTGTTCTTAATCACTTAAAAATGTATCTTGAGTATTTTCTTCATTCTTTTACATCTTCGTAATGTTGGTTTATGTTCCTAATTATTACTGTTATTGCAGCTTAACACAGTTTTTGTGGTAATTGCACCTATTTTATCCGTTTTGGCGGCATGTTGCAGATGAAGCAGAACTTGGGTCATTTGTCAACATTAGAGACGTAGCAGATCTCTCAGAGCCTGTTAGTCCCAGGAACTAATGAGCCAGTCCACTAATCCGTCCACATTCGGAGCACAATAACTCGGGCTTTTAGGAGTTTCTTACTCAGTCGGTCTCACGGGGCTGCAGAGAGAGGCAGCTGGAGGAAATGTGAACAAAAGACACACCCGTCGGCGCACACAGCGAGGTCAGCTGATTCTATCTGAGCCACGGCTCAAGATATTCATTAAACTGATAACAGGAAACTCGGAACAACATGTTCCCGCCGCTGCTGTGAGCGGTTCGGTGCCAGAACCTGGTGTTGGGGTGTCTTCAATCACACAAAGACCTTCACCCCGCGGCGCTTCACGTGTGCGCCAGACTTTCCAGAGATATGATGACTTTGATACATTATTTCACATTTATTAGTGGTGCTATTTTAAAATAGTCTCATAAATGAACTATGAAAATCACATTCTAAGGCTTTACTGGTGTAAATGTGTCAAATATGTATGTGACATTTCCAACTATTTGTCAATTTTTTCCCTTTTTTTTAAAGGTTGTCTCTTCAGTTACACTGTTAGACATTTTGTTGTATTTTTACAGTAGTTTACTGGCAACACTATTGCCAGTAAGTTACTGTAATTACCACCTTACAATATTAATCCTGTAATAATGTTTTACAGTACACTGCAAAAACTCAAAATCTTACCAAAGTGTATTTTTCTCATTTCTAGTCAAAAATATCTCATCGCACTTAATATAAGACAAAATCACCTAAAGAGTAACATTTCAGTGAGATATAGGAGCTTGTTTTTAGACTTTTTTAGACTGAATTAAGCAAATTTTTACTTGTTCCATTGGCAGTTAAAACAGACTTAATACAAGATATTTTTTGCTTGTAATAAGCAAAAAATCTGCCAATGGAACAAGTGAAAATTCGCTTAATTCAGTCTAAAAAAGTCTAAAAACAAGCTCCTATATCTCACTGAAATGTTACTCTTTAGGTGATTTTGTTTTATATTAAGTGTGATGAGATATTTTTGACTAGAAATGAGAAAAATACACTTGGTAAGATTTTGAGTTTTTGCAGTGTATATCATCTTTACTGTAATAATGTTTTACAGTAAATCATCTTTACTGGCTAAAACCAAATAAATAAGAGAATTAAAAGATATAAGTGCAAAGACATGATAAAAATAACTAAAATTATACAATAAATAAGCTAAAATTGACTATACTAAAAGACTAAAACTAAAAGTTAGACATATAAATTACACTGTTTGCCTTTGCTGTAATTTTTAAAGTAAAATACCACAAAATGCCCAGTAAACCTACCACAAAATATGATTACAACAAGTTACTGTAATTTGCATAGTATTATGGGTAAAGTGCCTTTATTTACAGTAACTTGCTGTATTTTTTGAAATTGTGGTAAATTACTGTTGACATTTACAGTAATGCTACTGTAGGCCTTTGTGATGTTAATTTTATATGTCTAACTTTTAGTTTTAGTCTTTTAGTATAGTCAATTTTAGCTTTATTATTGTATAATTTTAGTTATTTTTATCATGTCTTTGCACTTATATCTTTTAATTCTCTTATTTATTTGGTTTTAGCCAGTAAAGATGATTTACTGTAAAACATTATTACAGTAAAGATGATATACTGTAAAACATTATTACAGGATTAATATTGTAAGGTGGTAATTACAGTAACTTACTGGCAATAGTGTTGCCAGTAAACTACTGTAAAAATACAACAAAATGTCTAACAGTGTAACATCACAAAGGCCTACAGTAGCATTACTGTAAATGTCAACAGTAATTTACCACAATTTCAAAAAAATACAGCAAGTTACTGTAAATAAAGGCACTTTACCCATAATACTATGCAAATTACAGTAACTTGTTGTAATCATATTTTGTGGTAGGTTTACTGGGCATTTTGTGGTATTTTACTGTAAAAATTACAGCAAAGGCAAACAGTGTAGAGCTGAGTAGGGCCTGCAAGGTCATCCTGAAGCGTGACCAAGCTGTCAGCTTTATTGTCGAGTTTTGATTTAGTAACCGAATCAAACCAGCTAAGTGTATGCTCTCAATTCACAGATTTTCTTCTTTTTTTAATAACATGCCCTGTTAAAGAACAGATACAGTCTCTCTCATGCTGTCTGAAGTCGTTGGCTTGACAGAACAGCAGACACCAGGAGTGAGGCGGCCCTCTCAAAGACTGAGTCCATGTTTAGCTGAAATCAATACAGTTATGCCTGGAACTTGAGGCACACTTTTAAAGAGGAGGAACGCTGCCTCGCAGCAGAGACGGGCCGTAAGATTGATGTGCGGGTGACTCAGTTGAGGTTATGCGTGTAAATGCTAGCGTGACGTCTCTGAGAGAGCGTACTGGGAGATGACATTTCTGGGGTTTTTTTTTTTTCAGATGTTTTGTGTCACACTGGTGTCGTCCTCTCAGGAATCTTTCCATTAAGCAACTGGGAACGTGATAGAATGAGGAAATTACTCATCGAAGAGGAACTTGTTGGCTTGTTGCGGCTCTCTGGAAAGGTTGTTATCTAGAATTTGGAAAAAAAAAAAAAAGAAGCAAAAACAGTCCCTTTCATTTTGGTTACATGTTCCTTGACTGAGTTAACCCTCATACCGCTGACTGGTGTACTTTTTGTCATAATCTCAGAGGTGCTTTATTCTATAATTCCAATTTTTCATGACTTTGTCAATCAATTTGTTCCTAATGTGATATATGATTTTTTTCTGTTTCTGTCTTTATCTGTGCTTTTTAAAAATTCCAATGCATTGGGATCCAAGAGGACCACAGTCAAAATCTCTAATTCCGCCTGTATTTTTAATAGATGGAACCATTTATTGAGTCAATGTTTGCCATGGGTCCTAATTTAAAGTATCTTACTTTTGTATTTTTGACTTTTGTATTAAAATTCAAATAAAATTAAAATGTAGTGACATTTAAATGATTGTGGGTTTAGTTAAGTTTTTTACATATATTGGGTTCAAAATGACCTTGGTTGGTTTCACCATATAAATACAACACAAATAATGTTTACTTGAAATTACTGAACACTAAATTATATCAGAATCAAGTCTAACGTGACTACCATAGAGATGGTAATAGAGAGCCTCATTCTTTAACTGATTTGAAAAATTTCAATGGATTTGTGCTTAGCTCAGATAGGATCTTAATTGCTGTAAAGGAGATCATAAAATTCCACTGTTGACATTTTTGGGTTAAAGAAAAGTATATTTTCGTTTTATAAAATATGCAAATTAACTATAACTTTCTTAAAATAATAATAATCTGTTGTTGTTTTTTTCCTCAGATGACATTTAATACATCAGTAATAATATTCTGAGAAGAAAAAAGTTGTAATTTTTCTTTGATGGTTGTTTATTACAGTATTTATTCTTGGGGTCCGCACGGACCCGTCGGTGATCCATGTATGAGAAATATGTCGGTAGAATGAGGGTTAATACAAGATCCAATGCAACCTGATGGAAGTATGCAAACCACTGATTAAATTACATGGCACAGATTTTAATATAAAAAAAACTTAATGAAATTAATTGATTCAGAATGTATGAAAAATGTGAGAATCAATAACATCCCCTTTAAATTATATGGCTCAAATAAATGTTGATCACAAGAATGAATCAGTCTCCCTGGTAACCTTAGTTTGTCCCAGGACCCCTCACTGCATTCAAGTGAGCGCTAATTTACTGCTAAAGCTGGACGTGCAGCGCCCAACGATGTGTTTTCTTTTAAGGACAAGAGACACATGCAGGGCGTTGTTGTTGTTGTTGTTGTTGTTGTTGTTGTTGCGCCTGGAGAGGACAGAATGACTTTGTGTTGACAGCACAAGTGTTAATGATACAGCAGGTAGGTTTCATCAGCATTAACACCTTTCATCTGCTGCTATCTGTCATGTTGTTTGCCCTTTGAAGCAATTCTTTGTGTTCAAAATGAGATGTTTACCTGGAGTCCACCTAGTGAAGGAGCGCTTCCTGTCCCGGCGCACCATAATGAGGAACTGCTGTCTGAGAGGTTATTAGGAGAAGCTTTTATTCCTCCCAAAACTAAACTTAAATAGATAGAAATAACGTTCAGTAGCAAAAAATGCACCAAAGGTAAGGTGTTGTCATTTTTTTCAGCTCATTTGCTCACCACCGCTGGTATCTAGGGATTACATTTGCAATGCATTACAAGAGTTAGATGTACAATTTGCTATAATTATTATTTTTTTTTTAGGACTTTCCAGCAGTCTTATCGCTCTGATCTGACACGGAAAGGAGGACGTGGGTCATCGGGAAAGATGTTTTTTGTGGCAGGGGCCAGAAATACTGCAGGATCGGGGGGAGGGAACGAGAGGAGGTAACAGAGTTTTACCATTTCAGGCCTAAAAATACAAACTTAGAATGTGATGAGGTGAAGTGAATGGGCTTCAAGTATGACGCTGATGTATTTGCACTTGGACGACTGTGATAAATCATTACGTGTTATATTCTCTCATCAGGTCGATTTACCAGAAGTTCCGTGAGGTGGATTTACTGGATAAGAAGAAGACGGTGACGGCTCTGAAGCCTGGGGAAGACCGGGCCATTGTTCTGGGACTTGGAATGATCCTGTCTTCAGCCGTGATGTATTTCGTCCTGGGTATCACCCTGTTTCGCTCCTACGCAGACAGGTACCAGAGAAAACTTGTTTCACTGTTGTTTCTGTCAGTAAAATGTTTTATTCATCGGGCCTGCCTGTTTGCAGGATGTCGCATTGCTCACTCAACCTGCAAACTGGAAAAACAAAAACAAAAAAATGAATACTTACACCAAGCCAGATACCCCCTAAGTGAGCTTTTTCTGTTTTTGTTCTTCCTCGTACTCGATTTGATTTGTCATTTAAATGTCAACACAGCGTTTGGACAGAGGAGGGTTTGTGCGTTGTTCCTCAACGCCACGGTCACAGCAGACATGAACTGCTCCTACAACTGTGGATCCGACTGCTGGAGGGCGTCCAAATATCCCTGCCTGCAGGTCTACGTGAGCGTCAACAACACGGGCCGCGTCGGCCGTTTATCTCACAACGAAGAGACGCAGGACGCCAGCTCTGAAGTGAGTACGGTGCCAGAGAGAAAATACCGGGAATTACTGAGCCGTTTCAAATGTTGACATCAGCAGAGGTTGGCTGAGTGACAGGGATGCTACACTGCAAAAACTCAAAATCTTACCAAGTGTATTTTTCTCATTTCTAGTCAAAAATATCTCATCACACTTAATATAAGACAAAATCACCTAAAGAGTAACATTTCAGTGAGATATAGGAGCTTGTTTTTAGACTTTTTTAGACTGAATTAAGCGAATTTTTACTTGTTCCATTGGCAGTTAAAACAGACTTAATACAAGATATTTTTTGCTTGTAATAAGCAAAAAAATCTGCCAATGGAACAAGTGAAAATTCGCTTAATTCAGTCTAAAAAAGTCTAAAAACAAGCTCCTATATCTCACTGAAATGTTACTCTTTAGGTGATTTTGTCTTATATTAAGTGTGATGAGATATTTTTGACTAGAAATGAGAAAAATACACTTGGTAAGATTTTGAGTTTTTGCAGTGTATATCATCTTTACTGTAATAATGTTTTACAGTAAATCATCTTTACTGGCTAAAACCAAATAAATAAGAGAATTAAAAGATATAAGTGCAAAGACATGATAAAAATAACTAAAATTATACAATAAATAAGCTAAAATTGACTATACTAAAAGACTAAAACTAAAAGTTAGACATATAAATTAACATCACAAAGGCCTAAGTAGCATTACTTCAACATTACATCTCATCACACTTAATATAAGACAAAATCACCTAAAGAGTAACATTTCAGTGAGATATAGGAGCTTGTTTTTAGACTTTTTTAGACTGAATTAAGCGAATTTTCACTTGTTCCATTGGCAGATTTTTTTTGCTTATTACAAGCAAAAAATATGTTGTATTAAGTCTGTTTTAACTGCCAATGGAACAAGTAAAAATTTGCTTAATTCAGTCTAAAAAAGTCTAAAAACAAGCTCCTATATCTCACTGAAATGTTACTCTTTAGGTGATTTTGTCTTACATTAAGTGTGATGAGATATTTTTGACTAGAAATGAGAAAAATACACTTGGTAAGATTTTGAGTTTTTGCAGTGTATATCATCTTTACTGTAATAATGTTTTACAGTAAATCATCTTTACTGGCTAAAACCAAATAAATAAGAGAATTAAAAGATATAAGTGCAAAGACATGATAAAAATAACTAAAATTATACAATAAATAAGCTAAAATTGACTATACTAAAAGACTAAAACTAAAAGTTAGACATATAAATTAACATCACAAAGGCCTACAGTAGCATTACTTCAACATTACATCTCATCACACTTAATATAAGACAAAATCACCTAAAGAGTAACATTTCAGTGAGATATAGGAGCTTGTTTTTAGACATTTTTAGACTGAATTAAGCGAATTTTCACTTGTTCCATTGGCAGATTTTTTTGCTTATTACAAGCAAAAAATATCTTGTATTAAGTCTGTTTTAACTGCCAATGGAACAAGTGAAAATTTGCTTAATTCAGTCTAAAAAAGTCTAAAAACAAGCTCCTATATCTCACTGAAATGTTACTCTTTAGGTGATTTTGTCTTATATTAAGTGTGATGAGATATTTTTGACTAGAAATGAGAAAAATACACTTGGTAAGATTTTGAGTTTTTGCAGTGTACACCCACAACTGAGGGATGGTTGCTAGTTTTCAGGGTTGACCTTCCCTCATCTCCTCATCTCCCTGCAGTGCGTCTACGTGCCGCGGTGCCAGAAGGACAGCGTGGCCATGCACGCAGTGATCATGAACATTTCTGAGCGTCTGAAGGTGGACCAGCGGGTCACCTGCTACTACGACCCCAGCGAGGAGCAGGAGGCCGTCCTCCTCACCCGGCTTTACGACCACGGCGTCGTCCTCCACTCCCTGCTCTGGCCCTCCTGCGTCCTCACGGGGGGAGCCCTCATCATCGTGATGGTGAAGCTCACGCAGTACCTCTCCAGGCTCTGTGAGGAGATCGGGAGGATCCAGAGGTGAATCACATGCGGAACTTGCGAGAAGCAAGGCGTGATGATCGATATTTAATATAAAAGGTTTTGACCAAACAAACTCCCTGTGACTTCTGGAAAGTTCTCCCTCCATGGCCGAGACTCTCAAGACTGCTGACTTCCAGGATGTAACCCGTTTATGAATGTTCTACGGAAGAGTATTAGGGCCCCTTAAAAAAAATAAAAAGAATTCTGAGAAAAAAGTCAAAATTCTGACTTTTTTCTCAGAATTCTGGGTTCTGGGTTTTTTCTCAGAATTCTGAGATTAAAGTCAGAATTCTGAGATTAAAAGTCAGAATTCTGACTTTTTTCTCAAAATTCTGACTTTTTTCTCAGAATTCTGAGATTAAAGTCAGAATTCTGACTTTAATCTCAGAATTCTGAGAAAAAACCCAGAACCCAGAATTCTGAGAAAAAAGTCAGAATTCTGACTTTTTTCTCAGAATTCTGAAAAAAGAACTCAGAAAAAGTCAGAATTTTTTCTCAGAATTCTGACTTTTTTCTCAGAATTCTGAGATTAAAGTCAGAATTCTGAGATTAAAGTCAGAATTCTGACTTTTTTCACAGAATTCTGAAAAAAAAGTCAGAATTCTGACTTTTTTCTCAAAATTCTGACTTTTTTCTCAGAATTCTGAGATTAAAGTCAGAATTCTGAGATTAAAGTCAGAATTCTGACTTTTTTCACAGAATTCTGACTTTTTTCTCAGAATTCTGAGATTAAAGTCAGAATTCTGACTTTAATCTCAGAAAAATTCTGAGAAAAACCAGAGAACTTTTTCTCAGAATTCTGAAAAAAAGTCAGAATTCTGACTTTTTCTCAGAATTCTGAAAAAAATTCAAAAAAGAATTTTTTCTCAGAATTCTGACTTTTTTCTCAGAATTCTGAGATTAAAGTCAGAATTCTGAGATTAAAGTCAGAATTCTGACTTTTTTCACAGAATTCTGACTTTTTTCTCAATTCTGAGATTAAAGTCAGAATTCTGAGATTAAAGTCAGAATTCTGACTTTTTTCTCAAAATTCTTTTTATTTTTTTTTAAGTGGCCCTAATACTCTTCCATAATGTTCCAATGCACAACAATGTCAGAAATCTAATGGGATATTACTAACAAAACAAAAAAAAAATTGCATTTTTCATGGTGTTAATGGTTTCATGGTGCTACTTGTTTACAAGTATTTGTTTTATACGGCATATTATGAGCGTCAGCTCACAACTAAAGTCATCTTGAGGCAATTTACACAGAAAGCAAACAAGGTCAGAGCAGCCCAAAGAAGTGCAACGATTCATGATACACGCCGCAGAGGAAAACACTGATAAGAAAAAATGTGTTTCTGGCCGACAATGTTACAGTTTAAAAAAAAAAACAACAACAACTTTCCTGTATTTTGACAATTACATTTGATTGTTTTTGAAAAACAATTACTATTTTATATCCACTGTACAGTTCAGTTCAACCAGGAACAGTTACTGGTTGAAACCAGTTACTGGTTTGTCATTAAATAACAAAATTATTCAGGTGCTGGTTCCAGTTTAAATCAGGAAAATCTCTTTTTTTTTTTAGATTATGAGCTGGAACTTTTAGGGTCTTTTTTTTTTTTAACACTTGATCAACTATCTGTTGGTCACGTGACCAAATAAAATGTGCTCTGTCAGGTAAAACCTGTAAAAAAAAAGAAAAAAAAAAAATTTTAAAAAAGTTTGTAAAATGTGAATAAAAAGCAGAATGCAATAAACTGAAAATCTCATAATTATTTTAATCCACAAATGGACATATGCACGTCACATTTTAAAAGTGAGATAATTTACCATTTCATGAAAAATATTAGCTCATTTTTAGTTTGATGACAGTAACACATCTCAAAACATTTAGACATGGGCTGGTAAAAGTAAAATAAACCTAAACATATCGGCCATTTGTAAGTGACATGACTGGAGATAACAAGAGTATCTTGGAAAAGCAGGGAAGTTAAGATGAGCTCCGGTTCAACAATCTGCTATATAAATGCTTGTACAAACTGAGAAGCAATATTCATCTGCACTTAAATATAAAGACTTTGCATTTCTCATTATCTACGGTACATATAACCAAAGAATTCAGAGAATCTTGAGAAATCTCTGTGGACTGGGAACAAGGATAAGAATCAATACTGGTTCCCATGAGCAGCACTGGATTAAAAACAGACATGATTATGTCACAGAAATAACAGCAACACTTCCTGAAATCACTGTGAACACAACTCACCACAAATGCATCTTAAAGCTCTGAACCTACAGTCATGGAAAAAATGATTAGACCATCTTGTTTTCTTCAGTTTCTTGTTCATTTTAATGTCTGGTACAACTAAAGGAACATTTGTTTGGACAAACATAACGATAACCACAAAGATTGCTCATAAGAGTTTTATTTAAGAGCTGATATCTTACCATTTTCCATGGTTTTCTTGATTATAACCTAAATCACTTAAGTTTTTACATCAATAGCTATGGCGTTGTACTGCCAAAAACACTGCTTTTATGCATTCAGTGTTTTCTTTTCTGTCTGTTTTAGTCACATGATGACGTTTAGTGGTACCAGGTATTAAAATGAACAAGAAAGTGAAGAAAAAATGGTGGTCTAATAATTTTTTCCATGACTGTAATCTTAGGTTGTTTTTTTTTTTTTTATTTATTATTAACTCTTCTGAAAATGTTGCTCAATTAACATGTAAAGATTTCAATAAATAAATAAAAACTTCTAGTATGTTGTGTTTAATTCAGGACTGCTGGCAGGTCAGTCCATCTTCTCCACTCCCAAATTCTGGAGGTGGTCTCTGATGAACCCCACTCTGTGGGGGCGAGCGTCATCATCTTGGAAGGATAGAGTTTGGATCCCAGACTGTAGAGATATGGAGATTGCAACTGGCTGCAGAATATCATCTTAATACCTTTCTTTTTCCACTGAGGAAGATGGCGCCCCACACCTTCACACTACCTCTACCAGAAGGATGTTACTCTATCGGTGCAGCAATCACCAAAGCGTTCTCTCCATTTTTGACCCTCCGATCCAAGAGCTGTAGGCAGAACCTTGACTCATCGCTGAAGATGTGTTCCTCCATATGTTCAGGGTCCTGGGGGTACCAGAAGCTCAAAACAACAGTGGCAGAGAAGATATGACAAATCTTTCATGGGTGCAACTAGTGCTGGGCGATATGACGATACATATCGTGGGGACGATATAAAAGTGTGTATCGTGCCATTTCTCTTCTATCGTTTCTAACCTAATTTTATCAATTATTACAGCAAATATGTAATTAAATAACCTGCAACGATAAATTTGATAGAATCATATCTACTTCTACAAAGTAGCCTTTTATGTTTGCACTTTTATTCATGGTTAATGCCTTAAACAGAGTTCTCTTCAACCCTGATGTTTACTTTAGACACTTTATATTGGTTTGCAAACTTTGCACTACAAGGTTACAGATTTCAGAAAGTTGAAAAATAATTTGTGTTTATTTTTTATAGCTGAACTTCAGTGCAAAAATGTGTTTTTCCTCTCAGAAACTGTTGTGCACTCTAAAAAAAATGTGAAAGCTACTGTACCTCTGTACCTACCTGTTTTTGCTGCTCTAAAATGTATGTTTGTGACGGTTCAGCTAAATGTCCTTTCAAAATAAAGTTGAAAAGTAAGCAATGAAATTTTTGTCAAACTTTTCAGAGAATAACTGAAAACATACTTTATTATGGTATATCGTGATATATATCGTTATCGTGATATAAAATAGTCCATATCGTGATATCGCCCAGGTGCAACCAACATACTCAGCTCTGCTGCTCATCCCACAAATGCATAGATGTGGTGCCATTTAAAAAGGGAAATAAACAGGCTCTCCAGTACATGATGTGTTGCCAAGAAGCATTGTTAGAACAAATAAATAATCTACCAAAAACAAGTTTCCTTGGAGGTGGACGTGCAAATTCCTAAGAATAACCATCAAGTATTGGGCTTTTAAATCAATATTTCATCAATGATTCATTCATTTACTCTCCGCCTACATACTAGAGGGTAGTTTTACATTTCTCAAAAACAAAAACCCGTTTGTCTCGTGAAGAGGGAACACAGCAGATGAGTGATGTTGCAGAGCTGCTCCTCTCTGGAGGAACCTTTAGAACTTTACTCTGAGCTCCGCAGATGACCGAGCGCTGCGACACCGCAGCTTTCTCCTAAATCCCCTCAATCTCTCAGTCAAGAAAACACTGAATGAGCCGTGTTACTCGTGTTTTTCCCCCCCCCAAGTCTCCTCGTCTCATGACAAACTAGTTCTCCAGCTGCTGGACCCTGGCTGGGTGCGGGAGGGCGGTCCGAGCGGAGATGATGAGCCTGCTAGCAGGGTCGCTGCTGCGCGGAGCTAGCAGCGCTACCAAACAATACAGTTTGTTTTCGGGACAGCGCCATGAAGAACATCTTCAACTTACACAGACTCGCTCAGCCGCAACGTATTGACAACATAACCAGGAGCTAGAGGGGCCCTTTCTCTACACTCCCAGGCCCTTGGTAATGATTATTTAGATGGACTAACGACGGAGCTAGCGCCGCTGCTTGAGTCTTCCCGGGCGGGCACGGATGGGATTAACCCAGCTAGCCGCGGCTAATGACGGTCCTGCTCACTAGCTGCGGCTAACCAAACCAGGTAGCCTCATATCTACTTCTCCTTTTTTTTGTTGACGTATATACCGTTTTATTACTAATCAGAATAGTCAAACACCTGCTCACACAGCAAGCCTTTTGAGTTGCCGTCTTCATTATAGTAACGCCGGACTAAAATTAGCTCTTGTATGACGCTAAGTTTTCATATTGCAAATGACATTGATCTGCTTAGTGAACTTGGCTAGCACACTCATAAACAACATTTCTCTCCAGTTAAAGCACTTAAACAGCAGCACAAATCAAGACTAGTAAAACTCTCAAACCCGATCTTAAACCAGAACCCTTTAACCATGACGGGGAGCTCTCAACTTCTGAGTTTGTTTACATGCTGTTTACGGTATTTATCAGATCTCAGCTACGTGTTTTGCTGCGGTTTGATAAGGTTTGTTGTTTGTATTTGTTCATTCATTACCAGTGAGACCAGTTCTCAGCCAAGCTGAACGAAATGAAACTTCAAGTCTATCTGAGTTATTATTAGTTCAAAGGACCGGTGATACCAGTGATTAGTGTTTCGATCCGATACCGGGTAATGCTCGGGCCGGTATCCCGATATTGATACCGGTATTTGTGTTGTGTACACAAGAATATAGGTTACTTGTAGTTTTTAATGTTGAAGCTCCAATAGAAAAATAAATAAAAACTGACTTTCAAGACATTACTTGGTATATAAAAAAGTTAGAAAAAGTTAGTCTAAAATTAGTTGGAGGTTTTGTAATTAATGAATTGCCATTTTTAACAAATAATATTTGACACAATAAGTAAAACCTTTCAGTTTAAATAAGATATGGGTTTGATGACTGAATCAGTGTATAGACATATACGAACAGAAACGCCAAAAATGTTGATTTTTCATCTGTCGACTAGATTCATAGATTAGTTCAAACTCAAAGTGCAATTATCAACATTTTAGGACTTTTTGTAAACCCAAGCATTTTTCAAGTTAATTCCATCAACCCTGACCACTAAAAATGGTAAACAATAGCATCTTTGGCAAAGTAAATGGACCAGCAGGTTAATAAAAAGTGCAATTTCTTCCACTTAAAATGGTAAACAACTCAACAAAACCAGCTTAAATATATAAATATAGACCAGAACAGTTGTCCGTGCTCACAGCATCTTTTGCATTGAGGTGATAACATGGGATCATGATAAGAAAGCTGCCATTGGAAAGGTAAATTAAAAAAAAAAAAACACTATTGCATTATTTATTTTGTAACTGATTTTTTTTTTTTTAAATGAACACTAAAGTCTCAAGCGTTTTCTTCAACATTTAAAACAAAAATTCTGAGCTGTTGACAGGCAAGTAACTCACAGAAACATACAGATTTGTTCTAACTGTCTTTTTAAACTTGGCGTTTTTCTCCTAGAGCTCCTACTGCCCAATTTCTGCAGTCGCATAAGATTATAACATTTTACATGCACGATTTGCATTTGCCTAATCTTGGGTACGATGTCCAGAATGTTACGTGCAGGCTGTACTTTGATGAGCCCTCTTGAATCGTAGGCTACAACTGATGCGGACAGATGTAGAAGTGCATCATCCATATGTGGTGACAGTAAACAAACAACACATGAGAATAAGCGGCTCTGTGGAAGGACTTTTTTTTTTTTACATTTTTTTTTCCAAATTTGGAATTACGCTACATTGCATTAATTAATACATAATTTAAGGTTGCATTTTAATTGGCTAGTACGTAGACAGAGTTGCAGTATTTCTGACACTGTCACAAAATTATACCAGCTAGTCTTTGGTTGCGAGACCATTGTGACGACTGTCATCAAACCATTGTAGGATGTAGGACGGCCAATTTAACCAAAGTACCGGTTCATGCTAGGGATGTTCCTGGCGACTAATTTCCCTGTCGACTAAACGAAAGTTTTAATTAAGACTAGTCGAATAGTCTAAAAAAAAGATGCGCTCCAGCCTGGAAGTTATCAGTTTGCGTCCCGGTACGGTGTATTCGGGCTCAACATATTCCATTAGCTTCCTGAAGCCTTTACCTTCCACAAAGTTAAGTGGAAGCATATCTTGCGAAGTCGTTATCGTGATGAGCTGCGTTATCCTCTCAGACCGGACGGGAGAACACCGTCTCCGGGTAAACGATGTCAAATCGGCCTGAGTGTGGCTAGCAACGCTAGCATCAGCACCACTAGCATCAGCAGCCGTCGTCTCGTGCAGATTAACATCCAAATGCTTGAGTTGAATGTGGTTGCTCATTGCTCCAGTCGAGTGATTGTATGCCAGTTGTTTCTGACACAGTCTACATACTACCTTGTTTTCATTTTCTAGATTAAAGTACCACCAAACCGCGCTGGTTTTGCGACACTATCTTCCCACCGTCCCGTTTTAAAACTCCAGTCTACTCGAGCATTGCCGCAGAGAGGAGGACTGCTGTCTGACGGCTCTGTAGCCCCGACTAGTGGCGGGCGGCTGTATGACAGTTAAGCGGCCTTGTACATGAATAAAACACAAATTGGTTTAAACGACTAATATTTCTGGTGCCGACTAGTAAGTGGGCGGACGTTTAATCGGTTAGACGACTAATCGCGCGCATCGCTAGTTCATGCTGTACGATTTCAGCCGTCTCGGATGAAAGATGCGCAGGTGTGGGAAAAGTCAGCTATCATAGCTCAAAAACAGTGGTCGTCCATCTTATAATGAAACAAGGACGAAGATGAAAGATAGAACCATCTTGGGACCAAAGAGGCTGCGACAGATATCAAGCAGTGTCAGAAATTTGGAGCCATCTCCAAGTTTATTTCTGTCGGCTCAACGACCAATAGGAATGCACCATAAAATAGCGTAAACATCAGCACAGTCGCCTAGAAACATTCGAGTTATTTATTTATATGTATATAATTTTGACATGAGGCTCGATCCTTAAAACTGAACCATCAGGATTGAAATATTGATATTTTGGTATCAATCCGCTCATCCCTAATGAGTTCAGAGTCACTACAGCAGAAGCGGCTCTTTAAAGTATTCCCTGTTATGTAATGACAAACTTTTGTAAATGTTTTGGGATCCAGTGCTGCATTTAAATAGGCTTTGTAAATTTGTGTTTCCTGTCACTATGCAAACAATCATCATCACTGAAATCACGTGTTTACCTCTGGTATTTCACAGAACTCCATTCCTGCTATAATTATGTTTCCTTCTTTTCACACAGCTGATTGACATCGCTCTTCTGGTAATCACCGGGCTCTGAATAGAGCAGATTTGCTGGCACAATCATGCCCCCCAGACCCTCCTCCGGTGAATTATGGGGGATGCACTTGATGCCCCCCAGCATACTAGTGGACTGCCTTCTGCCAAATGGCATGATTCTCACGTTGGAGTGCCTCCGGGAGGCCACGCTTATTACGGTCAAGCACGAGCTTTTCAAAGAGGCCAGGAAGTATCCTCTTCACCATCTGCTGCAGGAGGAGAGCTCCTACATCTTTGTCAGCGTCACCCAAGAAGCAGAGCGGGAAGAGTTTTATGACGAGACCAGGAGGTTGTGTGATCTGAGGCTTTTCCAGCCCTTCCTCAAAGTTATTGAGCCAGTGGGCAACAGGGAAGAGAAAATTCTCAACAGAGAAATAGGTACGGGTCTCTTTGTACTCCGCAGTAATGCAACAGCTGCTGGCCTTGGTGGTGTCACAGCCCATAATGACACGGATTAACTTAATACTGGTGGCCCTATACTGGGTGTTGTGTTGCAGTGTATGGCAAGCCGTTTTAACATAAAATAGTTAAAGTGGATATGTATTGAAGATATCCAAAGTTCAATTCTTCCTATCCAAAAATAACATTTCAGATATCCACAAAGTAATTTATCCAATCCACAATTGTAATTTCAGATATTCACAACATCATTCTTACTAGAACAAATGATGTCACTTTTCCCATTCATGTATTTGGGGTTTGATATTACAAATAGTCGTAATCCATCAACATATATCCACAACTCACAATGCAGGTATCTGCAACTGATTTACGACTATCCTTATTTCCATTTAAAGATATCTACAACATAATTTTGACTAGTCGCAATTCCAAATCTAGATATCTCCAAACACTGTTAATTCAAGATATCTCTGCTTTTGTATATCCAGATATCTTAAACTGAATTTTACCTAGCCAGAATAACATTGCTGATATCTTGAAATGAAATTACGACTAGTCAAATTTAAGTTGTTGATATCTCTAACTAGAATTATGGGTAGTCATAATTTATATGTAGATATCTATCATCGGATTGTAGATATCTCGAAAGGAACTTTTATTAGAGATATCTCGTATTCAGGATATCTTTAAACCTGATTCTTCCTAGTCAGAATGTAATTGCAGATATCTTGTATTAGAGTTTCGACTAGGCGAAATGACATTGCAGATATCTGTGAAAAGTGAGCGGGAAAAGAAAAGTGAAAGAGTGAGGCGGGGCTTGGTACCGAATCAGAGCCATTAAAATCATCGACCACTACTGTAACTCTGTTTCTCCAGCTAGCCAGCTGAAATACTAGCAGGACTTTTTACTGTTTCTCACGATGTCCAAGCAACGGGGGGCTGAAGTTGGCGTGTTTGACCGGGTTTTTTACGCCAGAAATGGAGAGGAATTACTCTTTGGTTAACTGAAACTTTGGTTGACTGAGCCAATAGCCAATAGAAAGCTAGCCAATAATAAGCAACGAATTGGATGCTTCGCATGAGCAACGTCTTACTCAACAATTTTGACTAGTCACAGTTACGTTTGAGATATCTTTAACTTTCATTCTGACTACTCAAAACCGAATTAAAGATATCTGTAATTGTCATTGAGGATGTGTGACGAGTCGAGTGGTGCGTTAAGTGACGTCATTTCGGATATCTGTAATTCAGATTTGACTAGACAAAAATGAATTACAGATATCTCTAAATGTACTTTTGACTTGGCAGAATGAATTGACAGATATCTTTAATTAATATTCCTACTAGTCATAATATAATTACGACTAGTCAAAATTAAATCATTGATATCTATAATGCTAATTCCGGATAGTAAAACCTAACTATTTTATGTTAAAATGGCTTGCCATAGAAGTGCGTTGTTATATTACATTTCACGAAATAAGGACTCTTGACTATGAACATTTTCCTTTCTTTTGTAGGTTTTGCTATTGGAATGCCCATATGTGAGTTTGATTTGGTGAAAGATCCAGAAGTGCAGGACTTCAGAAGAAATATTTTAAATGTTTGCAAAGAAGCTGTGGACCTCAGAGACAGTAACGGACCTCACAGCAGAGCTTTGTATGTCTATCCTCCAAATGTAGAATCCTCAGCAGAACTTCCAAGGCACATCTACAATAAACTCGATAAAGGTAATACATTTTAATCCGCACTGTGCTTTAAGTGTTCATTGCATTGCTGCTGTTTTTGCACAACTGCATGCTTCCATGCTGGTGATGCAAATGTTAAATAGACTCAAATTAAGGAACAATGATGTTTTATATCCAAATTAGGGATGCACATTTTGGATTTTTTTTTATGACCGTTAACCGACGCCCTTTAACGATTAATAACCGTTAACCGATAAGTCCGGGAAGGTTAGCTGCCGCGATGTTGCGCGCGTTGTTGTGGACACATGCGGACACTTCCCCGTGTATACTCTCGCGGCAATGTGCCGCCGTCACTTTTGATTTATACTAGCGCGGTCTCCGCTATGTTATTCCAAGCCGCAACGCAAGAGCGACAATCACGAACTAGCTAAACTTACTAAACGTATCTCTTGCATTTTTCCCACATTCATCGCTATCTCCCTCCATGAATTACTAGAATATGTGCTGTCTTTGTAGTGTGGAGAACCAGAATCGTACAGATGTGGGTACTTCCTCATTTTTTCCATGACGCGCTCTTTTCTACGCGGATGTAGAATTGACCAATCAGAGGCCTGTTGCACCTGTCGACACGCCCCCATGAGTTGATTGAATTACGTAGCTTAAAAACAAAATTGAGCATTAGTAATAATCGGTTAGAGTTACTGTTATCGGTTAACGGTTAAACGGTTAACCATGTGCATCCCTAATCCAAAATGAGAACCAGCATGATGCAGGAATCAAAGGAGAGAGTGTGAACATTCATTTAAAGTTGTCAAACAGATCCATTTGTGCACGTTTAATCAGATGTTTTATCTCCTTTCAGGTCAAATCATCGTGGTAATTTGGGTCATTGTTTCACCCAGCAACGATAAGCAGAAGTACACCCTGAAGATCAACCACGACTGCGTGCCGGAGCAGGTGATCGCCGAAGCCATCCGTAAGAAGACGCGGAGCATGCTGCTCTCCCAGGAGCAGCTAAAGATGTGCGTTCAAGAATATCAGGGAAAGTACATCCTCAAAGTCTGCGGCTGCGACGAATACTTGCTGGAGAAATATCCCCTCAGCCAGTACAAGGTAATCTCACTCAGCCTCTGCCGGGCTGGATTGGATTGGTGTTGTTCTGAAGGGAGAAGCAAACCTCTTTACCATAACCCTCATTCTACCGACATATTTCTTATACATGGATTACCGACTGGGGTCCATGCGGACCCCAAGAATAAATACTGTAATAAACAACCATCAAAGAAAAATTACAACTTTTTTCTTCTCAGAATATTATTACTGATGTATTAAATGTCATCTGAGGAAAAAAACAACAACAGATTATTATTATTTTAAGAAAGTTATAGTTAATTTGCATATTTTAGAAAACGAAAATATACTTTTCTTTAACCCAAAAATGTCAACAGTGGAATTTTATGATCTCCTTTACAGCAATTAAGATCCTATCTGAGCTAAGCACAAATCCATTGAAATGTTTCAAATCAGTTAAAGAATGAGGCTCTCTATTACCATCTCTATGGTAGTCACGTTAGACTTGATTCTGATATAATTTAGTGTTCAGTAATTTCAAGTAAACATTATTTGTGTTGTATTTATATGGTGAAACCAACCAAGGTCATTTTGAACCCAATATATATAAAAAACTTAAATAAACCCACAATCATTTAAATGTCACTACATTTTAATTTTATTTGAATTTTAATACAAAAGTCAAAAATACAAAAGTAAGATACTTTAAATTAGGACCCATGGCAAACATTGACTCAATAAATGGTTCCATCTATTAAAAATACAGGCGGAATTAGAGATTTTGACTGAGGTCCTCTTGGACCCCAATGCATTGGAATTTTTAAAAAGCACAGATAAAGAAAGAAACAGAAAAAAATCATATGACATCATTAGGAACAAATTGATTGACAAAGTCATGAAAAATTGGAATTATAGAATAAAGCACCTCTGAGATATGAAAAAAAGTACACCGGTATGAGGGTTAAATTATCATTCAATAGATATTTTTCTGTCTGCAAAAAAACGTATTTCAAAACGTATTTCACATCATGTTATTCAGCTGCTGAATGCTTCACTTATTGTGGAGTTGTGATTTTAAATGATTGTAATTTATGTTGATAAGTAGGGGTGTAACGATGCATCGTGAGTCGAATAAAAACCAAAACAAATGCAAAAAATGAATCGCGAATGGAAAACTATTTCTGTCCCATTTTTTAAGAGGACATAAAGAATGTGTATCACAGTGTTTCTGTAAAGATAGGACCTTCTTTTTTGAGTTAAGATATACATTTGTCATTTTGGATGTTTACAGTTAACAAGGTAAATATATTACTCCTGATAAGAAAAGATAAATGGTAATTTGCTGCATTCTTGTAAACGAAGAATCTTTAGAATTTTTTTTTTTTTTATGTGGGATTTGTTTTTAAAAATCCTCTCATTCTTTAAGTGGATAACTATTTCAGTTGCATTTTTTAAGAGGACACAAATAGTATTTTTCAGTGTTTCTGTAAAGAAAGGACCTTTTTAGAGTTTTTGTTATTTCAGATGATGAATGAAACCAGTTAAATAATTTTCTTATGATAAAACCAGATAAATGATGTGCAGTATTTCTTTAAAGAAAATAGACTTTAAGATGATCATTTTAATTGCACTATTTCCTGTGAATAAAAGATACTTTTATTTGGTCATACTTTCTGTAGCTCATTTAAAAAAAAAAAAAAAAAAAAAACAGGTTCGTGAATCGTACCGTGAGCAAAAAATCGTGAATCATACCGAATCGTGAGTTGAGTGAATCGTTACATCCCTATTGATAAGTCCAGAGATAGATTTGAATTTTCACATGATGTGAATAGTGTGAAATTTTCACACTCTCCATCTTGAAACACTTCTTTGTGCTTTACAGTACATACGCAGCTGTATCATGCTGGGAAGGATGCCCAACTTGATGTTGATGTCCAAAGACAGCCTGTATTCACAACTGCCCATCGACAACTTCGCCATGCCGTCATATGCGAGGCGAATATCCACAGCAACGCCCTACATGAACGGGGAAACCTCCACCAAGTCTCTCTGGACCATCAATGGAACGTTGAGGATCAAGATACTCTGCGCCACATACGTCAATGTAAACATCAGAGACATTGACAAGGTACGACTGAAACGCATCATTGTTCTTCCATTTCCTCAAATTGATTTCATCAAAGATTTTTCTTCATTGATTTGGGGTGCGTTCTGAGGATGTCTTCCTGTCCCTGTCTGTAATATGCTGATGTTAATTTCATCACTTGAATGCATTAGTGTATAAATCTGCTCTTCTTGGTGCTCTAGATCTACGTCAGGACTGGGATATACCATGGTGGGGAGCAGCTGTGCGACAATGTCAACACCCAGCGCGTGCCATGCTCAAACCCAAGGTAGCGAAGGCGGGAAATACGGCATTTGACATTCAACTTTGCGACAGTAATTCGATTAAACATATCACAAATTCTTCTCCCGTTGTTTCAGGTGGAACGAGTGGCTGGACTATGACATGTACATTCCAGAAATTCCCAGAGCTGCACGACTCTGCTTGTCAATCTGCTCTGTCAAAGGCAGGAAGGGAGCTAAAGAGGTTAGCTGTGTGGCGTGGAAGTGCCAGATTTGTAATGCTTGATTTTCACGCATTTGTTTGCAACGCCTGCGGTTACGGATAAGATCAAGTTGTTTTATCGGAAACATATTGAATGTTATGTACATGTTATGTAGACACATTGGGTGCGTTTACATGGGAAGTTTAATTCCTCTTTAATTCAGAATTAAAGTTAAAGCCGAATAAAAGTTACCATGTAAACACTTAATTCCATAATAAAATGTCAATTCCGAATTAACCTAATTCCGAAGTAAGTGGCTGGTTTATTCCCATTTTAATTCCGCATTAAGTAATTCCACGGTCATGTATACACTCATTCCTCTTTAAATTAATTCCCGTCTTTCTGCGCATGCTAGTTCTCTTGCCCGTCTGTCGCGATGACGCTTATTTCCGGCAGCACGCAGTAAACGGTGTTCAAGAGCAGAGACGATTTATTTAATAAATAGCTTGGAGGAACTGGAAATAATTAAAAGAACAGATGGCAGGAAACATAAAAATTGTGAGCTTTTCAAAGCGGCCAGGTTAAATGAAGGAGGTTTCGCAGATAGAGACGCCACCCAGGTCAAAAATAAGTGGAATGTTGTTGCTAACCCGTTAGCTTGGTTTGTTTTCTTCCGGTAGATGTAAAGACGTCCGCCCCCCCCATCCAGTCAGAACCCTTCCCAACCCCCAGACCTAAAGCGGAGTTGGATAAAGCCGAACTAACGTGTTTTCCATGTAAACCTTAATTCGGAATTACTATTTCCATGTAAACTTCGAAGGGAAATAGTTTAATTCGGAATTATTTAATTCCTAATTTTAATTCCGAATTAAAAAACATCATGTAACCGCAGCCATTGTTCATCAAGGAATGGTCTTGCTCAAATGAATTTTCATGCTTATTGTTGCGTATGTTCAAATCAGTGTTGAAAAACATCTGTTTCAAGTTTAAATTGCAAATATACAAATTCCCTTTTGTGCCGCGCCGCTCCACCGGATCTGCTGATTTTCATACGTATCACATCGCTGCTGTTTTTTCCTGCAGGAGCATTGTCCCCTCGCCTGGGGCAACATCAACCTGTTTGACTACACTCACACGCTCGTCGCCGGTAAGATGGCTCTCAACCTGTGGCCGGTCCCACACGGCCTGGAGGACCTGCTCAATCCCATCGGCGTCACGGGCTCCAACCCCAACAAGGTGAGCAGCAAATGTAAACATTGTTAATGTAACGCTCACTTACTTTGCTTCTTTTTTTTTTTTTCTCTTGAGCAAAAACTGGCAAGATAGTGATGAACATAAACAGACGATTCAATTCTCCTTTATATTATGAAAGGTTTTCATCTAGCTGATAGCTAAAATCAATGGTTTCAGATTTTCAGCACTAGTTGTGCTGATTGATCTCAACAACGCCCTGTGAAATTTAACGAAAGCCATTATGATCAATAGAGCTGATTTTCTTGCTTTCTGAGTTTTATTTTTTTGTGAGCTTGTACATCAGAAATTATTGGCTATAGGCCTTTTATCGTCAATGGTCTCTCACAGTTTGAAAATCACATTTAATTTGATAACTGTTTCACGTTGAACATCTGACATTCACTTTTGTAGATGTTTGCCTCTAAAATTTGTTGGCTGTTTGACACATTTTGAACAGTCAACCTGTAGACATGTTAGATTCTCTCTACAATGCAAATGTACCAAGGTTATTATAGTTTTGAAATTTTCTTTAGTTTTTATTTTTATTTAGTTTTCCAGTTTGCTTTTTTATTTCAGTTTAGTTTTAGTTAGTTCAACAAGTGATTTAGTAGTTTTAGTTTAGTTTTTATTTTGAGGAATTGACTAGTTTCAGTTTAGTTTTTATTTAGTTTTAGTCTTAGTTTTAGTTTTTCAGGTATTAAGAGAAAGCCTTGACTTGTAGAAGCTGGAAAGGATGAAAGAATGTATGACACCAAATATGATTTATCATCAAGTCCTTTTAATTTCTTTCTATAACCAACACCTGCAGGTAAATCAAAAATAAAACTTAAAAGGGTCTGTATTCCAGAATGAAGATGTGGAAAAACCTTAATACACAAAAACAGTTATGAACCTTTAAAAAAAAAAAAAAAAACGTTGACATGTGACACTCCTATAACTGAAAAGGGCTGAAAAATGCTTCATATCTGCCAGAGTAAAAGATTGTAAATATGAAAATAAAATAGATGTTTTTTGCACTACTCGTCAAAGATTTCTGAATGTAAATCTATTAAACTTTTGTTTGAACTTTTATTTAACAATGGAACAACATGGAATTGTTTTAACTGAAATGAAATTCACCATTAGGATATCTCTACGAAAATGGCGTTTTCGACCTGCAGCTTTAGCCATTTCTAGCAAATCATAAAATGCCCGCTAACTACCTTCTTCTTGCAGTATGCAGCAGATTATATCCGCTATGCTGCCCCCTCTGGAGGGAGGGTAGCATAGCGGCTGCTGCAGGACAGGCAGTAATCTCTATGGCAGTAATCGAGGGAGAAAACGAAACGAAAACGAAGCTGAATTTATCTACAATTCAGTTTAGTTTTAGTTAGTTTTACATCCTTCATTGTAGTTTTTATTTAGTTTTCGTTTTTTTTTTATTGTAGTTTTTATTTTTATTTCAGTTAACTGAAATATTTTTTCATTGCTAGTTTTAGTTTTAGTCTTAGTTTTCGTTAACTATAATAACCCTGAAATGTACATCAAGATTTCACATTTTAAGCTCTATTGGTATGTGAGATATTGATGTGTGGGTTAGGGTTAAACTTGCTTTGGTCATTACATCACATATCCAGGAGTATTTTTGAGCCACACCCACAAGATAGGTTTAACCTGTAATTTTAAAAACAGATTCTGCAATCCAGAGCTCTTTTTAACGACTTTAATCAGCTTAGTCTGAAGATGAAATGACCAAAACCTTTAGGGAATATTGGTTGAATGGCCTCACACTAAGTTGGTTTCACTTTCAAATCTTTGAAGGAAGATTCTAAACAGGATTTGATTTGTGAGCTTGAAAGGAATCATGGGAGGAAAAAAAGCATTTTTGTTCAAGGCTATGAAACATAAGTCTTCTTATTATAACCCTGAATCTAGAGGTCTGCCAAGGCAATTAAAACCAGAAAATCTTTAGGTTCTTTAGGATGTAGGATGATTTGTATATGGACTTAACAGATCTTTCAGAGCTTGCCTTAATGTAAGCCCTGAAGCTTATTATCCCATTTAATTAATTGCTCGTTAATACAGGCACCGTTCTGTGGATTGCGGTGAAGCATCTTGAATGACGTTTCCCCTTTAATCACTTTCATAAAGGAAACGCCTTGTCTGGAGCTGGAGTTTGACCAGTTCAGTTCCCCTGTCAAGTTTCCTGATATGGCCATCATTGAGGACCACGCAAACTGGAATATATCCAGAGAGCTCGGCTTTAACTACTGCCATACTGGTTTGGTAAGAGAAGAAGAACATCACAAGACGCCATTTTGATTATGAACATCTGCTGCGTCGTAGTTATGTGCACAGGAAGTTAATATAACCTTTCCATTCACGTGTGCAGATAAAATATTCCATATCATATTTGGTTTTTGTTGTTCAACTGCTGTCATGTGGCTTCACAGAGTAACAGGTTGGCACGTGACAACCCCCTGACTGACGGTGACAACGAGCAGCTACGTCAAGTGTGTACCAGAGACCCGCTGTCTGAAATCACTGAGCAGGAGAAGGACTTCCTGTGGAGACACAGGTGATTTATGGGAACTTGTAGACTGTTAGAACGTGTGTTAGGGCTCGATTTGGATTGAATGTAACTTTCTGTGACTAAGAAGCATTAGGTTTGCACAAGTCTAGCATATGTAGGGTAAATGTTTTTTTTTTTAAATTATTATTATTTAAGTTGTAACTAATTTATTTTCTCCCTATTTTAGACAAGACTGCATCAACATGCCAGAGATCCTTCCCAAGATCCTCCTGGCTGTGAAATGGAACTCCAGAGATGAGGTTGCACAGGTGAGTTCAGGTTTCAACACGCCTATATTGTGTGGTATTGTTTTGCATTCACGCTGTACTCACGTGCACACTCTTAGGGCCTGATTTACTAAGATCCTAAATAAAGAGTACTAAATTGCATGTGCACTGAAAAAGTTTGCGCGTGCTGTTGTTGTGTGTTTTGCGGGTGATCAACTAAGAATGCTCGCGCAATTGATAACGGGTGCAAACCGGAGTATTTAAACGAGGTGTTGCGTGTCTTACGGTTTGCGCCATGGAGAGTCTGGATGGAAAGCAGGATAGACGCAAGCGCAAAATGAAATTTGACGAGTTGGAGTTAGAGATATTAGTGGAAGAGGCAAATAAACACATTCATGAACTACAGCAAAGACATTTAAACATTACCAAAAGAAACGCAATATGGGAGAAAATCTGCGATAGAATAAATGCAGTTGGTAAGACAAAAAGAACGGCAGATGAGGTTAAAAGAAGGTGGCAAGATATAAGGCGAAGAACTAAAGAAAAGGTGGCCTTTAATAAAACTTCGGCAAACAAGACAGACAGGTGGAGGGAGGAGATGCCTCTAACCAGGATTGAGCAGCAGGTGCAGCTCACCTTCTGGAGGAGCAGATAACTGGGATACTGGGGTCTGACACGCTAGAGCCAACTGCAGAACAAGGTAGGCGCACAATAAGAAACACTTTTTTCTCCATGAAAACACGTGATTTATTTATTATCACAAATAAAAAAATGAATGTGCCTCCTGTGGCAACCTTTTGCTAAATAATACTCGATTTAACAATTAAAATAAAATATTTCTCCTTTTGCATGTGCTTGTGACCGGCTCCAAATCAGCCTTAAGTTTCAACTATCTGGTTTTCATTCATTCCAAAACAAATTTACACGAGTCCGAAAGACTCTCTCTCTGCGTATTCTTTGATTTTGGCGATGTGTCGCCTCCTTGCCACAATAACAGCAGCCATCGGTGCGTAATGCTGGGCAGATTAGCACCTTCCTTTCGAACGTACTAAATACAGACGCAATCACAATCCCCGCAATTACTTTCAGGGTTGGTAAATCTCATTGCGTGTGGTAAATGAACCTATTTGCATTTTCCCCTCCCAGTATTTAGCGCTTTCTGGCGGGTACGCCCCATATTGATTATTCATCAGGGCAAAAGTACTAAATGAACAGCGTGTGCTATTTTGCTCATTTGAGAGGCGCAGTCCTCTTTGCACGCTGTTAGTAGATCAGCTTGCACATTGGTTTGCGGGTGATGTCAAGTTTGCACACGTTTTTACGCACGCAAACCTTTAGTAAATCAGGCCCTTAATGCATTGTTTTGTTTTGTTTTTTTAATGCAACAATACTTCATACATAGTTGTGTTCTGACTCTTTTCGTTCCAGATGTATTGCCTTCTGAAAGACTGGCCTGCCATCAGGCCAGAACAAGCCATGGAGTTGCTAGACTGCAACTTCCCAGATCCTATGATCAGAAACTTTGCGGTGAAGTGCCTTGAGAAGTACCTAACAGATGATAAACTCTCGCAGTACCTTATTCAGCTGGTTCAGGTGTGTTTCATCCTGAGAACAAAACTAAATGCAGCATGAAGTTTCTTTAGAGACGGTGTGTTACCGTGATGTTCTGAACTTATTTCCATGTTTTTTGTATCTGTGTCCAGGTTCTAAAGTATGAGCAATACCTTGATAACCCACTTGCACGCTTCCTGCTGAAAAAGGCACTAACCAATCAGAGGATAGGACATTTCTTCTTCTGGCATTTAAAGTGAGTTTAAAAAGGGCTTCTTTCACGAAGATGGAGCTGTTTGTGAAAGATTAGACAGTTATTTGAATGTCACACAACTGTCTGGTCAAGTTGTGATGTGCTGAAGAATTTTCTTTGGACTGATATTGAGGCTGGACACATTTTGACATCTTAGAAAGCCCTTCATGTTTTTTTTTTTTTTCCCTTGTCAATGTTTATGAAGATCAGAGATGCACAATAAGACGGTGAGCCAGCGGTTTGGCCTGCTGTTGGAGTCGTACTGCCGGGCCTGTGGCATGTATCTGAAGCACCTGAGCCGACAGGTGGAGGCCATGGAGAAACTCATCAATCTCACCGACCTCCTCAAACAGGAGAAAAAAGATGAGGCGCAGAAGGTAATCTGACATCTGGCAGCTGTTAATGTCATCTGCTTCAATGTTGGCTTTTTATCTGCAACAGTCTGATGATAGAGACGGTAATATATTGAGTGTCACTATTTTTTTTTTCTTGCACCAGACTGCTATAGTGACATTTTTTAAAACATGGGTCCTGAAAATAATAGTCAATAATTAATCAAAAACAAAGTGATTCCTTAAAAAAGCTAACGGTAAAAAAAAAACAGGATTTGGTTCGGCTGGCAATGGGGAGGAGAGGGATACTAGTCTTTATTTCTTAGATAATAAAAAAAAAAACACACCCAAATGAAAACTTAGTCAGAAATATTATTGTGTATTTGCCAGTACCGTATTCTCCGGACTATAGACCTTTTCGGGCCGGTCCCCCCGGAAGTACCCCGTCCGCCATTTGCTGGGTTGTGCTACAGGGCGACACTTTCACCGGCTGCAGATTAGCCAGTGTTTTTCTCTTTCTACAAATATATATTTTTATAATGTCGAGTCGGTTGAGTGGGAATACACGTTCCGTCATAAACTGTGCCAACAATGGCAGGAAAATTCAACAATGGAAGAAGAAAGTATGTGAAATACACAAGCCTTTACTGCACGAAGACTGCCTTGTTTGCAGAACAAGAAGTTAGGAAGACGTGGGTGAAAAATATCAACAGAAAGGACTTTGTTCCAAATAAATACAGCCGGGTTTTCAGTTTTCGTTAACATTCAGTCTCGTACTACTTATAGTCTCGCTGAGAGTCCCGGACGATTCTGGCCGAAAGAACAGCAGTATGAGGCTACTGTAGCCCTCGGCACTAGCACAAGCCTATAAATCAATGAATGAATGAATTAGGAGAATGATTAAATAAATTAAATATAACATTAACACATAGCCTAATTTACCGCTAGCTTTAACGTTACAGTAGCATAATCTTTATGACTTGTTGACGTTAGTTATAGCCAGCGTTGCATTTTTCACGTATTCCCACAGTTTTTAGTGTTTGATTATGGGAATAGATCATGCTATTTCCATAACCAATCATTTAAAAACAGCGATAAAACTACCTTCATCTGTAACTGGAGGCCACTGCCTAACATCATCAATCCAAGACATGTCTGCGTTATCAGTAACAGATGCTCCACGCTGCTGTGTTTGGGTTAGTTGGTGGAGCACCGCACACTCCAGTTATGGCGGGGCCACTAGGGGGCGCATGTCCACAATTTTTAAGTCGAAAAGGTGTATAACTCGCACAAGAGTACTAGTCGCACCTGTCAAAAAATATGTCGTGATTAGGAGAAAAAATATACAGTCATGGAAAAAATGATTCGACCACCCTTGTTTTCCTCAGTTTCTTGTTCATTTTAATGCCTGGTACAACTAAAGGTACATTTGTTTGGACAAACATAACGATAACCACAAAGATTGCTCATAAGAGTTTTATTTAAGAGCTGATATCTTACCATTTTCCATGGTTTTCTTGATTATAACATAAATCACTTAAGTTTTTACATCAATAGCTATGGCGTTGTACTGCCAAAAACACTGCTTTTATGCATTCAGTGTTTTCTTTTCTGTCTGTTTTAGTCACATGATGACGTTTAGTGGTACCAGGTATTAAAATGAACAAGAAAGTGAAGAAAAAATGGTGGTCTAATAATTTTTTCCATGACTGTATATGTACAAGTCGAATTGGGCAGTAAGAGCTGGTGATAACTGCACCGTTGATGAGCTTCTTCCAGCAGCAGCTGTTCATGGACCCATCTGTGGACTGGTTCCTCCAGCTCTGGTCATCTTCCAGCCCACGTTAGCCTTCTTTGATTTTTTTCATAGCTGTCAGAGTTACCTCTGCTTCTCTCCAGTCCCTGACAAGTTTCTCATTCCCTCCAAACCTTCTGCTGCTCCCTTACTGTTTCCAGCTGCATATTTTTAATCTTCAGTTTAAATTTTGCAGTATAGCTTTTTCTTTTTGGTGGCATATTTGTGTTCTCTCAGTCTTTATGGTTTACTCTTGTAACTTTTTCAGGAGCAGTGTTCAGTTGTCGCGAGTGTAGACGATGCTCTGTTGTATATTTTTGACACATAAATCACTTAAACCAGCCAAACTACTAAAAAAAAAAAAAGCGCGACTTATATTCGGGAAAATACGGTTGCTAGTTTTTAGCGCTTGTTTGAGCCCAACACATGCCGTGCCCAACATTTTTTTGGTACCTCCAGGGGTGATCTGTGATGACCATCCGTAATATCCACTAGCTAACTTTCTGCTCATGCTTGTTAGCGGTCTCATGAGATACGCCGCTAGCCTGCCAATCAGGAAACTTGACTTCGAAGGAAAATCAAAGCTCAGAATTGTCTTAACAAATCTAAAAGTGTTTTCTCGTCCAATTGCAAAGAGAAACTGATGCGAGCTAATTTAAATGATCTGGTTTGGAGACAATAAACTAGGCTTTATTGTTTTGTTTGCCGCTGGGGCGAAAGGCCACACTTATGGCTGCAATAAACAGAAGTATTAGCTAACTGGAAACAAAGAAACAAGGAAAAAAAATTTCACAAATGAAACTGGTGGCCTTGTCTGTAAGAGAATAGAATAGAGAGTGATTTGCAGGATATGTTGTATTTTTTTCATAGCAACAAATACTGATTTGTATTTTCAAGAGGCAGAAATGGCTGATTGCTCACATGATTAGTCATGTGACGTGTTGCTATACATCAGAACTGATTGACAGAGGCTGTTTCCATATGTCCTTACTGCATGTCGACTTTTTCTAAAAAGTCAAAAATTCAAGTAAGCATAAAATCTTTTGGGAAAGTTTTTTTTTTTTTTTTTTTTGAAGAAGAAGAACTTTGGCACGCAACGAATGCTAATGGGAACCTGCCATGTGTTGAAAGAACTGCCAAGTTCACCCAGTACGACTTGATACAAAGATGTTACATGAGTCTGCCATGTGCAGATTCATAAAGTTGCCTAAATACAGTGCTTTGCAACATCAAGTGAGGGCTTAGCTTTGAAAAATGTCTACATTAGGTTTTATTACTGAAAGTGCTGGGAAGAAATGAGGATTTTAATCTCTGCTGTTGATGCTTGTTTTTTTAATTTTTTTTTCACTGCTGTTCTTCATCCACTAAGCCGTGTGCTGTTTACTTCAGTTCAAACTCTAAGATGTGAGCACCATTGAGTGTCGTCCCGATTGTGTCACAAACAATCACGCTGTGGCTTGGATCATGCGGAATAGCAAAGTTTGAACCTTGGTGTCATTGTTTTATTCATTTACGCAGTCTGTTTGATTCCTCTGAAAACTGGATCGTTTGCTAACTTAAGATCATCAGTGATATAAGACCATCAGACTTTGCCCAGACTCACTTGATTTGTTTCATTATCTCCCATTTTCACTGAATATTACCAAAGCTGTTATTCCTCCAAATTGGCCCCCTGAGGGGACCTTCTGTTACCCAAAACACGCCTCCACGATGCAGCAATGCCTCACTGTAAATGGTGAATATTTCTGCTTAAAGAAAAGCAGAATTAAGTTGAAACTACAACCGACCTGCACCTCCAGCTGCTCATCACCAAGAAGGGAATGTCTGATTAGAGTTATTATCTCTTTCAGGTTCAAATGAAGTTTCTGGTGGAGCAGATGAGGAGGCCCGACTACATGGATGCACTACAAAGCTTTACCTCCCCTCTGAATCCAGCACATCAGCTGGGAAACCTCCGGTACATCAGGACGCTCTTATCTAAGCCAGTCCTCAACGATGGCTCACAATTACTGTTTATTTCCTTCTGCAAGTTTTGTTTTAGGCATTTCATCTTTCAAGGCTTTGAATATTCCTGAATTTACTGAAAATTGCAGTGTTTTGTGTGCAGAGAGAGCACATTTAGGGGCAGGATGTCCTCACTGCTTGTGGAGTAGGTTCCAATTTTTAGTAAACCTGACTGCTAAGAAATAAGCATAGATTGTTTTGAGACACAGTTACTAAGAACCTACTGTCTTTGTATTTTATTTCCTTTTGAACATTGTCAATGTCTTTACTTTAGGCTTGAAGAATGCAGGATGATGTCATCTGCAAAGCGACCTCTCTGGTTAAACTGGGAAAATCCAGACATGATGTCAGAACTGCTCTTTCAGAACAATGAAATAATCTTTAAAAATGGAGATGGTGAGTTTTTGTCTGCGTGTACTTCCCCTTTCAATCTTTGATACGACCTCTGTTTACTCTCCCATCCCTGCATTTATCTTTAATTTTCTCCAAGCTGGAGGGAATGGAAAGTGTAGCTGGGTGTGCCGTGGCTCACAGACAGATCTTTCTCTTTACACTGAACTTGAGAAACATTCACATTTCATCACAGTAGCATGTGCACGTTGCTGAGAGTGAGATCAGCTGACTTTGACTTTGCAGCATCAGAGAGTTGATCAAAGCAGCGAGTATTTTCCTCACCGTCATCCTCCTTGCTCCCGCAGATCTGAGGCAGGACATGCTGACACTTCAGATTATTAGAATAATGGAGAACATCTGGCAGAACCAAGGCCTTGATCTCAGGTAGGCACCTGACTTTCTCATGACAGCAGAGGTGCAAGTACATATTTACAGGCCCTTTGTTCAGCATTTCATACTTGCAGATTACCATCTACCTCAGGTCATTTTATGTTACAAATCTGTCTACTGTAAGGTCATCCTCCTTCTTTTAAAAAAAAAAAAACCAACAACTGATTTGTCTAATGTCTCTCTCCAGGATGCTCCCGTACGGTTGTCTGTCTATCGGTGATTGTGTGGGTTTGATCGAGGTGGTGAGGAACTCTCACACCATCATGCAGATCCAATGCAAAGGAGGTCTGAAGGGGGCGCTGCAGTTCAACAGTCACACTCTGCATCAGTGGCTCAAGGATAAGAACAAGGGAGAGATGTGAGTGGCTTAAAACAGTGATTTAATAAAGTAATAATAAAGTTTGAAAAAACCTGGAAAAGTCATGAACTTGGAAAATGGGAATTTCCAGGCCTGGAAAAGTGTTGGAAGTTCCCATGTGGGTTGAGAAAAGTTATGGAAATTTGCACCATATGGTGTTCTTGCCATAATAATAATAATAATAATAATAATAATAATAATAATAATAATAATAATAATAATAATAATATAGTAGTTATAGGATCAGGATCAGTATGGTGAATTTTAACTTTAATGTCACTCTGAATCTTAGAGACAATCAGACATTTACTGACATAATCTCTGCATCAGTGTTCTCCTGTGTTTGGAGTATCTACAGCGGTAGAGATGAGAAGTTAGAACAAATTTGCACAATTCCAGGCAAATAGGTATTTAAGCAATGTATCTCTTCTCTTGGATAAATATAAGGTATAGCTCGAGAGAAAGTCCAAGACCCAGAGCATGTCAAATATAGTTGTAATCTCATTAGCATTTTACTGGTGCGTTCCATAAATTAATAATAAATAATACATTTATTTTGTGTCAAATGACATGAAGTGTCAGTAATATTGTATCAAAGTGATGAGTCTTGACTTGAAAATTCAGTCTTAAATTTGATGTATACTAAAGGTTTTGGGATTATGTGGTCATGAAGTAGTTAAAAGCCATGAAAATATTTTGGTAAAAATGTGTGCAACCCCTTTGAATAATGTGTAAGATCAAGTCTTTTGTGTTTGTTTATATCTCAGGTATGACCAGGCCATAGATCTGTTCACACGCTCGTGTGCAGGCTATTGCGTGGCCACGTTCATCTTGGGTATTGGGGACAGACACAACAGCAACATCATGGTAAAAGATGATGGACAGGTAAAGGTCTAAGATTACACTTTACAGCTTTTTTTTCCTGTTATACCTATTATGAATACTTTCAAAATGATTTCATGCGTGACGTTTTTGTTATGTGTTGTCAGCTGTTCCACATAGACTTCGGCCATTTCCTTGACCACAAAAAGAAGAAGTTCGGGTACAAGAGAGAGCGTGTGCCGTTCGTGCTTACGCAGGACTTCCTGATTGTTATTAGCAAGGGAACACAAGAGTGCACCAAAACGAGAGAGTTTGAAAGGTAATGACAGGAACAGATATTAATATGGTTGGGGGTGCACGATAACCGATATCAGGAAATGATGACGTCATTCCGATAAGTCCGATATCATGACGAATAGCCCGATAACATATATATATATTTCTGTCAACACGGCAGTGTCTCGCTCCCTCTGAGCCTTGAATAACCAGCAGTGAATGTTATGTTACAAGTGACGTCGGCATAATCAGAAAAACGCTTACTCAGTCAGGAAAATCAAGAATACCCCCTCATGCCAGAAAACAACTCGTTAACTCGGTCATAATTTTGGTAGTTGCTGACTTTAATTGATATTCGTAGTATTTTCCCACATGTTATACATAAAAATAGAAAAAATAGAAAAGGTTGAAAGAACGACTAGCAAACGAGGGAACGGAGGAATTTATGTTGCACCTTGAATGCAGCCTGCAGCACAGCGCTGATCACAACAAACATGGCGGCAATTGCGTGGAACTTCGTTAAAGTTTCAGAAGAAGATAGTTTGCTGAATATTTGTGACAAAGCCCAAGCTTTAATACATCAAACATCATCAGCCACCTAAAACATAACCATCGCTTCCATAGAGTTTTGAAATTGCGCTAATGTGAGCTAGCGCTAATGTAAGCTAACGCTAATGTGAGCTGAGCTAACATGAGCAAGCCAGCTCCCGCCGCTTCTCCCTCATCTCTCTCATCTAAAGCTTTCATGAGATAGAAAAAACAAAAACTACTGCATCTCATTTACTTTAAAGAATTTATTTAAATGGAACCACAAGTCAAAATCCTCTAAACATAAATCTTTTTCAGTTAGTAATTCTGATTCATGTATTTCCATCAGTTCAAGGAGCCTTTATTTTTATATCAGTCAGTAATGAACCTTATTTAAGTTAATGTGAGATATCAAATAGGTTTGTTTGATAGCTTTAAGAAAATGTTTGAGAGGCTTGTTTTCATTGGAAAAAATATCTGTTCATTTAAAGAGTACAAACTATTTTTGGTTTTGTTCATAGTATTGATGTAATGATCTTAGGTATATGTGTGTGTTATCGGTTATCAGTATCGGTCTTTAGGAGCTGAAAGTTATCGGTTTTAAAAAACAGTTATCGTGCATCCCTAAATATGTTGTACTGGATAAAGTGCAGGATAATTCGTGCCTTGGTAGACGCATCATAGCTGAAGCAAAATGGGTGAATGAGGTGGCTTTAATGCAATTTCAAATTCAACTTTTAGTATTTCTCAGTGGTCCATGAAGTTTTTTTTTTAAATTGACGGCTGCTTGAAAATTCCCCCCCAGGTTCCAGGAGATGTGCTACAAGGCGTACCTGGCGATCCGGCAGCACGCCAACCTCTTCATCAACCTGTTCTCCATGATGCTTGGCTCAGGGATGCCCGAGCTGCAGTCGTTCGACGACATCGCCTACATCAGAAAGACTCTGGCCCTGGACAAGTCGGAGCAGGAGGCCCTGGACTACTTCATGAAGCAGATGAATGACGCTCACCACGGCGGCTGGACGACCAAGATGGACTGGATCTTCCACACAATTCGTCAGCACGCCATGAACTAAGGGAGGAGTGAAGAAGAGTAACGGCGACGGCACACTGAGGAACAAAAGAGAGGAGTTTTCTTCCCAAACACGCTAAGGCCTGGTACATATTTCTGCCAGCTTTTGACTTGGAAACATGATCAACTAGCGCACTACAAAATGAGGATTTTTGGAAAAGCTTATATTGGGGATGAAATGCCTAAAACCCCCTGTTTTTTTTTTTGTTTTTTTTTTTTGGTTTAATTTCCAGCTTTATGAATTTCAGAAAGAAGGATGGAGTTTATACCTCACATTTATTGTTTTCATCATAGGAACTCGACAAGTGTAATGGACCTCGGCCTTTATCTGAACTATGGACACATTTTTTGTTTCTGTTACTTTTTATTCCTGTCAGTCCAACTACAGCCATCAGCATTAAGAGGAGAAACCTCATGAAGTTGTGTTTCATGAGACATCTCACCATTTCCTTGAGTTAACAGTGTGTAACAGGTGTATTCCTGCTCCCTCTTTTGAAACTGATGAATTCGGGGGTGTGGTGGGGGGGTAATCTGCACAGACTGGGGTAATGGATTGATATTAATTCTGCAAGTCTTCACAAATGTGTCGGTTTCCTTTTACAATTGTAAGTGCAGCGACTAACAGATGTGTCGATGGTAATATTTAACACTTTTTTTTGGAGCAATCTAAAATAATGACCTACCTGTGGCGTGGAGAAATCATGACCCATCGTATAACTGACTTCTGAGCAGCAGTATATTCATGTACTTTTATGCATTCTGTGCACATATTCCTTTTTTTTTTTTTTTTTTTGAGTCAATTTTCTACTGAGCCAAGTATTATATGTATAATCCACTACTCAAAAGTCTTAGTCACTACTATTCCAAAAACTTGTGTGTACACATAGCACTGATCTCTGTAGTATTTGTTTTGTCTCGTCTATCAGTATTACTCTGTCTGAGGTCGACGTGCACGCCGCTGTCATCCACCCAAGACAGAAGAAGAAGAAGAAGAAGCAGAGAAAACCTTGCTCATAATTTTTTTTTTTTTTTTGTTTGCTCGTTTTTTTTTTTTTTTTGGCATTTATAAACACAGGAGGGGAAGAATAATCTGTGTAGTGCTCATTTAGCATCTCATGCTATTACACTATGCAAGTTGTGATCCTAGCATGTACTGTATACTGCCAAAAAAAAAAAAAAAAAAAAAAAGGTGATGTCAGAGTAAGGCAGAGAACAATCCCACCTCTGAATCTACATAAACGTGTCAGTGAAGTTTGTACAGACAGTTCATGGAAGAAATCATACAAAATGCTGCCGTGCAACACTATTATCTACTTTTATTTTTGCCAGCAACTGTGAGAAGCACCTCTGGACCTTTGCCTTTTACTTCTCCGTGTCAGGTTTCTAACTAACTTTGGAGCTTCGGTGTAAGCCATCTATGTCATGCTTAAAATGAACTTTTGCTGTCAATCACAGACTTGCAACATTTGTGTGAAGAGAAATAACTAAAGTGATGCGTTTCCCCCCCCCAAGCGTACTCCACCCAGTGTTATATGTGATTACTGCACAGCTTCATGTGCCGGAGGTCCACATTTTGATCAATATTTACAAAGCGATACATAATTTAAAGCCTTCCTGAGCGCTCGGGTCTCTGCGGGTGCAGGTGGTGTCACGTGCACGTGGTTCGGGACTTGGAGCGGTTCAGGAAATAGGTGTACCATGATGTACATGCGTCTGTACGGGATACAGAGCAGTGGGCCGGACCCCAACTCACTAAAACTAAACCATTGTACTTTATAGAAGAACTCTAAATGTTTCCATATCTCTTTGTACTGGTTATGGCTGTTTTCTTTCTCTTCCTGCTTATGCATGAGGTCTGTTTTTTTTTTTTTTTTTTTCCCTTTTGTCTTTTCTCACCGGATGTTGTTTACTTGAATTTCATGTATAGAAATTATCTTGTTATCTATTTGAGGTACAAAAAAAAAAAAAAAAAAGTCACAATGAAGGTAACAGATACTGCTACTACATGTGCAAATGCTTTCCTTGAATAACTACAGAGGTAATATATTTTTGTATTTTTAAATGTTAACAAATTTATATATACATATAAAACCAAAAAAAGAGGAGGCATGCTCAATGTGCATCACGTGAAGTCCAGCAGCCGTTAGTTCCTGATGGGAAGAGAATGAAGGACGAGTTCTCAGATACTTTCCTCACATCGTATAAAGACCTCTTGTCCATAAGTGGAAGTCTGGAAGCACAATAAAGTTGAAGAAACTACCCTGCATGTTTTAAAAATGAACCAAACCCATATATTCACCTGTATATATCATAAATCTACTTAAAATAACTAGTTTTTAATCATGCTCATATGTCCATGTCTGATAAGAGACTGTATGCATTCATTTATTGTGCTGTTGAATAAAAAAAAAAAACATTTCCCCCAGTTTATATCGACAAAGTAATTTTATTGCATTGCTTGAGGAATTATGAGGAAAAAATAAATGGTTTACATTGTGTTTTACAAATGGCATAGGGCAGTGATTCCCAAAGTGTGGGCCGCGGCCCCCTGGTGGGCCGTCGCGGTACTGCAGGTGGGCCGTGAGAGGTCATTAAAATTAAACAAATATGTTTTAAATCCTTGATCTTTTTTAAATATGTTTTTAATTACTGTTAAATATTAACATCATGATTTTTAAACATTAAGAAGTAACAAAACAAACCAGTTAAGTGTTATTCTACCATCATCTTAACTTAATATGACAAGTGTCACCTTATTTGTTGACCCCTTACATTAATATCGGATCATGGTTCCTGGTCCTGAATGTTGATCACAGTTGTGATTAAAGGTTTCACATTTCAAATTGGGCCTTGATATTCTGAAGTTTGGGAATGGCTGGCATAGGGAATCAAAACAAGGCTCAAAATGACTACTTAGAGCATTTTCTGTTTGATGAAAGCTTAAAAAAGCTCCAGGCAGTGGTGCCAGCTGTAGGTGAGATCATTAAATCACTCAGTTCAGCTCTTTCAGTGTTGTGTGTTTGGATCGGACTGGTCTCTGTCTGCTTTTTTAAATTTAAAAAAGGGCTAAATTGAATTTAAATTCAGCACCCCAAAAACCTGGAGTAAGAAATGTTGTTATTCTATAATTTTTTGTTTTTGCATTTGACAGGCTTAGATAATGGTATCGTCCTCTTCTCACTAACATTTCTTCTCCTCTTTCTTGACCGTTTACCAGTTAGCGTGTTAGCTTCGCATGTTTTACCAGTCAGTTTTTTTTCCCAAAAGATTATGCTCTTCTCTCATAAATGTCATAATGATTATCCAAAATTATTTTTCAATAAACGTTTTTTGGTTTTGTGTGAAAAAAGGTGGGGATTGTGGCATGGGCGAGGCTAGCCCTTTAGGGGTGCTTCAGCACCCTAAAAACCTGGAGTAAGAAATGTTGTTATTCTAAAATTTTAGTTCGCATTTGACAGGCTTAAATAATGTCCAAAACTTAATCCATAGTTTGTGGTTTAAGTTTATATTTTAAGAATGAAACGACCCCGCCTAATGGTATCGTCCTCTTCTCACTAACGTTACTTCTCCTCTTCGTTGACCGTTTACCAGTTAGCGCGTTAGCTCATTTAGCATTTCAAATTTCATTGAAATTTTCAAAGATTTGCATGTTTTCCAGTCAGTTTTTTCCCCCCAAAAGATGATGCTCTTCTCTCATAAATGTCATAATGATTATCCAAAATTATTTTTCAATAAATGTTTTTTGGTTTTGTGTGAAAAAAGGTGGGGTTGTGGCATGGGCGAGGCTAGCCCTTTTTTAGGGGTGCTTCAGCACCCCTAAATTGAAATTCAGCACCCCAAAAACCTGGAGTAAGAAATGTTGTTATTCTATAATTTTAGGTTACATTTGACAGGCTTAGATAATGTCCAAAACTTAATCCATAGTTTGTGGTTTAAGAATGAAAATGAAAACGACCCCGTCTAATGGTATCGTCCTCTTCTCACTAACGTTACTTGTGGGTTTTGGGGGGGCTCATTGGGGGCTCAGCACCCCTAAAGCTCTGACTCTAGGATCGCCCCTGATCTTACGTACGTTTTGGTCTACCAGGCAGTTATTTATAGAAGTCATCGCATGGGACACACTCTTAAGAATAAGATCAAATTATACACAATTATACACAATGTGACAATTAAAGGCAACATATCGCCCATTTTTTTTACACTTTGTCCCTTTTATGTTTTACTTCCATGATTCCAAATGTTTTTTTTTTTTTTTTTTTTGAGGGGGGGGGGGGTGTTATTGCAGCATAAACACAGAATATGTCAGACTATGTGCTGGACCTTCGCAGGAGCCTGTAGAGTTTATCCTGAGCGTACGTCGACGTCAGCCCCCCCCCCGCCGGGCCGCTGGTCAACCTGGTGGACAGGTGGCGCCGTCCGCTGGGTCAGCTTCACGAGGCCGATCAGCAGAACTCCGCCTCCGAGCATCAGACCGGGCCACCGCAGTCCGAGCAGGACCGCCCTCAGGGTGTGCCTCTGCTGCAGGGTGGCGTGGTTGGGGTGCCCCCGGTGGCGCCCCTTATCAATGAAGCATGAGAAGTTGCTTCCCAGCTGACCGTCCAAGATGCTTTTCACTTTCTTTACCTCCTCTTCAAGTTGTTTTCTCTCCATCTGACATTTTGGGATGTAAAAAGCACTGTGAAAGGAAAATCTGTAAGTGTTTGTTACGGTTACCAGCACCAACTCCACCCAGTTATGAGAGCTGTCTTTGATCTAGAAAATCTAGAAAAACTAGATTCTAGATTTTATGGCCTTCATTAGATGTTCTTGTGTCTATTGGACTCTATCCTACTAAAACTGGACATTCTTTACTTCAGCAAAAAGGGATGCTGAATATTTCTAGTCTGATCTGGATCTGTGATGTCACACTACCCAGATAATCTGAAAGGCTCACTTGGTGAGAAATGTCCACATCGAGCTCAGCTGTAAAAATGAGAATCCCGCTACCTTTCAATCTTCTCAACTAGTTCAAAACAATATCTTTCTAGAAAGTCTCTGCTTCAGTTACCAGTATAAAACTGGATGGAAGTCTTAATGGTCTGATGCGCTCCAGGACTGCTGTTAATAACTTGTTCAATAATTTGGACCTGTTGTTCATACAAGGCAAAACCCTAAAAGCTGGAACTGCTCTAAGTCCTCACCTCGGTACCGAGGAGGACGGACTCCTCGTCCAGGTGAAGAAAAGCCTCCTGGTCGGATCCGGTGAGGTTGACGGTCGCCGTGAGGCACTGCACCGCGCTCACACCTCTGCAGTCCACCTGCTCTTCCAGGATTTCGGTCTGCAGCAGCACACAGCTGATCTCCTTCCAGCTGCTGCAACACAACCACTGGGAAAAGGTTAGGAGGAGCCTGGACAAAGCTCCCAGCATGCAACGCCATTAATGTCATTAACGGAAACGTTTCAGCTGAATTGATTTCTGTGACATCATCTGCTCTGTATTTTGTTCTCCGTATTCATCACTGCATCAAATGACAATAATGACATTTTAATTGTGTTAACCTCGTACATGGTTGCGGATATTAATTACATCATGCAATTAATTGAAGAATTAGAAAACCTCGAACATACAAGGAGAATATTCATGCCATCATTCTACATAATAGTTCCTTACAGTATACTAAATAGTGCCTTTTAATTATTAATTCCTGCAGTTATCCCTTACAATAATCAACACTCCCTCAGTTTGAGATGTGGTAGTGAGTTATTTTCTGAATTTATTTGATTAGATGGTCGCATCTTAAACTGGTGTTTCACTGATGGACCCACAACACCTCTGAACAAACTCAACAGCAACATCTGGGGTCCCAGTGAGACCAGATCTGGTCTGTGATTTACTATTATGATCTCTGAGATCTTGAGATCCAGGTAAGTTTTTTTCTTTAGATTCTTCTGTATCTTCTTTTGCTTTGTTGTGTCCATCAGGCTCAATTCTCTTCTTTTGGATTGAAGTTTTGATTTTTTTTCCTGTTTGTACAAAGATTAAGATGTTTGAGCTGCCAGCTGTTTTGGGAGTTGGGGTGTGGATGACAGGTGCCTTCCTTCTAGAAAGTGTGACAGGTAGAAGAGAATCAGATTAGATTATGGCCAGGTAACCATTACTCTGGGAAAAGACTGGTTTAGTTGTGCAAGTGCAAGTTCTTTCCAGAAAAGATGGGATGGATCTTCTCCATTTCCTCTTCATGATTGTAGTCAGCTCTGAAGATGAAGCCAAACAGCAATTTTTCATCTCTAATAGATCCTTACACTCAACCAACAACATCTCAGGTGAGTTTTCATGGCTCCAGTTTCACCATATGGTCCTAGTTTTATCCTGTCTGACTTGTGCTTTTCCTCTTCTTGCTGGTGGGCCTCAGCAATCATTACTTTTTTACTTCAAGGATAATCCCTCCATACTGGAAGTCTTGCAAGCAGCTCTTTCATGTTAACCTTAAATGTCTCTAAACCTGAGAGCACTTTTGGTTTTCTTTATCGTTTTGGTAAGGCGTCCATTTTCTTCCAGTTGTCAGTGTAGTTTATCAGCAGCTGCTTGTTGTCTTGAGAACCAAGCAGGAACATTTTCCGCCTCATTTTTATTACACTTGTGTGAAAATCCTCAGTGAAGGTCGGGACAGAAGTTTCCACTGCATAAAAACACACATGCTGGAAGAAACACAGTAGTCCAGGCTAAACTGTCAAACGACGTTAAGTACCAGGAGGCAAATTCTGTTAAAAAGCAAAGAAAAAAAAATCCATGCGGGGTCTTCCAACAAAACACCAACTCAAAACATGCATTTAAATGAAGTGGAGTGGCCCTCTCAGAGAACAGATTTTTGAGACTCTGTGAGATCTTGGCTGTGGTCTTCCTGTAAAATTTCATGTTGTTCCTCAACCTGAGTGGATTTTTTTCCCCTGGTATACTCCATCTTACTGCCATTGTTAAGAAAACATGCATGTTAAGTTCATTTTTGATTCTCGATCATCCATGTGGGTGGCTGTGAGTCTACATGGTTTGTTTTGTTTCTCTGTGTTAGTTCAGGTCAGGTTACTTTATTTGCACCAAGAGGTAGATTTGCTGTGGCCCTAGAAGGGATTGTTGGCCTGTCCAATGATGAGGGCACATGACCGGGCCCTTTAAACCCAATAAAGCTTGTGATTACATCATTTTATAACATACACATGCCTACAACAGCGGGGCTTACAAGCATTACTACATTTTTGACACATAGTTCAAAGCATTTGAAAGTAAGAGTTCAACACCACAAAGAGCGACCATGAAATCAATCAAACCTGTAGTATTATAACATAACATTTTGTCTAAAATGTATTCGGTGGTATGCAGTTGTGACGTCACGTGGGAGACGCACCAGTTATTGTTGTAGTAGCTACCGGCATTCATTCATTCATTCATTCATTCATTCTGCTCAGTACCAAGTGCCGATTTCTCCTGATGTGTTTCCGTTGCTGTTAATAAATACCAACTCTGAGCACGTCGGTATACGAGGCTTTTTGCAAGAGTAACCCGACAAAACCAACATGAAGTCTAACAAACCATTAGAACAACAAAAACATTAGGCTACCTGGCCCCTAATAATAACAATAGGCTACCTGGCCTCTAATAATAACGTTAGGCTACCTGGCCCCTAATAATAACGTTAGGCTACCTAGCCCCTAATAATAACGTTAGGCTACCTGGTCCCTAATAATAACGTTAGGCTACCTGTCCCCTAATAATAACGTTAGGCTACCTGTCCCCTAATAATAACGTTAGGCTACCTGGTCCCTAATAATAACGTTAGGCTACCTGGTCCCTAATAATAACGTTAGGCTACCTGGCCCCTAATAATAACGTTAGGCTACCTGGCCCCTAATAATAACGTTAGGCTACCTGGCCCCTAATAATAACGTTAGGCTACCTGGCTACCTGGCCCCTAATAATAACGTTAGGCTACCTGGTCCCTAATAATAACGTTAGGCTACCTGGCCCCTAATAATAACGTTAGGCTACCTGGCCCCTAATAATAACGTTAGGCTACCTGGCCCCTAATAATAACGTTAGGCTACCTGGCCCCTAATAATAACGTTAGGCTATACCTGGTCCCTAATAATAACATTAGGCTACCTGGCCCCTAATAATAACATTAGGCTACCTGGCCCCTAATAATAACATTAGGCTACCTGGCCCCTAATAATAACATTAGGCTACCTGGCCCCTAATAATAACAATAAGCTACCTGGCCCCTAATAATAACATTAGGCTACCTGGCCCCTAATAATAACGTTAGGCTACCTGGCCCCTGATAATAATGTTAGGCTACCTGGCCCCTAATTATAACGTTAGGTTACCTGGCCCCTAATAATAACGTTAGGCTACCTGGCCCCTAATAATAACGTTAGGCTACCTGGCCCCTAGAATAACATTAGATAACTCCAATAACAACCACATCAACAGTTTACAACTAACTCACATATTGTTTTCAGTGACAGTGATTGTGGGTAATTGTACCTGTAAATCTGGCTCCCTGACTGTGGTTCCAGTTCTGGTGGGCTTGACTCACTGCCAACAATGTCAGGTTCATCTCCAGGAGGATATGTATCCATCTTTTTTAGTTTAGTCTTTTTCTGGGCTCTTTTTTTCCCTTTTCTTTGTGTTTTTTTGCTCCACTTTTATGCTTGTATGAACTGCCACTCATGATTTAATTAATCTGTGATCCACCTACCCTTCACCACGTAGACTCTGTTGACTAGTGATTGATGATGACGCTGATGGACGGCTGCTGCTGATGATTTTACCCAAAATACATTTGGAGATCTTACCGGTGATCCAGTTGTAAATTTGCACTTTGTAAAGTTAACTGTTGCAGCACAACATTCAATCTTAGATTGTTTTGACCAACCATGACTCATTCTGGCTGGGAAACCTATATATATATAACCTCATACACGCATATACTTTTCGCAGAAGTTGTTGTATCCAGTAGTGGGCAAGGTGTGACTGTTGCCTGAGGAAAGGCCTGAGGGCCCGGGCCGGGGGACATTTCATGCTACAGACATTTTTATCAGAACATCAGGGACGTGAGTCGTCCTGTTCCTGTATTTGGTGTTTAAATTCCAGTGATTACCTGTTCACGTACGGTTTTACCGTGGTGATGCCGACCACAAAGAACATGAGCACAGAGAACGCCATCATGGCGAAGCCCAGCAGGATGGCCCGGTCCTCCCCGACGCTGGACACGGGCCTCTGGGTCAGAACCGTCTGCCCTCCTCCCCGTCCATCCGCCCTCCGGCTCCACTCCTGCTCCTGCGCTGCTGCTGCTGCGTGGACTTCCCTGGGCCTCCACAGAAGACACACCGCTGTTTTCACAGGTATCCAGGTGCACGGCAGCATTAATCAATTTTATCCTTGCAGGTGTTTTTATTTTTACACACCCCCCCCATTCGTCTCATGTGAAGCTGTTTACATTCAGCGGTGGTTTTACATCATAATGAAGTCTTATTGACTGGTCCAGTCAGTCCTCTGCTCTTACCGTGTCTGCCACCTGCGAGTGCCGTGCAGGTTGATGTTAATGGGGATGCTAAACGACCTCCGGGGAGAAGCTGCGTTTAAGAACATGCCCAGTCCTGCCTCAGCTACCTGCCAGGCTCGAGTATGTACATCCACCTAACAAGCTCGTCTCTTCTCTTCTCTGTCCGAAAGCCAAATAGTCTTTGACCAACATGTGATCAACTCATACGTCCAAACGGCTTCCTTACAGTCGTTGGCTGCACTTTATTCACCAGGGAGCTTCCTGTTGTTTACCCAGGCTCAAAGGTGAGCGCAGCATCTTCCAGTCTCATGAGCGTTTCTATAGGAACTGCCACATTAAGGCAGGTACGATGCTAATGGCCTCTCGATGGGCCTGTGACACTCAGCTGGAGCTGTTTGCACTGAAAAAGCTCAACTGCATTAACCTTCGGACTGATACGGTTTTTGGAACTTTTTTGACACCGGACGAATGAAGGCAGTAGCCTACATGAAACCATCTTCAAAAAAAAAAAAAAAAGAGTGCATAAAAAAGAAATAGGAAATTGTGTGATGAAAAAACTTGCATTTATATTTATTTTAAATAGAAAATATGAGATACGTACCTGCCAATATGGGTCCTGTGACTTTTCATTACTAGTTTGACCTGCTTAACTTGAAGCCTCTCAGATTGTCCGTTCACTGTGATGGATACTGAGCAAATGTATGTTATTCACACAATCAAAACGACTTCTATTATTCATGGGTTCCTAACGAAACAGATGGAGGTTTTAACCTGGTGATAGTCCGTTTAATGCACCGAGCCCAAGGCTAGGAACAACCACAGCAGCTTGAAGACGGAGCAACCACATGTCAAAACAGCAGCGCAACACCGTTGTTACACACAGCTGAAACCAGAAATGTACATGGACTGAATGAAGTCACATAACCTTTTTTTTTCTCACTGTCTGACATTAAAACAGACTAACCTTTTCCTGTTTTAGGTCAGTTAGGATTACCAAAATTATCTCTATTTGCTAAATGCCAGAATAGAAAAGAGAATTTGTGTCACTTTCTTTAAAGTCAGAAGTTTACATACATTTCCATAGTATTTGGTTGCTGTAATGGGCATGTATATATATATATATATATATATATATATATATATATATATATATATATATATATATATATGTATATATGTGTGTGTGTGTGTATATACAGTCATGAAAAAAAAATGATTAGACCACCCTTTTTTTCTTCAGTTTCTTGTTCATTTTAATGCCTGGTACAACTAAAGGTACATTTGTTTGGACAAACATAACGATAACCACAAAGATTGCTCATAAGAGTTTTATTTAAGAGCTGATATCTTACCATTTTCCATGGTTTTCTTGATTAAAACCTAAATCACTTAAGTTTTTACATCAATAGCTATGGCGTTGTATCTGCTCAAAAACACTGCTTTTATGCATTCAGTGTTTTCTTTTCTGTCTGTTTTAGTCAAACATGATGTACCGTTTAGTTGGTACCAGGTATTAAAATGAACAAGAAAGTGAAGAAAAAATGGTGGTATAATAATTTTTTCCATGACTGTATATATATATATATATATATATAAAATCTCTATTCCTACATATTGTTATCCAATGATTTTTTTAGTTTTCCCTTCTTGTTCTTTTTAGTATAGGCTGATGGGTTTCTGTGTCTTTCTTTAGAAAGTGCTGATTAAAGCGGGATTAGTGAGTGGTCTGGATTGGTGACTGGTCTGGTTTAGTCCCAGGTCCAGGCTGTAAACGGGTCATAAACAGGTCATAAGTCATGGACCTGGTCAAAAGTTATTAAAGTCTGTAATGGAAGTGAAGATGTTGTAAATGGTCTCTGGTTGTGGTTCCCAACCCCCGGTCCCCGGCCCGGTACCGGTCCATGGGTCATTTGGTACCAGGCCGCAGAGAAAAAAAATAAACAACTTCCATTATTACCGTTTTATTTATTATCCGAGTCTAAATTATATTTTATTTTGAAAAATGACTGGATTCTCTCCATCACATCCATCTATGACTCTCAGTGTCTCAGTCACGTGGAAAAATGAATTAAAAACAAACGTCTTCAGAAAGTGTGTTTGTGCATGGAGAGGACGTTACCAATGTTCTTTTGTTACGTAATAAAGTTGCACATGAACACACAGCGGATTTACGTTTATTATAATATATATTAAATACCACAGACTTTTATGCCAGTCCTATCATTTTATTTCGTTGTCTTTGTCTGCGGCACATCTTGCAGACCGGTCCGTTAAAATATTACCTCAAATTAAACCGGTCCATGGTGCAAAAAAGGTTAGGGGGCCACTTTTATTCAGGGTCACGGGGATCAGCTGTATGGAGCCCCGTTTGGGTCATAATTCAATGAATAAATACAGGCATTTATTATAATGAAATATGTATCCATTATTATGAAATGTTTCCCATAATTATGAAATACATGTTTATTATTATGAAATATTTCCTATTATTATGAAAAAATGTAATTATTATGAAATATATTTTTATTATTATTTAATCTTAGTTTAACGCATAATACTTTATTTCAGAATATTTTTTTTAAATCTAAGAATGAGTTTTTACATAGTTGCTTCCTTTTTCATAAGAATGAGCTCTTACATAATAATGACATTTTGCCAGTGGGCGGGACCAGTGGTTGACCTGCACGCTCATTGGCTGATCCGTCTCCATTCTACGCTCTGACATCGACTAGTTTTGGCCGTGAGGTCCCGTTAGCAGCGGGCCGCGGCGTCATCAAGGTGCGCTCCTAGTCCGATTGTAGCTATGGCAGCTTGGACTGAGCTACAGGAAACCTTGACCAGGTTAGCAAACAATATCGAAAATGATAATTTATCAGGCGATACTATTTTGACCCGATTTGACGATTCACGGTTCTGTTGGTTATGCCTGAATGAAAGAGCAGCCAATCACATAAATGGCTCCGCCCTCTCTGCTGTGATTGACACATAAATACTTCTTATGAAAAACAAAGCCATTATTATGTAAAAGCTCATTCTTATGAAAAACGAAACCATTGTCATAATTAGTGCTGGGCAATAACCTAATTTTATCAATTATTACAGCAAATATGTAATTAAATAACCTGCAACGATAAATTTGATAGAATCATATCTACTTCTACAAAGTAGCCTTTTATGTTTGCACTTTTATTCATGGTTAATGCCTTAAACAGAGTTCTCTTCAACCCTGATGTTTACTTTAGACACTTTATATTGGTTTGCAAACTTTGCACTACAAGGTTACAGATTTCAGAAAGTTAAAAAATAATTTGTGTTTATTTTTTATAGCTGAACTTCAGTGCAAAAATGTGTTTTTCCTCTCAGAAACTGTTGTGCACTTTAAAAAAAATGTGAAAGCTACTGTACCTCTGTACCTACCTGTTTTGCTGCACTAAAATGTATGTTTGTGACAGTTCAGCTAAATGTCCTTTCAAAATAAAGTTGAAAAGTAAGCAATGAAATTTTTGTCAAACTTTTCAGAGAATAACTGAAAACATACTTTATTATGGTATATCGTGATATATATCGTTATCGTGCTATAAAATAGTCCATATCGTGATATATGATATTTTCCATATCGCCCAGCACTAATCATAATAATGGGAAATATTTCATAATAATAAACGCCCGTATTTCATAATAATAGACTCATTTATTCATTGAATTATGACCCAAACGGGGCTCCATACTGCTACATGCTACATGCTACATCCCAGCTCAATGATGTTTCCTGTTGGAGCTTGACAGCTCTGTTACTTCCTGTTACTGCGTTTATTTGTGTGGCTACGTGCCAACTTATCTTGACCTCTATGATGCCTGACAGCTGGTAAACTGACACAGGGGGATTTATATTTTCTGAAAAAAAAATGAAAAAACAGACAATTAACAAAAACCCACAAAGTTATTTATCTCTATATTCCACTGAAGGAGATTGGGCTTTGCACATTTCCACAGGGCTGTGGTAGAATCATCTGCTTTAGATGAAACTGAAGAAAACAAGATTAAAAATGTATAAAGCAAAGGGTGCTTTAGCTCACCTGGAAACCTGACACCTTACCTTGACTGTGAGGTTTGCTGCTTCGTGCTGCAGTCTGGACATAATTCAAACAGAGTTTCATCTTTAATATAAATGCCTCATGAAATTGGACTCCTACAACCATTTGACTTTTGATGGAACTATTTCCACAGGTGATTTGATGTATTTCGTCCTGAGTTTCTGGTCCCAGCTCTGCTGAAGCTTTTTTTCACTGGAGAAGCTTTTTTTTTTTTTTAAGCTATGTTAAAGAAATGAAGCTATGAACAAGTACAATGGTATGACCTATTCCTCTAATCATCCGGACCAGCCGCTGTAAGTGGATACATGGTGTGTCTTGTTATCTAATTGTTCCTCTGAACAACGTTTCAGTGCGCGTACAGGCAGAGATCAGTGCATAAAAGGGAGCGAATAAATGAGCACAATGGATAATCACCGAAAGAGGAATCTAACTTTTCTCACCATTGGACTCATATTTATGCTGAGTGGCATCGAGTACGGTAGGTTGATACTGACAACTTTGTAGGAGAAAAAACTCCTTTGCATGTTGGCTGTAAGAGAAAATCAATTTAATTTTGATATATTTTGCTGTTGCCCCCCCCTCCTCCTCTGTTTTGGTCCCAGCCGTCATTCTACCTACTATATGGAGGTATCTGCAGATTCTGGAGGCTCCTCCTTACTTCCTGGGTCTGGGTCTGTCTGCCTTCAGTCTGAGCGGGCTGCTCACGGGTCCACTTTTTGGGTTCTGGTCAGATCGGAGCAAAACTACAAAGTCCATCATCCTTTTCTCCAATCTTTTTGAGATTGCTGGTGAGTAGTCGAACCACAAGACAAGTCATATGACAGAGTTCAAATTAGACTCCGTCAAAACTCTGATTCACTTATTTTTCAGTGCCCTTCACAAACATGAAAATATGTGTGTGACAGAGATCAAAACAGATAAAAGTTTGCTTTTCCTCTGATGGCTCTTTAAATTGCAGTGGAACTAAGTATTAGCTATATAGCATTAGCAGCATTAAAGAATGTGGAGGCATCACTTACTTTTACTGATCATTTACCTACATATGATGGAAGTGTTACATGTTTAGGTCCATCTTTATAAATATAATTTTATAATTTCCTTTCAGGGAAAATAATAAATGAAGCATTATTGAATTTAAAATGAAACATTTGCCTTATTTGTAGATTGAACTGGTTTTTCTTTCGTTCTTTCTCCTCAGGTAACTTCATGTATTTTGTTGGATATTCAAAGTGGCTGTTATTATGCAGTCGGCTTGTAGCAGGTAATGCACACACACACGCACACGCACACACACACACACACACACACACACACACACACACACACGTGCATGCAGTCATGCACATACACAAGTCATAAATGAGTTACCACCAAGCATACTAGGACCGGATCAAATACCTGTACATTGAGTTCTGGTTAGAATTGTTGAATTGTAGCACAGAATAAAATCTCAAATAAATGCAAATAAATAAATAAATGCAAATCAAACAGTTTGTATAGTATTTGATTAAGAAAAAAAGCAAAATGATCTAAAAAAAAAAAAAAAAAAGCTCTTTTCTGTTGATAAACTGTTGTCAATTGTATTTTGACAATTAAATCCAATATTTAATTGCTTTTGTTTGTGTGATTGTATAAATTGTCTGGAAAACTGTGGATATATATTTTCTGAAACCATATTTATCTTGTGTATAAATGTTATTTAGTTTTTGAACGTTATATATTTGAACGGGGCCATGTATTTTCTCATTCTGACAGACTCAACAATCTCTTCATTATAAAAAAATAGTGTATGCACCCAATAATTTATCAGTGTGTTTACAACCCCAATTCTGAAAAAGTTGGGACACTGTGTAAATCTAAATACAAATAGAATGCAATGATATGCAAATCTAATAAATCCACATTTATTCCCAATAGAAGAACACATCAGATGTTGAAACTGAGACGTTTTACCATTTCATGGAAAATATCGGCTCATTTTGACTTTGATGACAGTCTCAAAAGAGTTGGAACAGGAGCAACAAAGGGCTGGAAAAGTAACCGGTGCAAATCAAATGCAAATGGAGGAGTATTTGACAAATTAGACTCACTGGCAACAAGTCAGTAAAATCACTGGGTGTAGACAATGTTAATGCTATTAAATGATCCAGGACCTGTGATGAGAGAGAAGATGATGGCTGCATCACTGGAGCCCCTCCAGCAGCCTCGGCCTACAGCAGCATAACTAAGAGACGACTGCAGAGCTAAAAGCTTTATTAAAAAGGAAGGTTTGAAGCCTAACCTTAAAAGCAGAGAGGGAGTCTGATAGCTAAAGTCTCTGCCACCTGTTCTAGATCTACAGACTCTCGGAGCAACAAGTAAACCTGCATTTAAGGAGCAGATTGTTCAGCAGGACAATATGGAACTATGAGGTTTTTAAGAGATGTTGGAGCTTCACCGTTCAAGGCTTTGGTATGTAAGAAGTCATATGTTGAATTCAATTCTAGATTTAATGGCAATCTGGACCAGCTAGAGGTTTTTAACAAATTTTTTTATAAGGTAACAAAAGCATGGATTCATTTTTGTGTCCTCTTGAGTCAGAGTATTTCTAATTTCATAAATATTGCACAAATGAAATAAAGCTAATTTTGTGACCTGTTTCCTATATTAGTTAAAATACAGCTCTGATCAAAAATGACACCAAGATTCCTGACAGTAGCGCTAGAGACTAAAAAATGTGATCTAAATGAAATCTACAGCTCAAAATCGCCTCTTGGAGGTGGATAAATTAAAATAACTTTAGTTTTACCTGAATTAAGAAACATCTAGCTCATCTAGGTCACATTTTTAATGCATCCAATAAGGCTATTTGATTAGCATCATGTGGTTGCAAGGACAAGTACAGTTGAGTCTTATCTGTATAACAGTGAAAGCTGATGTTATGTTTTTTTTTGTTTGTTTGTTTGTTTAAAGGCAGCCTATATAAGGAGAAAAGTATCAGTCCAAGAACAAAACCCTGTGGTACTCCACTACTGATCCTAGTCTGACTGGAACAATCATTATTTACATCAACAAATTGAAATCCACTGGTGACCTGTCTCCTGACTCCAGCAGATCACTGTGACCCTGCAGAGGATCAAGAGGGCATAGATAAGAGATAAATCCATCCCACAAACATGATCCGAGTCATTTTAATGCCATTCCTCTAATTCCAACAACCTGCTCCAGTCTACAGAATCAATAAGAATCTTGTGGTCGATGGTGTTGAAGGCTGCGCTGAGATCCAAGAGAGCAAGAACAGATACAGATCCACTGTCAGAAGACATGAGGTCACTGGTGACTTTGAGCAAAGCAGTTTCCTGTTCTGTGATGAGATTTGAATCCTGATTGAAGCTCATCGTTTACATTGTTTACTACAAAGATAGTCATTTAGCTGATATGAAGCAACTCTGTAGAATTTCAGAAATGAAAGGAATGTTGGAAATAGGGCTGTAGTCTTTTTAGATAGAGCCTTAATTACTGCAGTATTAAAAGCCCTCGTTACATCGTCAGTAGGGATGTCCGATAGTGTCTTTTTTGCCGATATCCGATATGCCGATATTGTCCAACTCTCAATTTCCGATTCCGATATCTACCTGATACCAATATATGCGGGCTATTTTTCCTCAAAACTAATTTTAGGTAACATCAGATATCTCCTGTCGTGGAATTAACACATGCCTAATTTTATTGTGACGCCACACTGGATGCATTTTCAAAGACAACAAGGCTTTCCAAAAGTAAACATTGTCTGTGCAAAATAAGAAAACTACTTCAACTTAAGTTATGGAAAAAGTGCCATATTTATTTATTTTTTTATTGTCTCAAACAACAGTTTGGATCACACTCTCCCTGAGATAATCTTGACAATGCTCCCTACAAATAGGGCAAATTTGACTTCTTCACAAATTGTAAAACATTGTACCTGTACAACTATGTGCAGCATAGCAGCAACTAAAATAACAGACCGGCTACTCTTTTTTTTTTATTTTTAAATTTTTTTTAATTAGCCTGCATTTGTAGGATGCTTCAAGAACTGTTTCTTTAACTAAAACTCAATCACCTTAATTGAATTAATTCACAATGTGGAAACTATACTGTACAATTTTGAAAACTGCACATTTCTTTGAGCTATAAATAATACTTTAGGCTTGAGGTAAAGTGCAAAAAAAGGAAACATTTTCCTGATGAGGTCATCATTTGCGCGCCGGTAAATGTCTCGGGAGCCCATCGGCCTATATACAGCATTTATTCGGTGAAATCCAGGCATTATTTTTATCGGTTTTCATTATAAGCAAAAAAAACCGATAACGATATTTACAGATATTACATTTTTATGCCAATATCTATCGGACATCCCTAATCGTCAGTTATAAGGAACGCATTGACTGGATCCAAGATTATTGAACCCATTATGGGAAGAATTTCTTTAAATAGCTTAGAAGGAATAGGATCAAAAGAGGTTTTTCTTAACTTTCTAAGCTAAAGAGAATTCTTTTAAATTAGTAGAGTGCCACTTTCTGCATTTCTGTTTTAGACTCTGTATTTCTGCATTATACCAGGATGTGAACACGTTCTCAGTTCAGGACTGTAGGCAGGTCAGTACCTGAACCCTCTTCTTCCTCAGCCGTGCCTCTGTAATATCTGCAGGGTGCAGTTTACTGAAAAATGCATGAATGTCCCTGGAAAAGTCTTAAACACGCTTTTCTAAGCGTACTGCAGTGATGCTTCCATCACAGAAAGGACCTTTGCCAAAGAGACTACAACAACCCCGTACCATCCCTGACTCTGGCTGTTGTAGTTGCCACCGATCACGGTCTGGATAATTCTTGTTGTTTTGGGTCCAAAACACTTGAGATGTTGCTTAAGCCTCTGGACGAAGTCGACATGAGTCTTCTTTTATCACGGGAGGGTTTTAAGTGGCATTTCTGAATGTATGGTAACTCTGTGCTGTCTGAGGGATGCTTACATTTGCTTTTTTTTTTGCCCTTTATGCTCTAAAATTCCTCCAGATTTCCTGAATAATTAAATTGTATTATCTGCTGTAGAAAGACAAATATTCATAAACTTGCTCGAACTAAGCTGCCCCTCTACTAACCTGTTTTGGATTGTGTTGCAGACAAAAATGGATCTATTTTAAAAACCAAACATAAAATAACTTGGACTCGTACTAGTGCTGGGTGATATGGAAAAAATCATATATCACAATATGGACTATTTTATATCACGATAACGATATATATCATGATATACCATAATAAAGTATGTTTTCAGTTATTCTCTGAAAAGTTTGACAAAAATTTCATTGCTTACTTTTCAACTTTCATTTTGAAAGGACATTTAGCTGAACTGTCACAAACATACATTTTAGTGCAGCAAAAACAGGTAGGTACAGAGGTACAGTAGCTTTCACATTTTTTTAAAGTGCACAACAGTTTCTGAGAGGAAAAACACATTTTTGCACTGAAGTTCAGCTATAAAAAATAAACACAAATTATTTTTCAACTTTCTGAAATCTGTAACCTTGTAGTGCAAAGTTTGCAAACCAATATAAAGTGTCTAAAGTAAACATCAGGGTTGAAGAGAACTCTGTTTAAGGCATTAACCATGAATAAAAGTGCAAACATAAAAGGCTACTTTGTAGAAGTAGATATGATTCTATCAAATTTATCGTTGCAGGTTATTTAATTACATATTTGCTGTAATAATTGATAAAATTAGGTTAGAAATGATAGAAACGATAGAAGAGAAATGGCACGATACACATATGTATCGTCATATTGCCCAGCACTAACTACTCTGCAAAAAAAGAAAAGTGACTGTTAATGGATGAATCACTGTTTTTCTTTTATTTGCATTATTTCATATGATCACAGCTTTTCTTGATTAGGGGTGCAGTGATAACACTTCCGATACTTTCAGACAACAGCAATGATTTCTGAGGATATCCCATATTTTGCACCTTCATTTCAGGGACTGCAGTCATTTCCAACCAATAATATATGTACATACAACAGATGTTCTTTTTTTCCTCGCAGGTATCGGTGCGGGAGCGGGCTCCTCCATCTTTGGTTTCCTGACTCGGACCACTCTGCCAGAGGAGCGCGCTGGCATCTTTGCGGCTGTCATGGCCTGTCGACAAGCCGGCCTTCTCGTCGGTCAGTAAGAGCGCAGAGAGACTGATGCCGTTCTTGGCTCGCTACCTTCCGAGCTATCGGACTTTGAGTTGTTTTATTGGATGTTCAGTTACAGCAGCGAGGAGCTGAAAATCACTGAGGTGTCAGCTTCTATCTTCACTCGTCCTCCATTTATCTCGTCTTTAAAAGCCTCCCTCCTGTCTCTTCAGGGCCGGCGTTCAACTTGTTCCTACGGTTGTGTGATTTCAAACTGGGGCCTTTTGCTGTCAACAAGTATACATCTCCTGGGGTAAATACATCCAGATAATCTGATGTTTTGAATACAGGAAACATCTTCAGAAACTGTTGATCTACAGTCCAAAACTTTTCATTAATTGTACCTGGAAAAATGAGCAAAATTCCTGTTTTGTAATGGTACTCTACTCTGTTTAGGCTAATTGGTAATACTAAATCCCCACAGGCTACATGCACATTAACTATGATTTAATTTATTGAAACAATTAGATTAGATTAGATTAGATTAGATAGAACTTTATTAATCCCTTGGGAGGTCTCCGTCAGGGAAATTGTTGTTCCAGCAGCTACAGCACCGACAAAACAGTAAAAGAAAGCAACACAGATTGAAATATAGATTAAGATACAGTGATAATATATCAATAAGAGAGTAAAAAATAAAAAATAATAATAAAAAAATTCAGTCTGGTGTGTGTGTCTGTGTGTGATAAAGCATCTTTGCATCGTGCCTTGAGTGGTTCCGAGACTAGAAAGGCACTATTTAAGCAACCTTGTTCTTAAATTTGACAGCGTTTAACTTTATTGCTTTTAAATACATTAAGAAAAAAAGGCTTTCTGAAATTTTAATGTTTCTGGATCTTTCCCTCCTTGCTCTCAGCTCTTTATGTGCCTGTTGTGGGTGTTGCTCCAGTTCGTGGTACTGGCTATGTACTGGGATGTACCACCCATCAGCTCAGAGGGAGGAGGAGGCATAATGATGGAGGTCAAACAGCAGCAGCAGGAGGAGGAGGAGGAAGTGCCACTGATGGGCTCTGAGGAAGAGCTGGCACACACCTACAGGGCCGTCAACTCCGACCAACTGCATACGTCCACCTCACCTGAGACGCAGCCCGCCCACGGAGGATCCAACCCCTTTAAAAACTTCAGCGCCAGCAGAGGTGAGTGAACTACCTGTCCTGTCCTGAGTGATGACCGTCAGCTTTCCTTCAGCTCATTTGTGGGGTTCATATTGGAAGAGGTGTCACAGCCAATACACATGTTTTGTATCTGCAGTATTGATTTTGCTGCAGTTAGACTCAGTCTCTAAGGGGGTTTTGTGCAGCTTGTCAGATTAGATTTCCTGTGTATTGATGTGACTTGTGTGTGTTTGTGTGTTTGTGTATACATTCAGTGTACAATATGTGATGTCAGACATCCTCCTGGATAAGTACTGTAGTATGTTTTAAAAAGGATATGAGCAGTTATGTGCCATCATTGATTCTTTTTTAAGATACAATGTGCATTGATTTTTACGAGGATCAATTTGAGACTGCCATTAATGGCCTTTTTTTTTTTCAATTTTTTTCCCTTAAGCAGGATAAACGTGTGTCCAATCCTGTGGCTCAAACTGTATTTTTTTTTTTATTCCATCAAGTGTATTTAGATGATGATGAATTTAAGTGTCCAGCTCCTAGAAAGAGCCTTTAGATGCCATTTTTTTTGTTAAATATCATGGGTTGAATGAATGTAAGACGACTCCCTGATCTCCACTGAACTAGCTGATGTGCAAATAAACCATCCAAACTCATGAATGTGCTGGAAATGGCTTTTGAATTGCTGTGCATTGTAGTGGCCATCAAAAGAACGTATAGGGAGTAAGAATTGGTTTTAGGGTAAAGGTTGCCATCTCTGTTGCTCAAATGTGCAGCTGAACGAGGGAGCTGAAGGCAGAAACATGTCATCTGTGGTGCTCAGAGTTACTTTTCAGTGTTTCTGAACAGCCAAACTTCTATATGTACATTTCCAACTTAGTTTGTATTCCTCCAAAAATGTGTGCCGCTTCATTAAAGATGCAAATGTCCTTTAAATGTCCTTGTAAAAGCGTAAAATCCTCATCATAATGTCCTGCTGAGAGTAAAGCCTGGTTTATGCTTCTCCGCTGAAGTTTAAAGGTTTAAGGGGTGAACTGGTATTGAGTTGAGGTTTTGTCCGACTGAAGTTGGTGCAGCGTCCCAAAGATGACAGCAGTACGATCGTGTAAGTGTGCGTCAAAGCTTCACATCGATTCTCTCACTCTTTGAAGATCAGGGTGGCCTGCAGACCTCCTTGTTTATTGACTGGTTTGCTGTGGTTGACTTTTGGATGAAATGAAGACAGAATTGATAATGTAGCCAGCGTTTTTCCTCATCGATTCCCTTCTGTTCTGAAGAGAGACAACCATACTAGAAACTCACCAAACACAGCAGATTTCTCCTTTAGCAAATAAATAGCCATTAGCCGTTGTGCTAGGTATTCACTCTCTTAAATTATTGATTCTACAGGACGTCTTGTGCATTTCTCTGTCAGTAAGTCATATTTGTGGCAGGGGTCAGTCAGGGGTCACTCATGGCTCTGTTTGGTTTGGAATAAATCAAAAATTTCAACACACGTATTGAGCACTTTCCTTGTTTTATTCAATTTTACCCAGTTTCACTGACTAACTGCACAGATTACTCACTTTCAGTGAAGATAAATTAGGGATGCACGATAACTGTTTTTTAAAACCGATACTGATAACCGATAACTTTCAGCTCCTAAAGGCCGATACCGATACGATAACCTGATAACGCACACATATATAAGATCATTACATCAATACTATGAACAAAACCAAAAACAGTTTTGACTCTTTAAATGAACAGATATTTATTTTTTCTAATGAAAAACTATTGTCAAGCCTCTCAAACATTTTCGTAAAGCTATCAAACAAACCTATTTGATATCTCACATTAACTTAAATAAGGTTCATTACTGACTGATATAAAAAATAAAGGCTCCTTGAACTGATGGAAATACATGCATCAGAATTACAAACTGAAAAAAATACATTCCTCAATGACAATAAAAAATAATGCACAGGTCATAATGTACTGACACAAGTTAGACTTGTCTGTGTAAATAAAATGAAAAAGTGCACTCCATAGTAACAAAGAAATTACATTTAAAGGATTCTATTCAAAGGAATGCCTTTTAATTAAAGTAAATGAGGTTCAGTAGTTTTGGGTTTTTTTTAATCTCATGGAAGCTTTAGATGAGAGAGATGATGGCGAGGAGCGGATGAGAGGAGAGCGGAGCGGAGGGGTTGAGTTTCTGCTGGCTTGCTAACGTTAGCTCATGTTAGCTCACGTTAGCTTACGTTAGTGCAATTTCAAAACTCCATGATGGTTATGTTTCAGGTGGTTGATCGGGTTTGACGTATTAAAGCTTGTGCTATTTTCCCTCCTTCGCTTGAAGCATTTGTCACAAATAACCAGCGAACTATCTTCCTCTGAAACTTTAACAAAGTTCCATATAATCGCCGCCATGTTTGTTTGTTTTTGACAGCGCACTGAACTGCATAATGCATTTAAGGTGTAAGGTAAATTCCTCCGTTCCCTCGTTTGCTCGACGTTCTTTCAGCCTTATCTATTTTTTCTATTTTGTATGTGTAACATGTGGGAAAATACTGCGAATATCAATTAAAATTAGCAACTACCATGCAGCAAAGGCAGCATGACGTGAAAGTTCAGAGAAGGGAATCTGAAATATTGTCTGATCTGGTTCTGTGATGTCACAGTGTGCTGTTCACCTGAATCTGGTTCACTAGATCTCAGATTTTCAGGCCCAAACAAAGTGACAGGGCTGTTTTTGTGTCAGATTATTTTTTAGTTGATTGTCACCTCAGAAGTCAACTGCACGCTGACTAGACTTGATGAGGGTACAACGGCGCAGAAACTGGACCAGAAAAAGAGCAAAAGCTACTTCCTACTATTTCTTTTTGAGTGTATTTATATTGTTGTTTCAAAGCTGGCTTTTCAAGAGGGTGGTGGTGGTTTTTATTTGTTTATTTGATAGAATATTCATATTGGTAAAACTTTTTTTTGAGCCTAAAAAAGCTTTTATTTGTCTTTTTTTCCATACTGTCCATAGCATGATTTAAAGTGAATGGGCTGAGTTTTCAGGAAAGGGCCTATCAGTACTAAACCTGACTGGCAGTTTCCTTATAAATGTTTTGAGATGTTCCAGTGGCAGTAGGGACTACCAGGTACTCTGGGAAAACGCTGTATCAAATCACTGCGGGACCCATATCAGTCTGTAATTACGCATGAACAAACGTTGATACTGTAGGTGCACATACTGAAGCAGCAGCAGACAAATGTCATTCAAGAACAACCCCAAGTGAGAAAAAGTGGAATTAAAAAGCTACAAATTACTATGTCTTTCTTTTCTGTTCTGAGAATATGGACAAAACTATTTTATGCTGTTTCTTATCAACTTTATTTCCTTTATTAATATACAATCATTCTTGCCTTTTTTTTCTCAGGCTTGCAACACATTCCAATAAAAGTTGGTGCAGTGAAGCTTTTACGGCGTTGAAATGCTGCCGTTCCTTCTCACAACACCGTGGTATTAAGGATAGCAAGTGAGGAAAGGTTTCCGACATTTTATTGCTTTCTTCTTGCAGATGCATAATGCAGTCACTCGGGGGCCAGGAGCCCATGTGCTGGTCATAGTCCTGGTCTGAAGCCTGAATAAATGGAGAGGCCTGTGTCAGGAAGCGCACCTGATGTAATATCTATGTCAAATCAATACTGTATGTGAAACACAGAATTCATTTTGCATACCAGGTTAAATTTTGATACCAGGTTAAATTTTATTTTTATGATGCCAATTCCCAACAGAAGTCATGTCCAGGCACTTTCCACAAAAAGCATGCAAGTTCAACGCAGTCCAGTTAAATACACTGTAAAAAAAAATGTAAAAAAAAACGGTAATTTTCCGGCAGCTGGGGCGCCAGAAAAATACCGTGAAATAACAGAAAATTACTTTCTCATAAAAATACAGTTCTTTTCCATAATTAAAATTTAGTTTGAAGTTGTAATTTTAACAAGATTTTGCCTTTTTTTTTTTTTTTTTTTTTTACATTTAGTTAAATTAATTTAAACAATTAAATTACCTAGAAATATGGTAAGTAAATGCTGTATTATGAATAATTATGCTTAAATTTACGGAAATGTGCTGTTATTAATTGGTTTCAATTACATTATTTTATGTAAAGAAGTTGTAATATCCGTAACAGTATATGACACAAAAAATGTGATTCATCTTTCAAAACATGTCAAAAAACTATTGAATAATTAAATATTGGGTTTAAAACTGCTACAATTTTAAGGACTGTAGCCTTTGTATTGTAGTGGATCCTGGTCTGCAACACCTGACAGAGACATGGCGCTAGCTAAAGGAGTATTTTGCCAACTTCCTGTTTTAGCACAGCACAAGTTTTGTTTTACCCACTTTATTAAACAAACTCACGGGTTCTCATTCGAACACAGACAGACTTAAATTTACAGACAGATTAATGAACATGTTAAATGTAAGGGGTCTGAATCAACAGGGGGTCAAATCAACAACAGACTTTACATGGCAGCATTAAATCAAATAGCTAACAAATAAACACAGATAAGCACCTAAACAACCAGGGCTGCAAAGGATGCTGGGAAACGACCCAAAAGGACCTGCCAGATCACTAGCAGCATATCTATCAGAGAAAATGCTTTATTGAAAGCATTTAATTGCAGCTCCCTTGGTAGAGCTGATGCTCCATCAGCAGAGGCAGCAGCACTAAGTTCAAGTCCAACTCTTTATTATTCACCCTCTCAAGCTTTCCCCTTTCCCTACGTCTCTTTAGATGTCCTTTCAAAATAAATATAATTAATAATTATTTATTAATATAATGTTAATACATGTTGCCATCTAGAAATTAGAGTAATTGTAGTTATTTTCAATGAAAATATTAGTCAATTAACAAAGAACTTATAGTAAAATTGCAAATTTTTACTATTAATTCCTCAGTAATTTTAAATTGATTTTTTCCTTTTTTTTTTTTAGAGTTTTAAAGTTGAATTTTACCAGTTTATTCTCTTAAATAACAGACAAATATTTGTGAAATTACGATACATTTTTGAACATATTTTAACAATAAATATATGTATTTCTAATGGGGTTATTTTTGTAAAGGAACAGAGATATTGTGTGTTTTCACAGTTACAGTGATTTAATGTTATTTTACATTTGACATGTAAAATCACAGTTTTTTTTGTAAATTAAATATCCATCCATCCATTTTCTATACCCGTTTCATCCTCCGGAGGGTCACGGGGATCTGCTGGAGCCTATCCCAGCCGTCTACAGGTGAAAGGCAGGGGTACACCTGGACAGGTCGCCAGTCCATCGCAGGGCCACATGCAGACAAACAACCACTCACACTCACTCACTCCTACGGGTAATTCAGAACCACCAGTTAACCTAACATGCATGTCTTTGGACTGATGGAGGAAGCCGGAGTACCCGGAGGAAACCCACAAAAGAACAGGGAGAACATGCAAACTCCTCACAGAAAGGCCCCTGCCCAGGAACCAGGAACCAGGAACCATCTATCTGTGAGGCAACAGTGCTAACCACTAAGCCACCGTGCTGCCCGTAAATTAAATAGTATTTTAAAAATACAGAAAAAATCTGTAAAATAGACAGTAAAATTCTGTTATATTACATTTTTTTTTTTACAGTGTACAGTTCAGTTCTACTTTAGTTCAATTCAGTTTATTGTAATTCACTTAGTCCAAATTTATTCCAGTGGAGTCCAGATTCATGTGATGCCAATTCATAAAAACAGCCTAGCTAGGGAACTCAGCAGATTGAATAAAAGCCCCCCCCCCCCCCCCCCCCCCCCCCCCCCCCCCCCCCATCCACCAAGCATGAGAAGACAGAGAGGGAAAAAACCCAATTAACAGAGCTAAAAGACCTCCAGCAGAACCTGCCTCAGTGACGGAGGACCATCTGCCTCGACTGGTTGTAATTCTGAGACGACAGGAAAGAGACCAACCAGCGGAGACATTAGTCCGTCTGACGAGGACTAGATGTGAGGCAGCCATGGTAGGATCTTTGAACGCTGGTAGAGTACGGGGCAACTGACCGTCCACCCCTGAAGCCAATGAGAGGTTGGTGCTTTTTATGCACAATAAACTCTTAATGTGAGTCTAGTGAAGCTGTCCAGAGTAATCCCTTTGAATGGTCCCTTCTAAAATGTTCAAAAATAAATGATTCTCATGTATTTGCAGACAAAAAGGAGATCCTGTGCCTCTATACCAACATTTCCCCATACGAGTATCTTTTTTCTGTGTGTTTCAGGCCTGAAATATAAAAATAGAACTAGTTCCATGATGTTCAATGGAAAAGAAAATCATGAAATATTATGTGCTCATTTACTTCTTTCTTTCCTTTCTGATTCGGGGCTGTAAATACAGTCATGGAAAAAATGATTAGACCACCCTTGTTTTCTTCAGTTTCTTGTTCATTTTAATGCCTGGTACAACTAAAGGTACATTTGTTTGGACAAACATAACGATAACCACAAAGATTGCTCATAAGAGTTTTATTTAAGAGCTGATATCTTACCATTTTCCATGGTTTTCTTGATTATAACCTAAATCACTTAAGTTTTTACATCAATAGCTATGGTGTTGTACTGCCAAAAACACTGCTTTTATGCATTCAGTGTTTTCTTTTCTGTCTGTTTTAGTCACATGATGACGTTTAGTGGTACCAGGTATTAAAATGAACAAGAAAGTGAAGAAAAAAATGGTGGTCTAATAATTTTTTAATGACTGTATGAGTGAACAGAGTGAAGAGAGCTGAACGACAGTCGATCTCACACTAATATCAGGCTCTTCATCCAGCCATCTGGGCCAGACGTCCCAAATTTAGCAGCAAGCAGCTTCTTTTATTCCTCTCTAAGTCCAGAAGGGAGGGTTTTTTTTTTTTTTTGGTTCCAGGAAAAGTTGGTGTCAAAACTTTTCCTCTTGTGTTATATTTTTCACATGAAGAAAAATGTTCTTTTTTCTCAGGGAAGGAAAAAACAACATCAGATGACCCAGGCAGGATTTCGTTACGTCAGTCTTCAGACGTCTCACACTGTCCAAGTTTCCTTTTCTCATTAAACTTCTTTATCTCGACCCAACGTGCAGATCAAAACTTTCAGGTTCCGGCTGAACTTTTCTCGTGATTTTATCCCCTCAGCGTATCTCCCTGTGTTTCACCGAGCAGAGTTCCTGAGAGAAGAGGTGGTTGTTGTCCTCACGGCTCAGTTCATCACTCTCTTCAATCAGACGGCGCTGGAGGTGAGATCAGCCGCCGTCGAGCTCCATCAGCCGCCGTTTCCAAACCCTCCTCCCAGCGCCGCGCAATTTAACTTAAGGTTGAATTCCACCGTCTGAGCCTTGCCTGGAAAGTCTTTCGCTTTCAGAAAATAGCACGATGAATTGCTTAAAGTAAAACTGAGGCAACAAGTGGTCAGAAAAAAATGGAGTTTCAATTCGATTTGATTTGTACAATGCAAGTTGTCTCTAGGCGCTCTAGAGACCCGGAACATGACCGGAGTTTTGTCTTTTCTCATAAAACTGTAGCTGAATGAACAGTTGCATGTGCTCGGCTGCTTTATGAAATTGCTTTTGAGTTTCTGAGAATGACGTCCACCTCTGTTCTGTCTGGCTGGCTGTTTTCCCACGAAGACGATGGTGACTCCGCTGACGCAGCGCTACTTCAGCTTCGGTGAGCTGGGCAACAGCCTCATGTACAGCCTGTGCGGCGTGGAGGTCATCCTGGGCTTCTTCTTCGTGCGCTGGCTGAGCGGGAAGGTGGCGGACCGCGTGGTTCTGGCCGTGGGCCTGTTCATCTGCTGCGCCGCCTGCATCTGGTGCCTCGTCTTCCTCTGCGACCCCCGAGGTGCTAAAAAAAAAAACGCACAAATGTGGATTTGTGCGCACACTCGTAATCGTCTCGTAGGTTTTGCATGTGCTGTAGATCACTGAGGGCCACATCAGCATCATGGTGGCCCTCGAAGGGCCAGATTGTCAGCATGAATGTCACAAAATGCAATGTAAATCAAAATAAATTAAACTACACCTTATTATAATGTTAAATAACGGGTTCTGTATTTATTATGTATTCAAGTTTATTATTTAAGTTTTTTTAACTCATTATTATATTAAACTCAGGGTTTGTGGTTGTAAGAGTATCCATTACCTTGGTTTTAGAAGCAGAAGCGGTTCTTTGTTTTTCTTGCAGGCTAAATTTAGCATACGTAGCTCCGTGTTTGGTGTCAAAATGCCGACGTAGTTAAAACTCTTTCACGACTGACACACATTACACAAAAGTTATACTTTTATGCATCGATTTTTCTTTTCTTGGACATGTTGGGGTTAGTTTGTAGAGGTTTTTCTCAAGTCCATCAGTTCTGAAAAATCGTCTTGCTCATAGCTACCGTTATCGTTTTGGGCAACGACGAAATGCATGATGGGAGATGTAGTTTATTGTCAATACGCGCTTTAAAGCGGTGTAAGCTTATTTTAAGTTTTTAAATATTGGCTTAAATTTTAAGCCAATAATGCCCAAGCTCTCGAGGGCCACATAAAATGACGTGGCGGGCCACATTTGGCCCGCGGGCCTTGTGTTTGACACATGTGCTGTAGATGATTTCATTCAGGCTCTGGAGGACCGTCACACATCCTGTACGTTCACGTTTGGCCTGCGCCTGTTACAGCTCATTACATTTATCACTCTGACGACAAGTGACAGGTGCCTGAGCACATATAAAAGGATTACAGTAATCTGATTATGGAAAAATGCTATCTGTTAAAGCGTAGCCGACATTTGTTTCCTATTTGTTGCAGTCGCACTCAGACCCGTCACTTTTCTTCACATTTATCTTTTTATTTTTTTTTTCTTTTCGGCTTTTTCATCATAAGATTACAGACTTTCATCTCACGGGGGAACGACCAGCTATTTGAGTGGGCACGAATTCACACAAACATGTGCAGGATGAAAAAATCGGCAGAGAACAAAACTGAAGCGGCTGCCAGCTTGGCAGTGGTTTTTGTTTTCAGACAGAGCCGTGTGCGGCGTTGCCAGACCATTTGTGGCGGAAACTTAAAAAAATCGATGGAAGAGTGGATGAGGAGAATGATCTGTCGCTCTCTTTACGACTTAACCACAAAGTGAGACATGGACAGCATTAAAATATTCAAATGTATGTCTAAACAATCTACCAAATACGTCGACGAGAATAAACAATTAAATGATTAATTTGCCATAAATCACAATAACACACACACACACGCTTCACTTCCTTTTTTTTTCTCTGTGAATGTTTAATGGGTGTGTGAATTAAAAACAGCTGAAGTTACGACCGTTTGCGTCAACATTAGCGCAGCGCGTTGGTCTGTTGTAATGGATATTTCCCGCCTCTGCCAGGTGGTTATGGATGGGAGCTGTCGGCCTTCATCATAGGTGTGTTTCTGCAGCTGCTGGGGCTTCCCTTCGTCGCCGTGTCTCAGGTGTCTCTCTTCTCCAAAGTCACCGCTGAGAAAACACAAGGTTTGGCTCCTCTTACATCGGCCCGGTTCGCACAGCTCGGCGCATTAAAACACCAGATGGCTGCGCGGCACAAACGATGCTAAAAAGACAATTACAAATATCGTACTTTCAAGCCAAATTCCAGAGTTTGTAGATGAAACAAATGACCTTTGAATATTTTTTGATGTTTCACCAAAAGGGTTCAGCCAAGGAGTCAGACGCTCCGTTGGGGGCCTGGCCACCATCTTGGGTCCGCTGTGGGCTGGAGGGTTGACCAATAACTTGTATCTAATTCTGGGCATGATGCTGGGTCTCCTTGTGATGATCACAGTAAGTATTGGTTTCAGTTTGTTTATTCGAACAGCAACACAATATAAGGTGTATAAATACAACACAACACAATGGATACATAAACCATAATAAAATGTTCGAAAAGGAATGGGACGAAGTATAAACTTTTAAGTTTCCCATCCCTCATGACTCAAGTGTCCTCAGTTGCTCATTCAACTATTAACATTCACTCTTCCAAATTATTCAACCTGTTTTTTATCTTTCCTCCTCTACATATCTATCTAAAAGGAATTTTTTGTACTTTCTCTTAAACAATTTTATGTTCACACACTGTTTTAAACACGGCTGTAGACTATTCCATAATTTCACTCCACCACTTGATAAACACATTCTTTTCATCGTTGTTCGTACCTTCTTCATTCTAAATAATGTATCTCCTCTTAAGTTATATTTTTCATCTCGTTCTTGAAACAATTCAGTTATATTTTTAGCCACTAATTTATTTTTTACTTTATACATTACTTGTGCCGTCTTGAATTTTACCAGATCCATGAATTTTAATGTATATACCTGTAAAAATAATGGATTGGTGTGCTCTCTAAATCCTACTTTGCATATTGTTCTTATTGCTCTTTTTTGTAGTGTGCATATGGGTTGCAATGTGCTCTTATAGATGTTGCCCCAAACTTCAACACAATAAATCAAATATGGCAAAAACAATGAAAAATAAAGCATTTGTAGTGCATTTGGGTTCAATATATGACTTGCCTTGCCAAGAATAGCACAGCATTTGGCAAGCTTATTCTTCACATATCTTACATGTTGTTTCCAGCAGATCTTGTGGTCTAAAATCACACCAAGAAATTTTATTTCATTCACATTTTCAATTTTTTTATTATCAATTGAAATATTTCCATTAATCTCAGAATTCTTTCTTCCAAATATAATAAACTAAAAAAAGTAGTACCGGGGCATGAGAACCTCAGGACCTCCTCGTGGTCATTTTTTTTCAGGATAGCAGTCCAATTTTCTTCAGGTGAAGTTCTTAAAATCTTGAAATTGACACCACTGCACCACAACATCGTGGCTGTTTGGTCCTGTGATGGACGTGTGACGTTTTGTTTATGCTTGTGATGCTTTAATACTCTTCTCTACTTTCAGTTTTGCACCACAACATTACAAGTGAATCTGACTTTATTCAGCATTTTTACTTTCTTCCATAGACAGTGCCCAGGGAGGGTCTCTCTGCTCTGATTGGTCAGCTCTAGTTACCTTGTTTAGGCCACTCCCCCTACTTTGATGAAGCTCTGCTGAAATATTAAATTTGAAAAAAAAAAAGTTTAATAGGATGGAGAATGAATATACACCTCTGAATACAGGACGGTGAATGCCACAGACATCCATCTCACCTGTCCTCCGTTAAATTCATCGTTACCCCCCCGACCTCTTAATGTTCACTTTGTTGGTTCAGTAGCAACATGTACACTTTTTTCCCAGGTCAAATTCAAACACTTTTCAGGCACTTTCAAGGTTAATTTACTCAAGTTGTGCTAATTTACATATTTATTTATATGAATACTTGTACTCAAAATGATGATTTCATTTCTTTAATCTTACTTTGTTTTAAATATTTATTTGATATCTATTATTATTTATTATTGATATTTATTTGTTTTTCTTTTTTTTCCATCTTAAGCATGCATAAAACTAAGCAGCAGATGGTATCATTTGTATTTGGTTGATTTTCTGAGAATTAGTTCCACCCTGGTCGACCTCTAGATAATATGAACAGAAGATAAAACCACACAATGTTCAGACCAAACCGGCTTTATAAATAAAAGTCAGTATTTAGTGTGACCTCGGCCAGAACCAAGCACAGATTAGACTGTTTCTAAGGAGACTTGAACACATAGATATTTAATCAGAATTCCTTTCTACCTGGTTTTAAGTGTATTTTCTGTTTGGATCTGAAAACTTAAACTCTGACTCTCCGTGTGCTCCTGCAGCTAAAGAGATATTTGACAAGGGCATTTTTTTTTTTTGTTAAGTTCTTCTTTGTTCTTTTAAAAGGCAGCACAGGAAGTTACACAATACTGGTCTGCAACTTCCTGTTTTTTGCCTTCAGGTGGAGAATGAAGTAGAATAATTCCTGGATTTCTTTATTCAGCTGATGTTCTTTATTTGATGTTAATTTCAAAGGTTTAATTAATTAATTTAAAAAACAAACAAACAAACAAACAAACAAAAACCCAGAATCAGCCCATGGTTTGGAATCGGTATCTGAGATCAGATATCAGAACATCTCTTATTACCTCGTGATGTCACGGTTCCTCAGAACAATTTATCCTGAAAACTCACCAGCCGGCGGGAACAAACGCTGCTGTCATGTGGCGTGTTTGTGGACTCCAAAACAATCTATTCAACTGATCTGGAGTGTGAAAAGCTCCTTGTTGGGTTCGTAGACTGGGCAGAAGACTGGTTTCTAGCCAGCGGTAAACTGGAAACCGTCACCTCCGACTGTGTTTCTGGTGAGGTGGTTGCACGTGACATCAGACCGGCAGATCACGCAGAGGCGCACACGCCATGGCCACGTGGAACTATTATCATTTTAGGCTCTCCAGATGATTTTATTTTTCCCCTCTAATAAGCGAACTGTTTAATTAGATAACTGTTCCTTATGAAGGAATAAAAACTTCAAGTATTTTCAAGCACTTTATCCAAAATTCCAGCACTTTTCAAACCTTTAAAATTTCAACGACAAACTTGAAGAATTTTTCAAGGATTTCAAGCATCCATACAAACACTGTGATCAGGGATGCACGATAACGTTTTTTAAACTGATACCGATAACCGATAACAAACACATATACCTAAGATCATTACATCAATACTATGAACAAAATCAAAAACAGTTTTGACTCTTTAAATGAACAGATATTTATTTTTTACAATGAAAAATTATTGGCAAACCTCTCAAACATTTTCATAAAGCTATCAAACAAACCTATTTGATATCTCACATTAACTTAAATAAGCTGCATTACTTACTGATATAAAATAAAGGCTCCTTGAACTGATGGAAATACATGCATCAGAATTACAAACTGAAAAAATGCATTCCTAAATGACAATAAAAATAATGCACAGGTCATAATGTACTGACACAAGTTAGACTTGTCTGTGTAAATAAACTGAAAAAGTGCACTCCATAGTAACAAAGAATTTACGTTTAAAGGATTTTGGCTTGTGATTCTGTTCAAATGAATGTCTTTAATTAAAGTAAATGAGGTTCAGTAGTTTTTTTTTTTTTTTTTTTTTAATCTCATGGAAGCTTTAGAAGAGAGAGATGATGGAGAGGGTAGGGGAGCGGAGGGGTTGACTTGCTGCTAGCTTGCTCACGTTAGCTCATGTTAGCTCATGTTAGCTCACGTTAGCGCGACTTCAAAACTCCATGGAAGTGATGGTTATGTTTCAGGTGGCTGATCAGGTTTGACGTATTAAAGCTTGTGCTATTTTTCCCTCCTTCGCTTGGAGCATTTGTCACAAATAACCAGCGAACTATCTTCCTCTGAAACTTTAATGAAGTTCTACACTATCGCCGCCATGTTTGTTTGTTTGTTCCACAATGCTGCATTCAAGGTGTAACGTAAATTCCTACGTTCTCTCCTTTGCTCGTTGTTCTTTCAGCCTTTTCTATTTTTTTCTTTTTTATGTGTAACATGAGGGAAAATACTGCGAATATCAATTAAAGTCAGCAACTACTAAAATTATGACCAAGTTAACGAGTTGTTTTCTGGCATGAGGGGGTATTCTTGATTTTCCTTACTGAGAATTCGCTTTTTTGATTATGCCGACGTTACTTGAACATAACATTCACTGCTGGTCATTCAAGGCTCAGAGGGAGCGAGGCACTGCTGTGTTGACAAAAATATATATGTTATCGGGGCTATTCGTCGTGATATCGGACCGGATCAGGATCAGGATGATGTCATAATTTCCTGGGTTTTTTTTTTTTGTTTTTTTTTTATTTGAGTTTTCTTTGCAGTAAACAAATCAGACAGTGCCTACGAACATTAGACACATAACAAGACACAAAACAAGTACAACAGCTCTCAATAAAAGATATCATGATAGAGAAGAAATACAAAAGGCGATGGATCAGGGTTATGATGGCTCACAACAGTCCTTTTAGTAGAAGGGTCTGGTCCGATATAGTCCAAAAATGGGCTCCATACTCTGTAGAATTGATCTACACTGTAATGTATGACGTTGATCAGATATTCCAGGGGGATCAGATCGAAAATGATCTTACGCCAGCCACAAATAGAGGGAACCTTGTCATTAACCCAGTGCAAAAGAATGTTTTTCCTAGCTGCAAATGTTAAAATGCAAATTAAAATGCATAATTTCCTGTCATCAGCCCGATAGTTATCGTGCATCCCTAACTGTGATAGATCAGAAACTTGTAGGTTAAAGTTAAAACAAAAAGGCTTCACAGAATGTTGTGAATCTCAGGTTTCTCCAAAAACATTCATGTTTCAGTAACTGGATCATTTGCTTCAACTCAGCCATCAGCTCAGTTTATTTTGAGGCTTTTTGGGAGTCTGTCGATGGGAATATAAATATATTGAAAACTCTTTCGGCTGTTTTCATTTATGTTTAATTGCATGAAAAATAAAAAGGTAACCCCGTTCCTGTCCTACGGAAGCCCAGAAGGGGCAAACTAACTGCTGGTCCTAGAGTGGGAGCTTTGCATTTTATTTCCCTGCCTATATGCAGAAAATAACTGCAGGCACCATATTCAAGCTCATGACATGCATTTATTCTGTGAGATATCCCTACATCCAGAATGCTGGACCTTTTTAGTATTTTTCCATCACTGCACAACACCCAGTGTTTAATATTCACTTTGTTCTGTACGGAAGATGAAGCAGCTGAACTGGAGCAGCTGCCGTTGCAGTAGAATCCTTAACTCAGCATGTCTCTCGTAGCCCACGCTCATTACTTGGCGCGCTCTATTCTCTGAAGCCACATCATGCGGTACATTTTTTTGCAGGTTATGACTGCGCTGTCCTACGAGCGGCTGCTGGAGCCCAGAGCGGTGCAGAGCGCCCAGAGCTGCGACGGCGGAGGGTAGAGCTGCAGGCTGGACGACGGACCGAGGCGACGCCCTCCTCTTCAGGAACAGTCAGTTCACATCCACTGCAGAGGAAATAAAGATGTTAAAACACTTTAAAAAAAAAAAACACCACCATGTGTTTTGAAGCTTTGCAGTCTTTCTGTTATCACCTGCCATGTATTAATGTTTCTATCATAATGTTTATAATTCACACAAGGGGGCACCATTGCTCTCAAGTTGACTATTCAGAGTATAATAGAAGATGAAAGACATTATTTTTAAACAACTATTTATATTCCCAGGTGATGGTGACAAAAGAGGAGAGGTTTTTTTTTTGTGTGACCCTTGTAAAAAAAATGTTTCTCTCCAGTCTTTCTTTAAATAATAAAGAGTTTTACCTGAAAATGAAACAGTTTGACACAATGGGTGCAGATCTAGAGTTGTGTTCATCTTCCACGTTGAGGTGGCTGACAGAAAAAAAAAAAAAAAGAGGTCAAATAGAGCGAAACTCTCTCTTTTTTCCTCAGTAAAGCCAGATACAAATGAAAACCTTGGATTTAATTAAACCCGACTGTTTTTTTATCTGAGTCAGTTCCTGTTCAGACACTCCTGAGGTAAAACCACATCTAAAATGTACCTGCTAACATGCCCTCTCAATCTTTTTTACTACAAGGTAGATTTAAATTTTAATCGAACATTCATAATTCAAGGCTCGACAGTGTGAGCTGCTCTTGCATGCGTTCTCCTCTAGGAGGCGCTGCCTGCTGCAGATCTGCAGACCAGACAGGGATGATCTGAGCAGCATCAAGGCACCGTCCAGAGACCGCTCTGTGTTTTTGCTTAATTACAGATAAGGCCTGGTAACCTTTCCAGTTTTCTGCATGCGACGCTTGCCTTTCCAGGGGCTTTTTATTTTTTTTTTATTGTCAGAAATGGGGATGTCTAATCTCTGGGACTCAAGGATATAATATATATAAGTACTTCCCCGCCTCGATTGGCACATGGAGGTGCTTGACATTTGAAGGCAGATAACAGAGTGCACAGATTCAGGTCAAGCCTGAATTTACTCTCTTTGAACTTCAGCTCTGTTTTTGCCGATTAATTCTGTCTTATGTTTTTAAATAACAGGTTTTTTTTTTCCTTTTTTCAAAATGAGGATTTAAGCCTGCGTGATTTACTTTTCATTTTAATATTTACGGCTCAACAAGGGCAAACAAGGGGAAAATGGCGTAGAAAAATACAGTCCTCCTCTCATCAATGAAAAGCTGAATTAATTCATTTTAAGAGGACAAAATCTTAACTTGACAACTAATATGTCAAAAAAAGAAATCTAAGATATCACAGGACAGTGCAGGGACTTTTACTGATAGAAACAGAGCAGGCGTCTAATGTTTCTGTAAACCACGGAGCAGCGTTCATCACTATGGAGATGGGATTTAAAGACGGGGGAGGAAAGACACTAAACATGAAACAATGCAGGAACGCTGGTCATTCTGGTGGAGCAGGTGTTGAACGAACATGTTAGCAAAATCTCATTTTATATCCAGATTTAGGCCACGTCAGAAAGTGTGCAGCGATTTTAACTGATTAATAAGAATAAAGAAGATGTAACTACATTGTGTAGTGAACAGCAAGTCTTGTCCTCAGATGTGGCGAGGAGACGAGCATCTTTCCCGCCACGCCGTCTCCTGGAGACGTTTCTATACATTTTGATGTGGAGCCACAAACATGGAGGAAAAGAAAAACAAAAGTGCTCCTTCATTCATTTTTAAGGGTTTATATATCAGGGCAAAAAGAAAAAAGTAGGCAGATGCAGCAGATAAACACCAACACATGAAATATTATCAAGCTAAGAAAACCAAGGCAGGAACTGTGTTAAAACAGTAATATTTCACGTGTTGTTCTCCATTGGAGCTTGTTTTTACTTCATTTTAACACCTGGTAAAGACCGGATCACATTTATTGTGTTCTACTTCGGAGTGGGCGGCAGTGAAAAAAAAAATCTTGGTGGGGCCGATGTGCCAACATTTTTCCCTGCCTAATCTAGCATTAGCATTAAAATGAACAGTCGGAAAATGACAACAGGTCCACAATAATAATTTAATTTCAGTTTCCAGTTTCACAGAAGAAGTGACAATTTACAGCTATATTAGACTTTATGCTATCAAATACTATACAATCAAGGGGGAAGGATGCTGTGCAGCTTCTCCAATAAGATACCAGCTATTGAACCGCTCCTGTATATTGTTGGGTCCATCAATGTACCTCAGTACCAGGACTAGCTGACATCATGTCCCCACATTGTTCATTCAAAAGCATCACAAAATTTAACACAATTGATTATCTTGGATAAAATATTACGGTTTTTATCTACCTCTTCATTGTGCCTTCTTTCAGTCAATGTGGTGCCCATCATCTAGGGCAGCCTGTTGCTATGCTAATCTTTCTGAGCACAGCTAGCTTTACGCAGTTTTCGATGTGAAACTATTTGGATCTCTCATGTTTTCTTGAATCCGTTCAGAGGTGCTTTAAGTCAGTTAGTCCAGTCTTTGTCCAAGTCCAATCACATCTGTCACTTCTGAAGAGGATACAGGGGAAACAGAAAAGTGCATTAGCTGCTCCACAACCTGCCAGCCACGTCTCAGGGTTTAACCAACTCTGACAAAAACTCTGTTTGTATGATTTACCTTTCTCCTTCGTTTACTGGAAAATGTTAATTTCAGGCTTGTCGGGTCCCAGCTCCTTAACGAGTTTTTCCTCCGTCATCCGTCTCGCAAAAGGGAACATTAATAATGATTTCACCGAATTAGGTGGAAGCTGCTCTTGAACTCCAGTTGTCGCCATCTCTCTTCCTCGTCGCCATATTATTTTCTCCTGCCGACGTACACAGTCTGGGAGTCGCTCTATGAAATAAAACTATCGCTGGCCCTTAACGTATCAATCATAAACCTTCACGCATTTTACGTAGCTGTTGGGGCGACATTTCCAGCGCCCCATCTGTGTTAAATTTGGTGACGTTGATAGGCCATTTATCAATAATTTCTCCCTCGCAACCATAACCGGATTGGCTATTTAGCTGCAGGTCAGAGACGCTTTGCCCTGTGAACGACGCACTGTAGGTCGGTGGAAATTCACTGTTTAATGAGTGTAAGTTGGTGGAAATATTGTTTGAATTATTTAAATCGCATGTAGGCACACACATACTATTATGTAAATCTGATCAAAAAAATAAATAAAAATAAAATAAAATAAATATTTTTCCCCTCCACAGCTGGTGGGGCAGAGCCCCAGCGCCCCCTATGGGCCAGCCGCCTCTGGCGGGCGGTATAAACGGTATACGGTAGAAACGATATTAATGTAGCTAACGCTGGAGATTTTTACAATGCAGCCTAACGGGATTTGACTTTGGTCGAAAGTGAATGTGAAAACAAGGCAGCAGATGCAAACGTGGAGCGAGGTGAGGAGGAGTGCTAGTAAAAAAGATCGGTGCAACATCGGTCACTTCGTACGGCAAAAAGAATCAGAGGTGGACTTTTATTACAAATGCCATTATTGTATACTTGTGTAAGGTCATGGCGCCATTTCTTACAGTGAAAAAAGCGGCTTTAGGAACATGATAAAGACACTTGATGGACACTACTAGTTACCTAGCCGCAAGTACTTTAGCCCAGCAATTGTGGGCCGTCGAGGTACTGCAGGTGGGCCGTGAGAGGTCATTAAAAATAAACAAATATGTTTTAAATCCTCGATTTTTTAAATACGTTTTTAAATTACTGTAAAATATTTATTACATGATTTAAAAAATATTTAGAAATGATAAAATAAACCAATTGAGTGATATTCTACTGTAATCTTAACTGTAATAATAACATGACGAGTGTCACCTTATTTGTTGACCCCTTACATTAATATTGGAATGTAGCTTTTAGTCTTGCATGTTGATCAAAGTGGTGTTTAAAGTTTTGCATGGGCTGCAGAGATTTTTCACATTTTAAATTGGGCCTTGGTATTGTGAAGTTTGGGAATGGCTGCTTTAGCCAAACAGAAATGTAGAACAAAGTCTGCCAGCAAGTAGAGAAAGATATCACGAGCATAAAACACTACGGACTTGTGTTCGAGTCGCTTAATGGAGCCTAACATTAGTCCCACAATGCACTTCATCAATGAAGAGTGGAAGTTGTGCAGCAGATGCCTACAGACAGAATATTTCCCTGAGGATCATATAAGTGAACTCGTGTGTGTATGCATGGATGCATATCATATATATTACAGAAAAAAAGATTATATATCCCAATATATATTGTTACTGCACATGCTTTAGATCAGTGGTGCGCAAACTGTGGTAAGTGTACCACCAGTGGTACGCGAGCGCTCTTTGGCCGTACGCGGGGAATGTCATGACTTTCCACATTTTTTTTTTCACATTTTCACTTCAGAAACATACAATGCATTATAAATACGTTTCAAACGAATGTGTAGCTTGAGATAATTAAAATTGTGTCTTTAAAACAAATATTTGTTGCATATTCAGTTGCAGTGCAACAGTTGTAAATGTCTGATTCAGTAAAGTAACAATTCAGGTAACAATAAATAACCACAATAAGGAATTAAACATCTCTCCTGTGTGTTTAAAGCTAATTGAGAAGGCGTATATGGCTATATTTTAAAACTGGTCATCATGGTGGGACTCAGAGAGCTGAACAGTTTCTCAGATGGTACGTAGTATTAAAAGTTTGAGAACCACTTCTTTAGATTATACCGCAATACAGATTTAAAGCCATATCACCGAGCCCTAGTTCTGATACATAAAACTTTATATCAAGAGAGTTTTTTTTCATATGACTTTAAAAAAACTTTTTAAAAGATTTCTTTTAATCAAAAGATCTTGCTGACATCAAGGCAGGAATCTTGGGAATTTAATAAAGACTTTAAAGACATATTTGGATCTGTTTCTCATCTATTGATGTGCTGACTAACTTCTATGTGAGGCAGCGGGGGGGGTGTGGAGGTTGTCTCACGGAGGTTCCCGGTTGAATTCCTTCCACCTTCTCCTCGATCTGGACACCAAACCTCACGCTGCCTCCATTGTAAAAGCCCGGCCACTAAGGGTCCCAGGCCCAGATGAAAGGGAAGGTAGTTTCAGGTAAATAACCTGCCACAAAAAAAAAAAAAAAAAAAGCTATGCCGAATCAATAAGTAGAGCACAGTGATCCTGTGTGGCCACTCCTGGAGGGGAAAGCCAAACAAAGTTGCTTTTAGGTTGATAGGTGACTATAAATCACCTACATGAGTGTGTGCCTGGCCCCCCCCCTGATCCCTGGGAGCCTGTACTGAGCTAAGCAGCTAAAGAAAATGGATGGGTTTTTATGCATTACATTATAAACATTAATCCTTTTCACTGGTGCCATTTGCTTCAACGAGTGGCAGTGATGGAGCAGTAGCACCCGTAGCGTCGGAGCCTCGATGCAAGAACGATATTTGTTCCCACGTGATCACATGAAATAATAATAATCCATTTTAAACATCCAATCCCAAACGGTTTCACTGAAGTTCATGAAACTTTCACAAAACGTGATTGACTGATTTGTGTCATGCAGGGGTGATCCTAGGGGTCAGAGCTTTAGGGGCGCTGAGCCCCCGATGAGCCCCACCACGACCCACAACCCCACCTTTTTTCACAGAAAACCAAAAAACCTTTATTAAAAAATAATTTTGGATAATCATTATGACATTTATGAGAGAAGAGCATGATCTTTTGGGGAAAAAAAAAACTGACTGGAAAACATGCAAATCTTTGAAAATTTCAATGAAATTTGAAATGCTAACTGAGCTAACGCGCTAACTGGTAAACGGTCAACGAAGAGGAGAAGTAATTTCATTTGCATTCTCAAAATATAAACTGAAACCACAAACTATGGATTAAGTTTTGGACATTATCTAAGCCTGTCAAATGCGAACTAAAATTTTAGAATAACAACATTTCTTACTCCAGGTTTTTGGGGTTGTTGAATTTCAATTTAGGGGTGCTGAAGCACCCCTAAAAAAGGGCTAGCCTCGCCCATGGTGTCATGCAACGCAAATTTTATTTTTCATGCTCTTAGAGAAAATAGCAACATGGAAGAACAAAGTCTCTGGACATTTTGTGAAACTGCAAGCAAATAATATTATGATATTTAACCTGTAAGGAAAAACCGGGAGGTCAAAGAGGCGGTGAAGCTACACCTTCTAAAAATCAAGCCATGTGATAACGTTGAAGCCCGAACCGTTTGGTTGGCGCTCTGAATCCTCCTAATGAGGGTTTGGCGGGCTTTGAAACAGACATTGATTTTTTAAGTTTGAAAGTTTTCCCAGATGGCACGAAAAAGAAAAAAAGGAAAGTGTGATCTACAATCAAAGATTTTTATGCCTTTTTCACGCTGGGTACGTTGAGCTGGGATGTAAACACATAATGTACTCCACGTGCACAGAAAATTAGTGGAGAAAGTAAATGAATTTAGAGATTAAAACAACAGAAAACATGCGTTTAGGTTTACAGGTGTCCTGTATCTTCTGGTTCCCCCGTGTAGCTTCCAACGCTCATTTTTAAATGCAACATCTACATTTTTGTATTTTTATATTTTAATTATCTTAACCCCTTAATAGCATCTTGTATTTGTCTCAGGTGGGCTACTGCTCTTGTCTGGTATTTCATTTTCAAAACAGGGGGACATTTTTCTTTCTGCCATGAATGCAGCCTTTGGTGAAAGTGTCTCACCATTCAGCCGCTGTCCTTCGCTTCGATGAGCTTTAAAGCTAAAGTTGAGGAGGACGGTTTGTAACTAGCAGGTTAGCAGCACAGACGCTCCTCTCTTCCTGATGACATTAGCTGGTTGAAACTGATAGATGACTTATTAGTCATAGGGCTTCTGTTGTGAATCAATGGCGCCACCATGTGGTGGCTAGGGGTGGCTACAGCCACCACTGGATTAGTCTGAGCCACCCCTTAGCCACCCCAAGGAGGCGCATTGGATTTATGTAGATCTAGGAAATATATTTTAAACATAGGCTTCTTTTAACAGAACAACAATAACATATATTAGTAAGAATAAGAATCAGACCACAACGGGATCCCTATGCCCAATGTTACATGCAGATCCATTGCTCCGTTCAGATCCCCCCCAACCCCTCCCCTCCTCCCCTCCCCCCTCCCCTCTCTTCGATGCGATGTTCGGAGGTGCTGCTGAAGTCAGTTTGGAAACTGAAGAAAGCATGCAGTGCATTCAAGCAGCAAAACCAATGCTACAACGAATTCTGAAAAGGACTTTTGTGGGTATGTATGTTATACAGAGTTTGCAGTGTTTGTGTAGTATATTTATTTGACTGGAAATACGTGGATATACTTTATACATGTGCATACTGAATGAGTGAGACTTTTGCTTGCTCTATGAAGTTAGCACGCTAAGCGGAAAAGTTAGCATAGCTAACTAACCACTTTGCTGAATTGCTTTCAATCTACAGAGGTTAGAGGATGAAACGAAAACACGATATATCACATTTTTTTGGCAAGAGTGGAAGTACTAGTGAGAAGAAAAGTGAGAATGTTGAGAAGCAGAACCCCGATGTAGAAGAAGTACCGGTATGCAGTGAGGATGAGTCCAGGTGAGAACAGGGACAGAACGTGCAGACGATGAATCAAGAATTCCTGGGCCTGAAGGTAACATTCAGCTACTGAACTGGATGATGAAGACATCAGTAGTAGAAATCCATCTTGCTGTTGTGCATTAAGTGTTAAATTAGCCATTATGAAATATTACAAAAAATGGGTTGGATGTTTCTTCCTTCAAGGAAGCTGAATGTTACCTTCAGGCCCAGGAATTCTTGATTCATCGTCTGCACGTTCTGTCCCTGTTCTCACCTGGACTCATCCTCACTGCATACCGGTACTTCTTCTACATCGGGGTTCTGCTTCTCAACATTCAGAATTAGTTGTGTGTTGGCCATTGTATTGTCATGAATAGTTGAATAACATAAATATACAAGTTAATATAAGTAAAGTGATAATAAAATACTGTTAAAATATATAAATATAAAATATATAAAAGTAAAGTGTGTATATATATATATATATATATATATATTTTTTTTTTAATTTAATTATTTTTTTTTGGTTGGGTATGCCACACTAAGAATTTGCCTTGCCACCCACTAGCCACCATCAGATTTTTTTTCTGCTGGCGCCACTGTTGTGAATTGGTGCTTTACAAATAAACTCAACTGAATACAGGTGTCCTTGCGCTACTTTAAAGTAAATACATTGTGAGGCTTATTTGAAAAACATTTGTATTCCATGTTGCTTTACATTTTTGAATGCTATCCTTGGCCTTTAATTGAAACTCTTTCAGTTCTTAGATTTTATTTATTATGGCATGTTGAAAAAAATGATCTGGTCCTGACCAGGTCTTCGAGAGAGATTAATACAACCGTAGATGAGCGACAAGTCAGGACATACAGTCATGGAAAAAATTATTAGACCACCCTTGTTTTCTTCAGTTTCTTGTTCATTTTAATGCCTGGTACAACTAAAGGTACATTTGTTTGGACAAACATAACGATAACCACAAAGATTGCTCATAAGAGTTTTATTTAAGAGCTGATATCTTACCATTTTCCATGGTTTTCTTGATTATGACCTAAATCACTTAAGTTTTTACATCAATAGCTATGGCGTTGTACTGCCAAAAACACTGATTTTATGCATTCAGTGTTTTCTTTTCTGTCTGTTTTAGTCACATGACGACGTTTAGTGGTACCAGGTATTAAAATGAACAAGAAACTGAAGAAAAAATGGTGGTCTAATAATTTTTTTTCCTTTTTCCCTCCCTGCTGCCGTCCATATTCTCTGCAGAAAATTCGTCCTTCCAAATCAAGTGATGAACAGACTTCATGAAGGTAATTTTGTTTCCTGGGAGGAAGTTTTTCATCAGAAAAAAATCTTTTAAATCAACATCAGCGTCTGGTCTCCCGCCAGTTTGGTGAAGGATTTACGGTTTCACATACGTTATTGATGCTGAGTCTGACTTCTGGCTGTCATTGTCGGGGTGTAACTCTCTTCCAGCGTGCACGTGCACGTGCAAAGGACTCAGGGAAGATTTTTATTTTCCCCCCCAACCAGCTATGCAAAAGTTTTTGCATTATTTGTGGGTTCAGACTTAATTGGGAGAGTTTGGATCCACACCTTGAAGCAACGTGGAGATGGGCGACTAATGAGCTGACAGGGGAGAAAGAAAAGAGAGGAGAGGGGACAGAGGGAGCAACAAAACACTCTTATTTCTCTCTTCTCATAAGCAGCTGCAGATTCGCAAACAGGACTATCTGTTGGGGAGGTAAATCATTTGATTTACTGCGCGTGACACTGGCATTCGAAGGGTTGTGCATATCTGTAGCCCCCCCCTCTTCGTCTCTTTCCCTCACTGTCCTTTTGTATATTCTGGCATCGCCTCAGATACACTGAATCAATCGCCTCCACCCACACCGAGCATCCACCCCCGAGCTCATACGGAGGCCTTCATGAAAATGAAAGCCACACCGAGTTCCACGCAGCCACGCTCGCTGATTGAAGCCAGTGATAATGACAATGGAAATATATTCAGATAATCATCAGACTCATTTAGATATGTGGCTAGTTGGTGAACCTGGTGTTGCTTTGTGGAGTTTATTTTTCTGAGCAGCAGCAGGAGCGGCGGAGCGCCTCGGCGTCGACAGTAAATTTGCTCATCAGCCGGTTTCGTTCCAGTGAGAGGTAAAAAAATTAGCAGATATTTCACGGTCTGGCCCCTTTGAAGGTGCACGAGGAGCTGGAATATAATTGCGTCCAAAGCTGAAGGCAATCTACGGCGCGAAGACACGATGAGAAAGAGAAAACACACAAAAATAAACACCTACTTGTTGTCTGACTGTGGTGAGGTCAGGGTTTATCCGAGCACACACCGGTGGGAGCCCACTCATCTCATTAACAGAAAGTGTGGAGAATATTATCAAATGATGGGAACTTCATAGGAGGTCAGCCGAGGATCGATATTAAATCCTCTCTCGTTTATAATCCTGCCGAGCTGAGAAGCTCCACAGGGCTTAGCTGCTTAAGGAAGACAGCATTTGACAATTTACTTTAATGCGCATATGAATAAATGTAATGACACACAAATGCTTTTAAAGATTAGATTTTTGTTATTGTCTGTGCGCCGGCACTTTGGTGCTGTTTTGGTGTCAGCAGATGCTCTATAAATACACTGATGAACGTTTGAGAGGCTTGACCAGAAAGCACTCGCACACACAGACACGATCAAGGAGAGTATCGACATCGAAGCGATATGAAATTAGAATCATCAAACGCTTTCGCATCTCCTGGCAGATTAATGTTACGTCCTGAGCTATTTTTAAGATGTGGCTGCTCTTATCTCCCAACTCTACCCTCTTACACACGGCATCTTCAGATCAAGGATTAAGTTTCTGATTATACATATCACTTAGAAGATTAACCCTTTCACGCACTCGTATCTGCCAACGTTGGGAATTTCAGCGCTGATGGATGTCAAACTCAACGCAGCTGCAAAGAAACGCCAAAACGTTTCTTTCCTGTTCTCCCCATATCCAAGAATTGAACCTTTGATTTTGAGCCAATTAAGCTGCAGGACTTGTTTGAAGTTGCGGACTGAAAGGAGAACTCGTGGGTTTTCGGGCCCAAATAAGTGAAGGGAGACAACGGGGGTCCAGGTTCCCAGAGCCTGCATGTGTAATCCAGGCTAACACGCATGCAAATCTCATCTGCGCCCGCACACAATGGGTCGTCTGTGCGGAGGAGGGAGGAAGGGCGGGAAACAGAAACAGAGAAAGGGAGAGCTGGAAGAGTGTGTGTGTCCTTCCTACAAAATAAGAATAGAATAAACAAGGTTTACAGACTTGTGATCAAGCTTGATATTCAAACACCTGCATAATTAATCCCGTACTCGTTAGGGATGTCCCGATCCCGATCTCCTGATCGGATCGGCCTTCGATCTTAAAAATTTAAGGTGGATCGGATCGGCCGATCAGCCTTATTATAACACGCCGATCTTTTTTTCATTATTTTTTTCCTCAAAAAGTGATCCTGATTAACACAAATTAATAAAGTAATCATATTACACAAACAAAAATATTTTTTAAACTATATACATTTAATAATTTGCACTGAAATGAGGTTTCCCAGCAGCGCTGTCTTGTATCCACCTTAAAAGTTTCAAGACCGGCGGCGTCAGGCTAAACTTTAGCAAAAATGTCAGCAGTGTGGCAGCACTATAAAATTACAAAGACCGACGCTTCGACTGTGACTTGCAACGTGTGGAAGGCTGAGATATCATGATGGGTAAGTAAGAAGAGAGTTTACAACACCACCAATTTAATCAGACACTTAAAAAAGCACGCAGCACCGATCACGCAGCACCGATCAGCAAACGCTCTGTGAAACTTTTAAAAGAAAGAAACTCCCGAAAGACTCGGAGAAATACAGAAAAATCACCGAGCTAATCGCGGAATGTATTACTGAGGACGACCAGCACATTTACAAGGCATTTAACCGGCTCATTAATTACCTCGAGCCTCGTTCCCGTCATTACATGAACGACAAAGGACACAAAGGTGCGCGAACATGTGCAGCGGGTCTTGAAAGAAGTGAAGTTAATATTTTATGTTATTTTTACTCTGATGTGATTTCATTGATTGCAAAGACTTCTGCTAGTTTTCATTGCCTTAAACTGCTAGCCAAGTTCACCTGCTGCTATTTAAATGGAAGTGCTTTGTTCTTTAGTACTGAGACTGTTGAACAGTCACTGTTCTGTAACTAAATGTGTTTTATAATAATTCTCCCAAACACAAAAGAAAGAAAGAAGAGTGTTTAAATAAGTTATTGTTTATTTTATGAGATGATAAAAGCTATTAATCTCAGCTTGGATGCAGGCCTATTTATTAATGTACACAGGAAATAAAATGCTTAGGAAATTAAACTCTGTTTGCCCACTCAAAAGAAGTGAAATCGGATCGGAAAAAATCGGAAATCGGCCGATCATCAAAATTAAAAGATCGGAATCGGATCGGGACCCAGAAAAACGTGATCGGGACATCCCTAGTACTCGTGGAGGGAAACGGCGGTGTCGCGGGTGGAAAAGGGAACGATGTGGATCCCTGCAGGTCTTCCTCGCCACGCTGCAAAAACAAAAGTTGGCAAGTCTCCAGGAAAATTAAAAATCGTTCTTTTATCCAGCCAATTAAACAAAATACATTTTTAGACGTCGTCGTGGTAACCCCTTCTTATGACGCCGGTCAGCACAGAGACCCTGGAGGCTGGACATTAGGACTATGGGGTGAAAGGTACACAGATTTTTTTTTTTTTTTCCTAGAAGCAAAGACACAAAACTTTCTCTCCATCTGTCTAAGTCATGTAGATTTATAGGATTAAACTGTTTTAGTCCTCAGCAGAGGCTCAGCTCTTTCATGTGAAACTCTGAATTAGCCAGTCATGGCGTCTTTGTGCGTTGTCCCCTCTCTCTTTTTTTGAATCTTATTGTTTGAGACTGTTTCTGCATGCGCGGCACGCCTCGAACTTTATTACATTTCGATAACTTCATACATGTGCATGTCTTTATTCTGCATCGGGACCCCGGAGGGGAGACCATAGCTCAGCGGGGGGCCTTCACTCCAATTTGCTATCGTTTGTCACCATTTGTTCATGCTGACAAACAAAACGCCGGCCTCCCGGTCGCCTCTCTTTTGGCCACAGCGCACATGGGATCAGCTGCTCCTCTCCTTTCACAGCTCCGTTTTAGTGGGATCCTGTTTTTTTTTTTTTTTTTTTTAATTCAATAATCCCGCGGTTCATGGTAGTCAGGGCGGATATTTACTCTAAATAAAATCCATCTTTGCATCTGACATTATTATTGTAGCATGTTGCTGCAACATTATGAGCGTTTCTCTGTTTTGATGCACAGTCATGTAAAAAATGATTAGACCACCTTGTTTTCTTCAGTTTCTTGTTCATTTTAATGCCTGGTACAACTAAAGGTACATTTGTTTGGACAAACATAACGATAACCACAAAGATTGCTCATAAGAGTTTTATTTAAGAGCTGATATCTTACCATTTTCCATGGTTTTCTTGATTATAACCTAAATCACTTAAGTTTTTACATCAATAGCTATGGCGTTGTACTGCCAAAAACACTGCTTTTATGCATTCAGTGTTTTCTTTTCTGTCTGTTTTAGTCACATGATGACGTTTAGTGGTACCAGGTATTAAAATGAACAAGAAACTGAAGAAAAAATGGTGGTCTAATCATTTTTTCCATGTCTGTATGAGATGTTAATTAGAAGATAAACTGCATGACAGTTCCTTTATATCTCAGAGTCAGTGGGCTTCCATCTTGTCTTTCTGTTTATTGTCGTTTTAGTCAGACTCCTCAGACTCTTGCAGCCTCTGCTTCGTTGTCAACCTAAACATCTCTGACACAGACGCCTTCATTTCAAGGTAAATGCATGAGGCACTTTAAAGGCCATTTCATGACGAACTCTAATGGACAGACTTGGACCATCGTTGCACTGACGACTGCGCTGGAGATGTTTAAGGCAGATACAGAAGAGCGACCCCCCCCCCTCTCCACAGCCATGTAGCTAATATGTAGCGGATGTGGCTTTCTTGTATTTCATCAGAGAAACTACAACACGTCAAATAGCTCCTCTGCTCCATAAAAACACAGGAAGGTCGTGCAGTTAAGGAGCTTTTCGTGGCTCCCTGGGGGAGTTAAGCCTCCCTCTGGACAGCTTGCAAATGGGCAAGCAATAAACTTCGGGTGACTTCACAGTGTTAACAGCGAGGGATGAATCCAGTCGGGGATTTGGCTTCGCTCTCCCTTTCCTCTTCCTTCTGTCCTCCCTCTCCGATGTTCCGTGTGTCGTCAGGTTTTAGCGGCGAGTCGTGAGACGAACCAACAGATGACGGTGCCATTAGGCAGCGCTGGCTGGTCAATGAGGCCGCGGTGACAAATAAGCTGGCAAAGATTAAGACAAGAGGCTCCTTGGCACCGAAAGCCCAGACGGCTTTCTTTCAGCCCCAGTGAGGGACAAAGAACAGATGTCTGGTTTAAAGCCACAAAATTTTTCTCGAGCTGCAAATTTGGTCTTGTTTGAAGTGAGCCCCGAGGCATCTCATTTTCAGCCCTTGAACCAAAACATATGCATACCTTTATTCACTCCTTGAAGACTCTCATTACGTGAAATGAAGGGTGTCAGATATGGAGGAAGCTATTAGGGAAGAGCAGCGAGCCCAGTGCTGTGTCGTAATTGGAGACACTGATGCTGAGATGAGATTTATATTACCGGTGCTAGTACTAAAACAAAAACCCAAAAAACAACAAAAAAACTACCTTCCTGTTTCCATCTTTGTAGTCCTGTGGGCATTAATCTGTGATTGATGGAAAATATTGGTGGAACAAAAATTCAGGCAAATAGCACAAATATAATTTGATTTGAACTGTCATTAAAAACCTTGAAAAGATCCAAACCAGCAGGAAGTAAACCCTGCTCAGGTGCATCACCTTTAGGCTGACACAGTTTATGCTTTACAGAGCCTTAAAGGATCTGTCACTTACAGTCATGGAAAAAATTGATTAGACCACCCTTGTTTTCTTCAGTTTCTTGTTCATTTTAATGCCTGGTACAACTAAAGGTACATTTGTTTGGACAAACATAACAATAACCACAAAGATTGCTCATAAGAGTTTTATTTAAGAGCTGATATCTTACCATTTTCCATGGTTTTCTTGATTATAACCTAAATCACTTAAGTTTTTACATCAATAGCTATGGCGTTGTACTGCCAAAAACACTGCTTTTATGCATTCAGTGTTTTCTTTTCTGCCTGTTTTAGTCACATGATGACGTTTAGTGGTACCAGGTATTAAAATGAACAAGAAAGTGAAGAAAAAATGGTGGTTCTAATAATTTTTTCCATGACTGTATATGCTGTTGTAAATACTCGCCACACCACAGATACAAAGATGGTCGCCACTGGACAGATGCATCAAACCCTTTCTCCAGGAACACGCTAAGCTCTTCAGCTCTCAGCTGTTTCCAAACCCTTTTGCTTAACTATGACAGTCCTAATAGCACATAAAGCAGACTAGTTTACCATCTACAGGGTTCCCACGCGTCCTGGAAAACCTGGAAAACCTGGAAAATGATTGACCAATTTTCCAGTCATGGAAAACATATGGAAAATGAGAAAAAATGCCAAACGTCCTGGAAACCGTTAAGTTATCCTGGAAAATTATTGTGCACTAAACTGAGATGAAACTCAGGAAATTGTTCTTCAGTGATTTATTGAAAATATACAAATAGTTTTAGAGGAAGTGCAGGAGAAAAAGCAAGAGAGAAGGGAATGTTGAGTTAGGAATTGCCCAATTGAACAATTAAACTCCAGTTGGTCCTGCTAATGAAGTGCTACGGTGTAATCTGTGGGTGTGTTTGCATTATTCTATGATAAATTTGTCATAATTTCTGAGAATTTAGGAGATTATCTCATACATGAATTACAGCCATAGACTGCACATCAGATGTCTGAGGAATAAACATAGAAACAGTCTGAGTAAATGCAAGTTACAACTGTAGAAAAAAAAACCAGTAATCACGTCATACGCTGATACAGTGTACGACGTGATTACTTGTCTCTGTAGCGGCTGAAAACGTCCTGGAAAATAATATCAAGGAAAGAGCGGGAACCCTGATCTACTCCTGTATAACTGTTGCACGTCTTCATGATGGGCAGCACAGTGGTGTACTGGTTGGTGCTGATACTTCATAGCCAGAAGGTTCAGTTAGATCTCAGTTCAGTTGGTTCTGTGAGGAGTTTCTATGTTCTCCCCGTGTCTGCATGGGTTTCCTCCAGGCGCTAGTTTTCTCATGCTGTTTAGGCTAATTAGTAACATTAAATCCCCCCGAAGCTACATGTACATCAACTGTAATGTAATTGAATTTATAATAGTAATTATATGTCATAATATAAGTATTTATTGGAATAATTTGCTCTAATAAGAAATTGATCTAAGAAATCAGTGTGAGGGAGACTGTGTGTCTGTGACAGTGAAAAAAGCTGTTTTTACGCTGAAAAAGCACCTTGAATGGTTCCTGGGCTAGAAAGGCGTTACATACGGGTAAATATATTGTTGTTGTTGTTAGGAGATGCTTTCAGCTATGTTCAATTTAATTCAGTTGAATTAAAAACACTTAATTGATCCCCCCCATGGGATATTGATTATTGTAACAGTTGTCATGAGTTAAGTATCTTCAAAGATTCATTATAGATGGTTATTGTCTGTGTTCCGGAAGGATTCTCCTGTAGCATCTGTGTTTCATCAGATTTTAAAAAGAGACTCTGATTGAAGACACTCTGTTGTTGAATCACTCTGATGTTTAGAGGATGTTCAAAGTTGTCCATGATGTTCTTCATTTTATGAAATATCCTCATTTGCACCATCAGATCCAGATCAGTCTCCAGAACAGAGTCAGCCTTCGTCATCAGTTTGTCCGGGTTTTTTTTTTTTTTTTAAGTCAGTGGCTCTGATGCTGGCTTCCCCAACAGATGAAGAGTCCATCCATCCATCCATCCATCCATCCATCATTACCTGTTTAATCCTAAACAACCACAAACAACCTCACAGACTCACAGTCACTCCTACGGGTAATTCAGAACCGCCAATTAAACCCAACATGCATGTCTTTGGACTGTGGGAGGAAGTACCCGGAGTACCCGGAGGAAACCCGCAGAATCACGGGGAGAACATGCTGCCTTGATTCATCTTGTTAAAAAAAAGCTAAAGATGTATGTAAACAAATCTGTGCTGTGTTTGTTTTTAAAAACAAATAGATTATCTGTGATTATTATGTCTTCTTGAAGCCTATCCAAAAAGATTTGCTCAAATTCTGACTCAGTTGGTTTGTAATTCTCCTTCCTGTTTTATCCTTGACAGTTTGCATTAACAAGACGTATAACATGAATGTAGAATCGGGTAAGATGCTATATATCAGAAATCCAGAAAAATGAATAGAAAGTAGCACTGAAGTCCCTCTTTCTTCTTTGAGGCCACGAGCTTTGTTCACTTTCAGTTTGTCATTTGCACAGCTCACCTCCGTTAAATTCATCAATTTTAACACAGTTAATTGTACTCTTACAATATTTTCCTCACACAGAAATATTTTCAGGCTCAGTGATTTGATCAGTACTTCAGGTCATGTTGTTATTCCATCCATCTATAGTCTATCCCTGCTTCTTTCCTACCCAGGGTCAAGGTGGTTCCAGGCAGAAGGCAGAGCTCCACCCTGGACATGTGGACCGGTCCATCGCAGGGCCTCTATTTTTTATTAATAACCTTAATTTTTTCAGAAGTTGTCAGCATTTTCATGTTTTGTAGCTTTTTGGCCATCGAGAAAGCTGGCCTGCTCATTAAATTCAATAAAGTCTAAAGCGTTTTCATATTTCTCATGTTCATACTTTTGGGTGCAGTATAATAATTGACAGCACCCAATTATTAAAAGCTCCTCAAGGCTCTTTATGAAGTTCAGACACATATTTATTCCATTCTGGCCCTGGAGCTATGCTGATTAGCCCTTTTTGACCAAATGTCAAGTGTGGAGAGTCAAAATACAACAGTATCAGACAAATACGAACAAATAAACACAAAACCCTCCACAGAGCACGACACAACAACAGCAAAGAATCCTTCACACAATGACAAACAAAACATTTAAAACAATAAAATATTCCACAAGAAGTAAAGAAAGAAAAACGCCATTACAAACAACATATACAAGATATACAACAACAATAATGCAAAACAAAAAAAAAGAAAGCAACTTGAGCAGAGAACAAGACGTGACTGTCATTGGAACAAAACAACACACTACAATAAACAACGATGTGGCAACAAATATAAGAATAAGGATACTGGTGAGGATTATGAGACAGTATGGGAGGTACACTGGTGCAGCAAGCGAGTATTTTCCACATACTGCAGACTGTGCGTTTGATCTCTCACTGCATACTGTACACTACATTTTGGCAAAATCAGTACGTGCTAGTGGCAAAGCATGTTTCAAAAGATGGCGTAGACTGGACGAGCGGCAAAACTCAGCCATTTAAAAATAAAATCAGGGGTTTGGTGCTCTCTCGGGGAGCTGAGCGAGGTACCAAAGACGGCATCAGTTACCAGCTACGTGGTATGAGCTAAACTGTACTCAGACTTTTGTGGAGGTCCAGTTCACTTGTTGATATCTTGGCTGATTTCTTGTGATTTCCACTTGATGGCATACTATGGAAGTATTTCTGTGCCATCTGAGTTTGAATACGAATTTTTAAGATCGAAATTTTTCAGCATCAAAATCAGACTTTGAATTTTAAAAAAAACATCAGATTTCTAGCACTGAATTTTTTTTTGCCTCTGAATTTTATTTTGTTAAAATTAATTGAGTGTTAAAAAATTGTTGTCTTAAAATATTCAGTTTTTCAAAATTCAACATGTAAAGAAATTCAACACCCCAAAAAATTCAGTGTAAAAAAAAAAAAAAAAAATCAACATCTCAAAAAAATTCAACCTCAAAAAATTCAGTGTAAAAAGAACCAGACTCAACATCCGGGTCACCAGGGAGAAGCAATTGATCCCTGTCTCAATTCAGCCAACGTCCAGCCAATCACGTTACGCTCCATTGGTCATGTGACACCCACCCAGATAGTAAGACAGACCGGTCTTATATTATATGTCTTATATTATATATGATATTATTAATTTTAACACTGTACAATTACCGTGCAATAGCGCATTTACCGTTTATTAGCGGCCTGTCTGTGCGTGTGTTTCGTACTGTGCGTGCGGTGCGACCTGCAGGCCGGAGAGACGGCAGGTGGACGGCTGGTGTACAATGTTAAAATTAATAATATAATTTACTAAATCTATTTTAAATGTTTAATACAAACAGCAAATAAAGTAAACAGACTCACCGCAGCACCATCACCTGAATTTGCTGCCATGGCCGACCGGTCCGTCTTACTATCTGGGTGGGTGTCACATGGGGTAAAAGGGTTAGTAAGCTTAGTTTATGTAAACTTCCGTATTTAAACCTCTGTTGTCAATCTGGATGTATGATGTCAGTGAAATCCCTCCAATAGAAACTCAGCATCTTCACAGCAGATGTTAATGTTCAGCAGCTTCAGATGCATCTACGAGGGTAAATAACTCTGTAACAAGATTTACCTCGACAGTGACGACGACAGCATCGGGCTCCACATGAGCTTCGACCAGCACCGGGGAATGAGATGGGACGTGTGTCACTTTGTTGAATAAGCTACAAAACATCACATGCCCGTTGATTTGATGGTATTATGAGATTATGGGATTTATCACTGAATCATAGGAATGAAAAGGTATTCTTGAATCGTCATATAAAACAAAGCTGAATTAAATGCAGCCTTCATTTCCCAACCATCCATCATTTCTCATCAAACTGGTTTTCTTAAGAGCTCATCTAGTTGTTGAAAACTATGTTAATATGTTGAAATGAGCAGAGGATCCACCAGTGTGACTGCAATCAGCGCTGACTTTCATTACTGTTTGATGGGGGGAAAAAAAAATAAACGAGAAGGGAGAGAAGAGCAAAAACAAGAGGATTATGCATCAGCACCGGGAAAAATTTCCCTCTAATCAAATCATGTGCCCTTCACTTTACTGAACTTCCATATCTTGTTTTGATCGTGCAGTCGCTGCTGGTAACCTGCACAGGGCGTCTGAAAAGTACTCCCGAAATTACATTAAACCCCCTCTCCTGACTGTTTTCATCTGCCTTTTCAAATGGAAATCTCTCAGTAAGAAGGTTTGTTTCAAGCCAACAGACGGCTGACTCATCTCCAACCTCGGAGTGGCAACTGCAGCTGGAGGACGCTCACTTCAAATGAAAGCTTAACCACTGCATTTCAGAACGCCGTAAAAACAAGCTCATTCATCTTCTCCTTCGTCTCCTGGAAGCAAAAACCAGCTTTATGTACATTCTGCTTCAGATACATGAAGGAGCACATTGTAAAAGATTATTAGGAAACAGTGTTTCATCACAGAACATTTAATGAACACAGTCTTTTACCTTTTCAATACAAAGCTGCAGAGTGTGTCCTCAGTCACGTACACACACATAACAGAACATATGGTGACTTGATGGATTTTTATTTAAGGATTACTAACTAAAACCTGACTTCTTTAAAGACATCATAAGAATTAAAAACTGTTTCTGTGTTCAACAGCATGTTTTTCATTGACCATCAAATTAACTTTAGGCAGTCTGAAACTGAAAATATGTCCTTCAATGATCTGTTTAGATTTGTAAAAGTGCTGTGACATCACAGATCCAGATCAGTGTTGATTTAGGGTGAATTCCAATTCCTCTCTTAACCCTCAATCTTAACCCTTGAAAGTAAGTGTCAGGGTTATCTTGTGACTTAGAAATGGGACGCCCCTCCAGTCCAGTTACGTCTTCAGACTGAAATGTATCAGAGCCGTGTTGTCTCTGTATTTCCTGAAATGACACAGGGATAATATTGAAAAGAGCGCCGTATATTCTCTAAATAATATTAGCAAATAACACAATAGAGGATACATTATTCAGTCCTCCGTCGCTACACAACAAGGTATACAAGTAACGTGAAGCCGACCCGGACCGCGGCCGCCGGCCAGGTCCGGGTCGGCTTCACATTACTTGTATTACTTGTATTACTTGCTTCTCATTACTTGTCCCGGTCGGTCCCGGTCGGTCCCGGTCGGGACCCCCGGCCCAGCAGCAAACATCGTAAAGTAAAAAAATAAATGTTACGCAACAATGATGTTAATCCATGAAAGAAATCTCAAACAAAGACAATAAGATGGTTTCGTAACATTTATATCTTTAAGCTATACGAAGATACTTACGTTTGTAGCTAGCTTTTTTTGTCACCATCCTTTTCGAAGATGTCTTGGCTAAATTACCCAATGCCTTCTGGGTAGCCCTTACTACCAAGGGTGGTGTCGGAAAATCTCAATTTTGAGGGCGATACAGCCCTCAAACTCGTCCCTCAACTTGACTTTCTACGAATCGGGACAGAACTTTCCCTTAGTGGGAGCGCACATTTTTGAGACTGAGGGTTGAGATTGAGGGTTGAGGGAGGAACTGGAATTCACCATTAGTCAGCCTCCACATATTTTCCTCCTCCCAACTCCATCTCATGCAACACTCATTGCTCTTCTGAAAAGTAGATTGAAGCACATTGACAGTGGATTTACTCGTGTTGTCTCCGTAGACTTTAAACGGGGGTGATATCATCCATTGGTGAACTGAATTGTGGGTTTTGTGCGTCGCGTCAATAAAGTTGGGGGATTTCCAACTTTTCGTGCTTTAACGCATGTGTCAGCCAATCAAGTTGTGGCTACGTGGCTGGAGCTCGCACACGGAGGCGGGGCTACTTCAAAAAGCGCGGGTTATTTGTGCAGCAAGTAGGAAGACATTTGATTGGCTGTTTGTGGTATGATAAAGAAACGTCAGCAACACCAGCCTTCGTACCCTAACCCTATTCACTATGAGAGTGTAGTCAGATCAAGGGCCCGATCTTGCGCCAAACTTCCTAAAGCTGCTATTAAGGGATAGCAGGTAGCAGGAGGGGCGTTCCCCCGCAAAGAAAACCACAAACTCGGTATCTTGTGGTACTGGTATCTCGTGGATTTAGGATAGAGGGTAGCGGGTGGTCAGACCACTCACTAACCTCTATCCTAACCCCGCGATCGCAAGATACCGAATTTGTGGAAAGCGCAAGAGACACGCCCATTGCAGCACCTACAATGTGAGTAAGGGAGTCGACATAATGGGTAGCGGCTTTAGGGAGCGGAAGATTGCATTAGCGGTTGGCGGAGGTTCCTGAATCAGCAATTTGAGGGTAGCAGGAGGTGTAAGATCGGGCCCCAAATGTCAGACTCAACCTCCTAAAACTGCCTGCTGTACAAAGAGCTGTAAAGAAAACACAACATTTTAAAGGAAGCTGTTATAAAGGATCTCTGTGGCATTTGGACCAAAACATGTCCCAGACGTGTCAACAGGACCTCAGTAAACTGTTGAAAACAACAGCGGACAGCTCAAACTATATCCTTTTCTCTTATTATTCACCATGTTGAAAACATCTTTATGGAGCCTTGGCCATGGACCCTTGCAGTTGTTGATTCTGAGTCTGAACGTTTATCCCAGAAGCCAGAGGAAGCTTTTCCTTCTCAGTCCTCCAAAGATCCCAGACCCCGAACCAAAGCTCTGATGAGCGGGAGACGCCAAACGACAAGAAAACTCACACATTTATTTTTTTCCTCTCTCTCTTCAGCTTCATGATAACAGCGAATCTCTTTAAAGTATGCAGAGTTGAACATGGAGGGAAAGAATAATAGCAGCGACCGTGAGTTAATGGTGAGAATCAGAAGGACCAGCAGACAGCTCAGACGTCCTTTAGACTGACCGTCACTTATCTATTTCACACAGGAAGTGAGAATAATGAACAGCACACTTTACAACCAAAGGGAATATCTACCAGTGTAACAATAATCATGGTCATTATAAATATTTCATCTTAACAGTTGATTCAGTTTAATTAAGTTCACTGAGACAGATTTAAGTACACTACTAGTTGGAAATTCCTCTTCAAACAGAAACTGGATTATTAATGGAAATCATGTCTCACGTTGTAATTTTTTTTCTACCTTATAATGTAGTTTCAGGGGACTGATTATGGTAGTCTTTTACTTACGGCACGATCTGTGCATGTGTGCGCGTGTGCATGTAAAATGAGGCGGAAGATTAAAAGGATTTGTCTTTAGAGGGCCTGTAAATCTATCCGAGACCACGTTATTATGATGAACTTGTGCTAAAATAACGTTTTGGTTGGTCTGTCTGTGGTTCAGCTGGTAAAGCAGCGTCATCCAGATAACATTCAGTGATCATCACGCGTGAAGACAAAAACATCTGTCAGTAGATCTTCAACAGTGCAATTAAATCCCGTAATCACACGGAAATAAAACATGCATGAAACCCAAAACTTTAATTCATTTAAAGCTTTTCCCTGTGACAAATCTGATTGTCTCTTTCTCTTTTTTTTTTTCCTGTTTCTACCTCCGACTGTGCTGTTTATTTTGAGGGATATTTACATTATCATTTGCATCTCAAAAAGCTCATTTCCATGTTTTAGTAAAGTCAGCTTTTAGAAATGTGTTGAATTCATTCATTTACCTGCGGTGGCTTCATCAGCCTGGCAGAGATTCTGAAACCACATTTACCGTCGGGCGCTTCTTCACTCTCTCCGCGTTACGAACCGCCGAGCTTCATTTTGATGCAGGAGGTTTAATATTTGCATGTGAATCATTAATTACCGGTTATGAAAATGGGAGCGTTTTCAGGACCTCTGTGACACTTGTGTGACACCGTGTTGTTTCCTGGATGTCACCTCTCCTTCAAGCTTTTTTCCCTCCACTTTTCATTATTTTAACAAATCTCCCAGCGAGCTAACAAGAGCGAACAGACGGAGCTCAAGGGGGAGAAGAGGATCAGAGAGACTTGGAGCTCTTGGGTTTGTGTGTGTTCAGAGATTCACATCTTTTTTTTTTTTTTTTTTTTTCAACATACAGCTGGGGCTCAATTAGTGTCCATTTTTGCTAATGAAGTACACTCCGTCTGAATCAGTGGTGCAAAGACTAACGTTGTTTGTCAAATCAGACGCTGTATCCGGCTTGCTGCCCCTGAGGCAGACTGGAGGCCTCCTCTACTGTACATCGCTCTTCCTTTTTTCATCTCTCCTCCTGTGTTCAAAGATGAAGAGAGGAAATAAAGAATTCCCTCTGGCTTACTATAGTGAGTGTGTTTTTTTTTTTTTTTTTTTTTGCCAGTCTTGTTTACACAAAATCCTCCTTGCAAGTGCAGCTTTAACAAATGAGGAAGAGCCGAGAGTGTCGATATCTGTCCTCTTACGTGATCCTTCTCCTTTTCAGCTGAAACTTCTGATAGTGAGCGTCCATTTCGCGCTAAAGCGCATCTAAAGGCATGGCGGTGGAGCTTTGCGCCTATTTTCCTAACAATGTGGAGGAGAGTAAGCTTGGCGGGGCAGATAAATCCTAAAGGACTTGAAGAAGAGACCCGCAGTCACGGACATTTACAGTGTGAGAAATACTCTCGCTTGTGTCTGAAGTTAACACTTTGTAGTATGATATGTGTTAAATTGCTCTCACAGAGAGATTCGGGTCCAACACTCACCATCTGCGGATGGTATTCATTTCCGAGCGAGGAGAAGGGGTCAGACTTCTCCAGAACGATCTGTCAACCCCTTCATCCTCTGTCGCACTCTTATCAATGCTGCGCACTTCCCTCTCTCCACTGTTGCCATGGTTACGGTTTGGCAGGGATGAGCGGTATCAAAAGCGCTCCGGAGTTTAGTGAAGACTCACTCTCCACATTCACCTTTGTTATGTATCTCTAATCCCTTCCTTTTGATCTTCTTTTGATGGAGACGTCGAACCTGGAGGAATTTTCAGGATGTACCTTACAAAAACCTGACGTTACCGTTTGACCGGATGAGACGGCGGTTCTCCGCGGACGGATGCTCTCTTCCAGCTTACGGAGACCACCTCATTATCTGCAGTCCACAGATGGTGAACCCCTAGTTTTCAGTAGCACATCTTTATTCTACTTCATGTTTTGAAGCTGGAGAGAAAAAAAAAACAAAACAACAACAACAAAAAAAAACAATGGACTTTGCATTTTCAGCTTCAAGAACCCTGCAAAATGGGTCGGTTTTGAAATACTTTGGAAGCTAAAACACATCTAGATTTGAAGAGTCTGCAGCAAATGCTGTTATCAGTTAAAGGTAGGGTGTGAGATCTTTGAAAAAAACGGTTCCAGCAATCCAACTCAGGTGTGATTTTGAAAATATACACCTCCTCCCTCCTCCCAAAGGCTCCGCCTCCTCCTCTTCAGCCCACCCCTGGAAACCACGCCTTCACACGATTCACAACTAAATGAAAGCGCGCGCTGTCTCGAGCGGTGACGGAAGTTCACGAGCATTGGCGGCACTCACCTCGATTTGCTAACGACAAGTAGCGTCAGAGTGGCTGGCTAACTTCAAGCCATGGCGTCTTCTCCGTCAAGGATAACAACAGCCTAGCTAACGGTGTCACACGTAGTACTGTAGCCTAGTTGACACAGTTGCTAGCTTAGCGAAACATGCTGGAATATGTTCGTCATGTCACTCGATGGACAAGTAATTTTATCATCTTTCATTTTCTCACTGACTGGGTGAACAGGCCTACAATACTGTCAATACAATACACTGTCGTTGCCCGGACGACACCTGGCATGGAGGCTACTCGCTGCTGCTCCGGGGGTCTGATCCCTGCGACGCTGGACGCTGGACGCTCCAGTTTGCGCCCAGTTTGTGGTGATTTTGCAGTCGGATGTCGACATGCTGTCTGCGGGTGCGGACCGGTCCTCTTGCGGCTGGTGGAGATGTGCCGCCGCGGACATGGACGGTGTTGCTGTGGGCCGGTTCGTTGAAGCTAATCCTGAACTGCTACCCGCGGCAACCACCGCCACTGGATCCGGGCTGCAGCGTCGACTGAACAAGGACGGTAGCCCCCCGACGTGGCAGCGGCGGCATGCTGCCCCTATCCAGCAGTCTGCACGCTGGGGTGGGTCAGCTGACCTGGCAGGGGCCGTCTGAAGAAGACCTAGTGGGCCCAGCACCGCCAGGGGTGACGCCAGAAACCGGTTCGCATGATGAACCGGGCTCTGGGACGGTCGGCTCCATCGCTCGCCGGACTGAGGGAGCTCGTTCTTCCCAGAAGAGACGGTTTGGTTCATATGTGTTTCCTCCTCTGACCTGTGATATCTCACTTAATTCACCATTGGCTGCGGTTACATGATGTTTTTTAATTCGGAATTAATAATTAGGAATTAAATAATTCCGAATTAAACTATTTTCCTTCGAGTTTACATGGAAATAGTAATTCCGAATTAAGGTTTACATGGAAAACACGTTAGTTCGGCTTTATCCAACTCCGCTTTAGGTCTGGGGGTTGGGAAGGGTTCTGATTGGATGGGGGGGGCGGACGTCTTTACATCTACCGGAAGAAAACAAACTTAGCTAACTGGTTAGCAACAACATTCCACTTATTTTTGACCTGGGTGGCGTCTCTATCTGTGAAACCTCCTTCATTTAACCTGGCCGCTTTGAAAAGCTCACAATTTTTATGTTTCCTGCCATCTGTTCTTTTAATTATTTCCAGTTCCTCCAAGCTATTTATTAAATAAATCGTCTCTGCACTTGATCACCGTTTACTGCGTGCTGCCGGAATATAAGCGTCATCGCCACAGACGGGCAAGAGAACTAGCATGCGCAGAAAGACGGGAATTAATTTAAACAGGAATGAGTGTATACATGACCGCGGAATTACTTAATGCGGAATTAAAATGGGAATAAACCAGCCACTTACTTCGGAATTAAGTTAATTCGGAATTGACATTTTCATATGGGATTAAGTGTTTACATGGTAACTTTTATTCGGCTTTAACTTTAATTCTGAATTAAAGAGGAATTAAACTTCCCATGTAAACACACCCATTGTGAAGATATACTGGTTTTAACGGCTGTTAACAGGCTGCTAAATATCAATATTAGCTGCATTGATATTTGATGGACGTATTAGGCAGCCAATAAATGTAAAGCTGATCAGTACATTGATTGGTCAGAGTTTTTCTCTGATTATACCCTCTAAGACCGGACCAAAACGTTTCATTTTTTTTTTTGCTAACATTCTATTTCAGTGGGTGCAATGGGAATGTGAAAAGGTTTTCAGGCAATATTGTAAAAAATGCTACAAAAAAAGATCTCCCACCCTACCTTTAACACTGTTCACCGCACTGATGCGCTGAGTCCAGCTGATGTAAATATTGCTGATTCTTCCTAACGAGGCTGATGGGAAAGTCGTTTTGCAGGTCTTGATCATGAACCAAAGTACTGGATATACTGGGGTTTTGATATCATGAGATCAATGGAGGGGAAAGAATAAGGCAATAAAGAACTTGAGTAATTGCGCTCTATTGGGCGCTTTGACTGAACGTCGTACCATTGACCTTCTCGGCTCCGTGAAGAAAACATTAACATTAAAGAAAACACCCACATGAAGCTGTTAAGAGGAGTGTTTCTGCAGTAAGGCATTTTTCTACCATTTGGGGATACAAAAATTAAAAAATCAGTTTCAGCGCGATGACAGTTTTATCAGGCTTGAAATGTCACATAAATACAAAGTATTTAGCAGCTTCACCAGAGCTGCTAAACGAGTGAACCGTCAGTTAACATGTCGCTAATCTGGCTGCACTTTAACACTTTTAACACGACTTCCTAAACTGCAACATTTCAAATATAACCTGCAGCTGCACAACAAACATGGGTATGGCTGATGCACAGGTGAACTGGTTTCCAGTGTGTACCTCCTGCACAAAGCTCAAGTTAGCTTTTTTACATTCGTAGCTTTCAATCCCGTTGCTCATTTAAAAGTTTGGAATCGTGAACTAAGATCAGAGCTTTGTTGAGTTGTGTATTATTTCATTTGTACCTCACAGATGTCCTAACTGTGTGGGCCGACATGAGGATGAACACAGGTTGTCCCTTACATATGAACGGTGAGCTGCAAGCTTTAATATTTAGGGACAAAGTTGTTCTCAAGTTCAAATTAGCGTGAAAAGATAGCTGATATGATTTTGGTCCACATAGTTAAATTTCACATCCATGACAACTGTGCAGGAGGTGTCTTGTTTGTTTTTGTTTTTTTTTTTGTTGTTGTTGTTGTTTCGTACTGGCCCTGCGATGGACTGGTGACCTGTCCAGGTGTATCCCTGCCTTTCACCTGAAGACAGCTGGGATAGAATCCAGTAGATCCCCGTGACACTGCAGAGGATTAAGCGGGCATCGATAATCCATCCCACAAACATGATCCACATGTTTTTTTGCACCACATCAGGTAAAACTATATAAAGGCAAAAATGTATTTATAATTAGGGACATAGTCTTTTGATTGGCATGAGGCACAGCTGGTGGCTAGCTACTAACGTAAGGAGGGTGTGGCTGCAGCAAATCACAAGCTTCAGTGTTCCATGTTCATCTTTCATGTATATTTGCTTTATTTTGAGTGCACGCTGCCAAACACAGTTAAGGGATGCAAACGTGCTCGTCGTGCAGCTGTTAAGACTGATATACAGTTATAGATACTTTTGCTTGTACACTCCCTTGTAGCATACCGTATATGCCATAGTGTTACACGCATTTGACAGAAATGCATATTTAAACTTGAAAAGCTGCTGACAACACATCTGCTCCTGAATTCATCAACGCTAAAGTCAACAACTGTACAGATGTAAACACACCTGAACCACAGCACATGTAACATATGCTCACTGGAAGTGTATTAGCCATGTAGATGCTTGTAATTTGTGCTAAAAAAAAAAACAAACCCTAAAATGGCTTAAAATGGTTTCTGATTTGACTTGTCATAGCATGAAAAGTATAATGATTGACAATAAAAATGACATATTATTCATTATGATTATTATTATTAGTGTCTGAAGTGACTATTAACTTAAAAACCCACTTGGTTTCCAGACTGTCGTACAGTGAGCGGATCTGCAGATGGAATCTGTAGGGATCTGTGACATCACAGATCCAGATTCAGATAAGAGAGGAATTTCTCCAGCTTTATCTCAATCCCAGACTCACGTCCGGCTGCGCCTCTGAAAAAGTGAGAGGCTGAAACACAGATTTCAGAAGAAGTCCTGTGGAAGAGGAGGGTGAAGCGGAGTTAATATGCTGAGTACGCCCCCTTGAACTGGCCATGATGAAAAGAACGGAAAGATGTTGCTGAAAAGGTGCTTTTGTACTGTATCCCAGGGGTAAAAAATATCAGATATTTCATTCAGGAAATTGTGTCAACATTCGGGGGAAACAAAGGCATAATAGGTCCCCTCAGAGTTCCTTTTAAAGCCAAGGAAACCTTGACGAGGATCCAGCGTGCACAACATTAATGCCGTGAAAAACAGTTGGTCAGCTGATCAGCGAACCAAACTACTGTGGGACATATGAAGGTGGACACAAAGTTAAAAAAATGCATTGATTCTTAGCTGATAATTACTTGGAGAAAAAAAAGTGCTTTAGATGCAAAAATAAATGCATAGCTTATATAGATTCCAGTGCATGTTTCCAGGCCACATGGATATAAAGGCACATCCTTCCGTGGTCATTACGTTGCCTACGCAGCATACATGTTGGCTTTTTTTTTTTCTTTTTGCTCCAAATGTGTTAGCTGAATGATGTCTGCTGTCTAAAAGAGCATGAAATCAGGGGCAGTCACTTAAAGGTGGAGTAGGTGTTGTTTGAAAAACGGTTCCATCAATCCAACTCAAGTGAGATTTTGAAAATATACACTCCCTCCCTCCTCCCAAAGGCTCCGCCTCCTCCTCTTCAGCTCACCCCTCGAAACCACGCCTTCACATGATTCACGACTGCATGAACCGCAGGGAGGGAGGGAGGGAGGGAGGGAGGGGTGATATTTGATGGACGTATTAGGCAGCCAATCAAAATAGTGATGATCACTTTTTTGATTGGTCAGAGTTTTTCTCTGATTATACCTTCTAGACTGGACCAAAATGTTTAGTTTTTTTTGCAAACATTTTATTTCAGTGGGTGCAATGGAAATGTGAAAAGGTTTTCAGGCAATATTGTAAAAAGTGTTGCAAAAAAACAACACCCACCCCACCTTTAATAAAATGTCGGATACTGTGAAAACATGCAGTTGGTGAAATGTGAAGCATTCAATAAAAATAATAACTGTCTTGCATTTTTCATTTGCTGACTTTAAGTATCTGTGATTCAGACCAAGATAACTTTTACACGTCCCACACAAGGACATAAAGAACTATTTTGACCTCCTATGGAATGTGATACGAATGTATAATGAACTTAGAGCTTTTAATTTATGTTTTTTCTTTCAGAAATAAACAACTGACATGGTATAATATGTCATGCACTGTTGTTCATTTGAGGTTGTATTTATCTATGTATTCATTGCGGTATGAGTCATCTCTTCCTGAACGTTAATCTTCAGACACTCGACCAAACATCAATTCAAGCAACGTTTCAGCATTAAAATGAGTTCGCTTTAACCCGTCACATTAACAGCGACGGCTGGCAGTTACTGCTGGAGGAGGTACTTCCACGTGTCCTCGCGTCCACGTGTCCACGTGCTCGGTCTTACAAGCAGACTCACGGCAGACGTGCAGTGATGCTTTAATAAGATTTTCTTTTGAATGCATCATCGTGCACTGACATGTTTTGTGTGGCTAGCTGTCAGCAGTGGATGGGAAAGTTAACTCTGGCACTCGTGAATATGCTGGAGTCTATATGAGCTCTGTGATGAATAGCCGTGTCAGGTGTTACGGCGGGGATGATTACTTGAAAGCAGCCAGGGCAGGATAAGCATTTGGGATTTCTGGCCAACCTATCAAAAGCTTGACAGGTCATTTATTTGGAATATACAGGTAGTTTCAGGCGATAAGCATCAGCCGTTGTGTGTGTTTTGTTTGTGATATAGACAGAAAGCCTGAATTAAAAGTCAGAAAGCCTCTTCCCGTTTAATTACAGACCTACAGTGACACATATTTCTGCCAGCGTCAGTACCTTAAAAGGCTAGAAACAGGACAGGAAAATGTAATATACGCTAACAGCACCCTGCTGCTAACGGCACGGACAGCGGAGAAGTGTTTTTGCTCTTTATCGCCATCTTTCAGATAAACTTTAAATCACTCCAAATCTGAAGAAAAGTCCCTAAAACAAGAAAAGGGCTCTGAAAGCAACTTCTCAAAACTTTGACAGGCAGCCCGGTGGTGTGATCCATGAAAAACCAGAAGTGTGTGCACTAAGTAGATGCTCTGAAATGTGTGTTTGGAAATGTAAATTTGAAATTATGTATTTTTTATTTTGTAATTGTTTTACTATGTTATATGTATTTGTATGTTTTTATTCTAGGCAATTAATATCTTGCCCAGGGACCACAGTTGAAAATTAGCTAATCAGCTATAAACTGGCTCATTTACAGAAATGTTCATTAATGTGCATTGTCCCTGAACAAATAAAATTGAATTGAATTGAATTGAATTGAATCCATGCAAACGCTCCAGTCAGCTACTGCAGATTTACAGGTAGGAGTTAAAGGAGACATCTTATCCTTTTTTTTTTTTTTTTTTTCCAACGGTTGAAACAATTTCCTGAGGTCCTAGAAAGAGTTTAGTGAAATACTTGGATTGAAATACCCCAGAAATGCAGTGGAAAAGCTCCTTTTTCAGCCATGCCTTAACATCTCTCTACAACTGGTTTAATGGGGGTGGAGACAGATTTCTGACTCCGCCTACTTCTTTAACGTGTGCCTCGAAATTGGTGTTGCAGCTTTGTGTTATCCACTTCCAGGTTACATCAAAACGAGATGATGTGAGGTTCTGAAAGGATATTTGAACGGGAACACTGCATGAATATACTCTGATCTGGGTCTGTGATGTCACAGTACACTTCAGATCTGAACAGTTAAATCTTTTCAGACTCAAAAGGACAGCAGGGACGTGTTATGCTGGAATTGCTGCGTTGGTAGCCAGTTCAGACACACAAACATACGCTATCAGATATTTTATTTTTATTACATGTCCTATTTAAGCTTGGGATCCACCAAACCCTTTGACCTTATTTCTGTTCTTTAACAGTTTGGGACATCTGTTCCCAGACCAGAGTATTAAACGCCCCCGCTACGTGGACTGATAAACCTAAGTCCGTCCCTTCCTGCTCCGGCCTTTTCCCTCCCCTGGGGGGGATTTGTGATTCAAACTGGGTTGAGAGACCTAAACCCTCTATCTCATCAGCAAACATGCAAATGCATAATCTGCTCTTTCTTTCCATGCCATTCACATGCACGTGAATGGCATGGAAAGGAATCAAGTGATCTCTGCTGGCCCCTGTTTTCACACAGAGCTCATTACTCTGGAGCTTTGAAACACATCCTGGCAGCTTGTCGTGGATTTTTTTTTTTCCTTTTCATTCTTTTCAGTTTTTACAGTGTACAATGGACCGGGTTAGTGCATTTTCTGTGATGTTCTCCTTTATAGTAGCAAGACGATGTCATGCTACTGTGTCATGGTGTCCTGGTCAAACACATAAAACTCAGCTCAAGATGTTGCATCTTCATTCTGCCAGAATCACATTTAGTCACTTAGAAGTTAAAGAACGATCATTTTAGCTCCTCTAAAACTCACAAGACAGCATGCTTCAATGCTTTATAGTTCATCACATCTGTACACACACACAGAGATATGTGTGTATACATATATATATATATATATATATATATATATACAGTCATGGAAAAAATGATTAGACCACCATTTTTTCTTCACTTTCTTATCACGTCATCATGTGACTAAAACAGACAGAAAAGAAAACACTGAATGCATAAAAGCAGTGTTTTTGGCAGTACAACGCCGTAGCTATTGATGTAAAAACTTAAGTGATTTAGGTTATAATCAAGAAAACCATGGAAAATGGTAAGATATCAGCTCTTAAATAAAACTCTTATGAGCAATCTTTGTGGTTATCATTATGTTTGTCCAAACAAATGTACCTTTAGTTGTACCAGGCATTAAAATGAACAAGAAACTGAAGAAAACAAGGGTGGTCTAATAATTTTTTCCATGACTGTGCATATATATATATATATATATATATATATATATATATATATATATATATATATATAGCTCACGGTACGGTCCGTACCACGGTTTTTGTGTCACGGTTTCGGTACGGATTCGGTACAGTTTCAGACCACCCGCCACCCTAAACCGCGATCGCAAGATACTGAGTTTGCGGAAAGTGCAACTCGCATGTCGGCGCGTAAAAGAACGCGTCCAAATGGCATAAATGTGCGTCCACCTGGTCACATCTGGACGTGCACAAACATCTCTACCTCTCGATTACGCATCACTGTGTTACTGTCAGACGTTTTTATTCTCTTGAGGTCAGAGGATGTCTGGTCAGCAGTTGTGGTGGATTGTGGGAATAGTTACGGCCAGACACGTCAGTCTGTACAGCTGTGGCATGATCTCATCCAGATGTTTGCTGTGGAGGAAACCAAGGAGATCTTTGTCTCTGGTGTCAAGCTGGAAAAGGTTGGATGCAGGAATTTAATTCCGATATGTCTGAAACTGTTGGTGGTCGAGGAGGGACAGGAACATTAATTGTTCGTGATCTTTAAATGCCCATCCAACGATTCGTTCTGCAGTATTTTAAAAAGCACATCTGTCTGAAGTGTTGAGCTCAGTTTTGGTGAACCCACTCCTGTCCCATAACGTTTGTGTGATTGGTTCTGGGAGGCCAAAATGCATCATGTTCAGTTGTAGCAGCTAGAAGTAACTAGAAGAATCACTGAGGTAGGGAACCAACGCTGGACGGTCACTGACGCCGTACAACATCTGAGTTATTCCCCCTGGTCTCCTCAGCTGGGGTCAAAAGACTTTAGCCCCGAAACTAGATCAAATAACTAAGTATGTCCTTCTTGTGGAAAAGATTAACCACGTTTATGTGGTTCATATTGGGGTGTCCATTTCATAAATAGCTGTAAGAAAATAAAACTTTTGACAGTTTACATTGATGAGTTAAACGGTGGTCCCACCAGGAACTTTTCAGAGTCTATCCTGCCTTTTCCTCAGTGACAGCGGGTCAGGTCCAGCTAAAACAAAATTAAATCAAATCAAATTAGATAAAATGTTTCATCACCTGTTGGAATCATGTCTGCACTAACTCATGACTTGAGGCTGAGATGATCCATGGTATGTGGAAAATGATATTCATTACAGCGACAAAAAGAGACTTTTTCAATTTTTGAAAATGTTTTATTTAATCTCGTCTAACTTGCCATATAGAAAGCAACCCAAAGACATGTCCAAACCTAAAAAAGCTAATACCCTTTTTACACCAAGTGAGCACAGACCGTATATGTGCAGTTTTTTTTCTGTTTTTTTTTTTTTTTGTTCATTAATAGCAGGTACATGCACTAACATGAACTCCTCTCCTTCTGTCAGTAGCAGCGTCCTCACCATCAGAGCACTAAGGAGTATCCAGAGCTACATTTAATAACCATTATTTCCTCCCAAGGACAACTACAACAAGAACAAATGACAATAACTCCACCTAGCAGATAAGTGTTCCTTTAAAATAGTTAATTCTTCACTAGACTGCAGTGAAAATCCTGTACAGCTAGACCAGCGGTGTGCACGCCGATAAATCAGATCCATGCGTTTATCTGTTTTAGAGCCTCCACATGAGACATCAGTGTGTGTCTTTTTAATGAATGAATGGGCGTTGTAGCTGCGATCACTGCTCATAAATACTGCTGAGTCATTTAACATGTGACTGTACTGGTTCCCACTGCAGTAAAGCAGTCAGATGTTGGGTTTTAGATCACTGTGAGAGCATTTCAGTGGGGCACTTTTACATGCATTTATTTTTCCATTTTATTGCTTGTTTGTTTTTAATCCCTGTGACCTGAATCAAATAATTGTGTGCAAAAGTTAACACCACCGCCTTTTTTTTTTTTTTTTAAGTGGTGCATTATATGTGCAACACCTTAAAAAAATCAATTGATCATCGTGGGTTTTAGTATTCAATGTCAACAACATGTAACTATTTTCCCATCATGCCATTACTTATTTAAAAAAGTCAAAAAGAGGAGAGAGAGGGAGAAATATGTGGGCAATAGGAAGAACCTTCTTGCAGCTTCCCTCGGATTTAAGAGGGTGATCTGCACGCTGGGTGCTGCTAACTGATCATCAGCAAGTGTGAAGCCTAGTTCTGGGCGATATGACGATATATATCGTGGGGACGATATAAAAGTGTGTATCGTGCCATTTCTCTTCTATCGTTTCTTTCGTTTCTAACCTAATTTTATCAATTATTACAGCAAATATGTAATTAAATAACCTGCAACGATAAATTTGATAGAATCATATCTACTTCTTCAAAGTAGCCTTTTATGTTTGCACTTTTATTCATGGTTAATGCCTTAAACAGAGTTCTCTTCAACCCTGATGTTTACTTTAGACACTTTATATTGGTTTGCAAACTTTGCACTACAAGGTTACAGATTTCAGAAAGTTGAAAAATAATTTGTGTTTATTTTTTATAGCTGAACTTCAGTGCAAAAATGTGTTTTTCCTCTCAGAAACTGTTGTGCACTTTAAAAAAATGTGAAAGCTACTGTACCTCTGTACCTACCTGTTTTTGCTGCACTAAAATGTATGTTTGTGACAGTTCAGCTAAATGTCCTTTCAAAATAAAGTTGAAAAGTAAGCAATGAAATTTTTGTCAAACTTTTCAGAGAATAACTGAAAACATACTTTATTATGGTATATCGTGATATATATCGTTATCGTGATATAAAATAGTCCATATCGTGATATATGATTTTTTCCATATCGCCCAGCACTAGTGCAGACTGCTACATAAGCATGTGCTTGCTGGTCTGGAGCTTTCAGGTGTATAAACATAATGTCAAGAGGGAAAGAAATAAGAAATAGTTTTTGAGAAGCAATCTGGAAAGAGTTATGAAGCCTTTTCCAAACAAGCTGGAGTTCAATGTTTAGACGTGAGGAAGATTATAAGCAAGTGGAACTCGCTCAAGACATTCAGATAGGAGATTGTCTGTTGGGTTCTTTAGCTAGGGTGTTTTTTATGGATTGGTATTATATGAACTTTGAATCTGGACTTTATGGGAATGAGTTGTATTAACTGGATTACAATTACCGTATTTTCTGGACTATAAAGCGCACCATAATATAGGCCGCACCAACTAAAATTTAAATATATATTTTGTCACATATAAGCCGCACCGGACTATAAGCCGCCAGTATCCAGGCTAAGAAATAAGACATTTACATCTTAAGATTTTGTACCATAAGTGTTTATTCACATACCTGAACTGATTGTTTCTGAACAGAACCTGTAACACGGCAGTAAAAGAGCTGATCAAACAAAACAGAAAAGTCATTGATGGTTTTATTCATATTTTCCTCCTGTACACTAAAACCAAGTTGCTTTATGTTTCCTCCTCCTGTGAACTGAAACCGCTTTGGAGCCGGACCGCTGACCTGCTGGCTCCACGCTGCGTCTGCGATTAAAACCTTACCTCTGCGGCGGGTCCGCTCAGAACCCTGAAATCTGTTGGAGAACCAACAAACTGACTGGACAAACTGATAAATCCAGGTGTGTCCGAGTAGCTACAATGGTCAGACACACCTGGATTAATCAGTTTGTCCAATAATAACAGGTATTGATGCTCACAAAATGAATGTAGCGTAGCATAGCCAACATAGGCTACTTAACAAAAACAGAAAAGCCTTAAACTACTTGGTTTGTTTTTGGTTTTTGCACTTCCTGCTAGAGCGCCCCCTGAGGGCTGAAGAAAAATTAATAGAAAAGCTGCATCTCTGTATAAGCCTCATGGTTTAAAGCGTGGGACAAAAGTAGCGGCTTATAGTCCGGAAAATACGGTACTTGGACTGAGTAGAGCCTGAGTGCCATGAGAGTGCTGCTTTCATCATCCGCTAAGCGGCAGCACCGGTCATAAAGCATTACATTTGAGGCTTTTTGCAGACACAACCAATTTCGGTAAACAACAACGACAAGTTTATATAGTGCTTTTCCAGTTGAGGGACTGTTCAAGGTGCTTTTACAACGCAAGTAACTTTCCCCAACTGTCTTTCACTCATTAATTATCCATCCATCCATCATCTATACCCACTTAATCCCCCATGCAGGGTCACAGGGATCTGCTGGAGTCTATCCCAGCTCTCTTCAGGTGAAAGGCAGGGGTCCACCTGGACAGGTCACCAGTCCATCACATGTGCACATGTAGACAAACAACCACGCACACTCACAATCACTCCTACAGGTAATTTAGAACCACCAGTTAACCTGACATGCATGTCTCCACACAGAAAGAGCTGCTGAACCAAGATCCAGCTGAACCTGACAGAGCTAATCACTGAACTACTGTGCTGCTGTCGTAAAGAACACAGGAGAAAAAAAAAAGAAAAGAAAGCTACAAAACAAAATGAGACACAGATCATTCAATTTATGTCATTTTCTACCTTCAAACAACCATAATGTTACTACTGTGATGCTGTGGAGTGGACATCACATCAGCTCAGAGAAGATGGAAGGAACTGATTCGGTGTGTGAGTACAGACAAGACAGTGAAGGATGGCAACGTGTCGAACCTCACAAGAAATTCCAGGCGATGTTCTTGTCATTTCGACGAGCGAAAATATCAGCACTGATGGCTACATCATATATCAGCCAAACTCTCTGCTGCAGACAACTGCATCGTCTCTGTTATCTGAGAAACCTCTCAGGAATCCACCACAGCTTAATGACACCGTCGGTGCGCTTTCTAACGACCCGAGTTGTCAGCAGATCAAGTCCATTTAAACAACCCACGGGCAATTTAACAAACACAATCTGAAGCTTAAACATGCTTTAAAAGTATTAGCATAGTGAGAAAATAGCATTAATATTGTAGAGATGAGACTGACAGCAATATTTATGTGCACTGCTCATTTCCACAAGCACTAGGGGTAGATTTTTTTTCTTTCGTAGCTATGAAAGGTTTAATACCACTGATAATTTACTCACAAATCCGTTCTGCTCACATTTCACACATAAGGCCCAGTGAATTACCCATGAATACCTCCATGTACCGCGGTTTTCTCCGGGGAATCTGTCACACAGCTTGGTCAAAGTTGGGTCATGCTACAAGACAATGACCCATGTTTTTGAAAGGCCAAGTCCAAGTCCAGACCCCAACTCAGCTGAAATGTTGTGGCTGGACCTAAAAGCGCTGTGCAGAAAGGGGGACGCCCCCAAAAAACCCAGAAAGGGCCAAAATTCATCCATAACAATGCGAGAAACTGATGAATTCATACAAGAAACGACAAATTCAAGCCACTGACTCATGCGGGCACTTACAATTGTCCACATACAGTCATGGAAAAGATTATTAGACCACCCTTGTTTTCTTCAGTTTCTTGTTCATTTTAATGCCTGGTACAACTAAAGGTACATTTGTTTGGACAAACATAACGATAACCACAAAGATTGCTCATAAGAGTTTTATTTAAGAGCTGATATCTTACCATTTTCCATGGTTTTCTTGATTATAACCTAAATCACTTAAGTTTTTACATCAATAGCTATGGCGTTGTACTGCCAAAAACACTGCTTTTATGCATTCAGTGTTTTCTTTTCTGTCTGTTTTAGTCACATGATGACGTTTAGTGGTACCAGGTATTAAAATGAACAAGAAAGTGAAGAAAAAATGGTGGTCTAATCATTTTTTTCATGACTGTATCTTTTTCTTCTTTCTTCTCTTTTGTTAAATAAATAATGGCATGGTACAAAAAAATGTATATGTCTGCGCTTGTATTTGCTTAAGGCTCAATATATGCAGATGATTTTTATTATATTTTAACAGAAAAAAAAAAAAAAAAAAAAAAAAAGCCCAGAAGCTAAAAAAGAAGAGCTACAAACCCTTTGCAAGAGCGTATCAATGACAGCCGAGCCAGCGGTAATCTGCCTCAGACAAAAGTCACAAGAACTGAATTACAGACAGGCATGGGAATGTTTTCAGTCAGCCCATCCAACATCTCTGCAGGAGATGATTCAACAAACATGGTTCCAAATGTTAATATATGACCGACAATAACACAGAGCAGCGGTTTATCCACAATCCCTCCTCGCTCTCATATGTCCTCCTCTCCTAATTCCTCCCTTCCTCCTCGTGACCTTATTCGCTGCTCTGATTCCCTCTTACTGTAGAGGCTGTGGCCCAGAGATCAGCAGCAGGAGCTGTAGCTCATCGGGGGGGGGGGGGGGGGGGGGGGGTGATGATGGAGGCGGAGGAGTAGCTTTAGCAGGTTTGCTGCAGCACAGTGTCCCGTCCTTCAAACCCAACGTGACACTGACACCCGTTAATCAAGGGCCCGGGCCCCGGAGGCCATTTAAAGGTCCACGCTCGGAGCTGCAGTCGCAGACAGACCGAGGTGCTGTAGCACATCATGCGCCGGTTTGCTAATCCCCAGTCCCCGCAAACATGAAAGGCTTTTATGACAACAGCGCTAGGAGGTAAAAGCAAAAAATTGGAAAACATTATTTATTGCAACAGAAGTGTGCGCACGTGTCCGTGTGCCTCTGTGTTGCAGCTCTTTTAATTAAATGTGAAGACATCATTTCGGGGCAAAAGCGCTGCTGTTTTTTGCAGCCAGCTCTCCCCCCTTTATATTTTTCATTAGATGTGAAGCTGCAGCAAAGATTACAGTCGCGTTCGGTGCCAGCTGCTGCACAAAAATACTCCGACATAATACTTGAAGACCAGGGTGAGGGAGTAATGGATTATCATTAACAAGATTACAATAATCTGGTTACAAGAATGTAATCCATTAATTTGGATTAAAATAAGAAGAATGCCTCACAACATTAAAATATTATACCGAATGTCAGATTTAACTGTAAAAGTATAAGCAGTTTGGGAAATAACAGAAATGTATCAAAGGTTAATGATTAATTACTATTAATAATAACAGTTTAATGGTGTATCTTGACTGTGTAGTGATTGTGTGAAGGCTGAGCTTTACTGAGTTCATGAGTATTGCTGTGTGTTATAGATTAATGTAATTTCCCATTTCATATACAGTCATAGAAAAAAAATGATTAGACCACCATTTTTTCTCCACTTTCTTGTTCATTTTAATACCTGGTACCACTAAACGTCATCATGTGACTAAAACAGACAGAAAAGAAAACACTGAATGCATAAAAGCAGTGTTTTTGGCAGTACAACGCCATAGCTATTGATGTAAAAACTTAAGTGATTTAGGTTATAATCAAGAAAACCATGGAAAATGGTAAGATATCAGCTCTTAAATAAAACTCTTATGAGCAATCTTTGTGGTTATCGTTATGTTTGTCCAAACAAATGTACCTTTAGTTGTACCAGGCATTAAAATGAACAAGAAACTGAAGAAAACAAGGGTGGTCTAATCATTTTTTTCCATGACTGTATTTATACACTTCACAAACTTTACCAGGATTATTCAAAGTGAAACAAAAGCTGAAAAACGTAACATTTAGAGTTTTCAAGTCAGGTTTTCCCCTTGACGTTCATATGTAATGAATGTTCTGTATCACGTGCTGTGTTTGGTGCAACCGCAGCGCCGCATCCTTCATTCGCTCCCATCGCATCCTCGACTTCACTCTTTACTTTACGGTGTCTCTCAGAATATTCAATTAAAATCCATCCCGTTTTGCATGAAAAAAAGTGATTGCTGAAAGGACTTTGATTTCCGCTTGTGCTTGCGGTGCAGAGATGCAAAAATTCCTCCGTGCGGGGCGTTGCAACAACTCGTTAAAAAGGCTCAGACGTTTGTGTCTCTCCTCACGGTTGAGGCTTAGTGCAGCCTCCCTTCACCATAAAGAGGGTACTTTTCCATTGATGAGGCGGCACAGGCAGCTTCAGCACCGCTAGCAGCAAATCACTACTCTGTTAAAAGGCCCTGATGTGTAGCAAACTTTCCTGCCAGGCCTCCACGCTCCAAATCTGCCCGCTTGCAGCCCCCCCATGTAATTGGAGGCATTAAACTTTCCTTTGGACATGATGGCAAATGAGCTCTTTTAGCTTGGACTGGAGCATTCAGAAGGGGTACAGCAGTAATGCAGCTAAATCTGACAGATCAATGCCAATCCAGCAGATTTGTGTTTGAACATGTATGTCTGTGCAATGCATTTAAATGTGCATGAGCATTTTTTTTTTTTTTGTCCAGTCTCAGCTGGAGCTTGCCAGTGACTGTATACACACAGCATAGCTGTGGAGCTGCTCTTAATCTCACAGTAATCATCAGGATCACCGTGGCAATGCTGGGATTTCAGGCTGAACCATAAACTGGTCAGAGATGAGCAACCAGCAGCCATGAAATAAAAACTGTCACGCTGCCATCACTTCCACAGTTCTGCCTCTGCCAAGCACGCTCATTAAAACCTCTGTGAGAACATGTCGCAGTTGATTTCTCATCTCTAATGGTCCATAATACAATCATGAGATATTTTCCTTTAGGTTTGCTGCCATTTTGCATCATCCTGAAGATGCAGCAGTGAAAAATACTCCTCACACAGCTCTGCAGGGACGGAGGGTTGTGGATGCTTTTCTCTGGTGAGCAGCTGGAATCGCTTCAGATGTTTAATGGTAAACATGATGCAAATTCTCCCTCCTGACATGGCGTTAGATCTCAGTAGTAAAAACATGTTTAGAAGCTGGGCACACTTAAAAATAATTCTTTGACAAAATGCTTTTTTTCTTAATGACTTCCTCCTCTGGATGCTCGCTGCCTGAGGTTGAGCTGTCACAATAACTTAGCATTTCTTATTTCTTTATTGAAGACACCCATTAAATATTCACAGTGCTGGAAAAAAAAAGGTAAGTGAACCTATAGACTAATACTTCAACTAAAGCTAAATAGAGTCAGTCGTTTGCACATCTGGAGTCCAGAAAGGGCTACCCACGTACCACAGAAATCCATATCCACGAGGTGGCAGCACCAGTTGAAACCAGTTATTACTGTTAAATTTGGGGCTTTTGGAAGATATGAAAACTTACAATTTTAGCGCAACAACACAAAACTCCCACTGACTGGGAAGAATGTCAGTATGCTGAACCTCACAAGACTATGATCCCAGACTATGTTCCCATCATTTTGGGGAAGCAACACTGATGGTGATCCTGAAGCCACAGCGGAGAATATCGTGATACTCAGCGGTACTTGGGTTGCCTCTATTAATAAAATAAGCTTCGAGATGGAGGAGTAGTAGCCGTCTACAACCGTCTACAACTCCAGCCTACAAGTAAAATCAAAACCTAAATGCGATTATAATACATTTGAAAGCCTCACCCTTAGTCTAACTATTCTGAGCTGGAAATCAGAAAAGCCAGTCTTGTTGGTGGTAGTTGTACCGGCCACCTTCTGGTGCTTATCTGGAGTTTCTGTCTGAGTTCTCAGATTTTTTTTAAGTGGTTTTGTGCTCAGCTCAGACAAAGTCGTCATAGTGGGTGACTATAACATTCATATGAATGTTGACAGTGACACCTTTAAATTAGCCTTTACATCTCTTTTAGAGAAAAGTGAAAGAATCGACTCACTGCTTTAATCGTATTCTGGATCTGGTCCTTACCTATGGTATAGAAACTCATCACTTGTTAGTGTCGCCGCTGAATTCTCTCTCTCAGACCACTTATTAGTTACATTCAATTTTAGCATTTGTGTCATTAAAACAGGAAATGAAATGTCTCACTACAGCAGATTCCTTTCTGAAGATGCTGTAAATAAATTTTAAGGAGGTCATTCTCTCTCATCACCCTATGGTGGAATATGATAGAATAGCTGAGGGCAATGACCTGAATTTTACTCCAGCAGATATTGATTACCTTGTTAACAATACTGCCGGTATTTTACATTCAACCCTGGATGTGGTTGCTCCTCTGAGGAAGAGGGTTTCTTTTCTTAGGAGCTCAGCTCCCTGGTATAATTCACATATTCGCATGCTGAAGCAGAAAGCATTGAAAAAAGGAAAGGAGGTGGTACTCCTGTAAATCTGCGGACTCCCATTGTGCCTGGAAAAATAATTTAATAGTCTACAAAAGAGCCCTACGCAGAGCTAGAACATCTTATTATTCATCATTAATAGAAGAGAAGAAATATAATCCAAGTTTTCTGTTCAGCACTGTAGCCAGGCTGACAAAGAGTCACAAGCTCTGTTGGTCCATGCATTCCTGCTACTCTCAGTAGTGAAGACTTTATGAAGCTTTTTTAGTGGGAAAATAATTAAAATTAGAGATGAGATCGGCCAAGGCCCAACTGTAGACAGATGTGGACGTCCCTGCAGCGCTGCTAATTTCTTCTGTTTCTGATTTGACTCTGGACTGTTTTTCTCCTGTGGGCCTCTCTGAGTTGACCTCAACTATCAGTAAAGCTAAACCATCTACATGTCTGTTGGATCCCATCCCAACTCGACTGTTCAAGGATGTTATGTCCTCTATTGGTATATCAATTTTGGATCAGATTAACCTATCTCTACAATTAGGATATGTGCCACAGGTTTTTAAAGTTGCAGTTATAAAATCTTTGCTTCAAGAAACCATCTCTTGATCCGGCACATTTTGGCAAACTATAGACCAATATCCAACCTTCCATTTATCTCTAAAATTCTGGAAAAAATAGTTGCTAGCCAGTTAGGAGAACACCTGCATAGAAATGATCTATTTGAGGTCTTTCAGTCAGGGTTTAGAACTCATCATAGCACAGAAACTGCACTGATCAGAGTCTCCAACGACCTCCTCGTGGTCTCAGACAATGGATTAGTTTCTGTCCTTGTTCTGCTGGACCTCAGTGCTGCTTTTGATACTGTTGATCACGGCCTTTTGCTGCATAGATTGGAGCACACTGTTGGAATTAAAGGGACAGCATTAGCCTGGTTTAAGTCATATTTATCTGACAGGTTCCAGTTCGTCCATGTTAATGACGTTTCTTCTACATGGACTAGGGTCTGCTATGGCGTCCCACAGGGTTCAGTTCTGGGACCAATCCTTTTCACTTTATACATGCTGCCCTTGGGAAAAAATATCCATTGCTATGCTGATGATACACAGCTGTACTTATCTATGAAACCAAGGGTTCAAGGGTGTCTTAATGACATTAAGTTCTGGATGTCCTCTAACTTTTTGCTTCTAAACTCGGATAAAACAGAGGTTATTGTCTTTGGTCCCAAACACCCTGTGGAATGGATTAACTGGGTTTTCGCTGTCTTTCTGCACAGCCATGAAAAACCTTGGAGTTATTTTTGATCAGGATATGTCATTTAAGCAGCATATTAATCAGGTTTGCTAGATAGCTGCCTTTTTTCATCTCCGAAATATTGCCAAGATTAGGGGCATCCTCTCCCAGGGTGAAAAATTAATCAGTTCTAGCCTGGATTATTGTAATGCGTTGTTAGCAGGATGTCCGAAAAGCTCGCTGAATAGCCTCCAACTGATCCAGAACGCAGCAGTGAGGTTGCTGACAAGAATCCGCAAGCGAGATCACATCTCTCCCGTGTTAGCCTCCCTCCATTGGCTTCCCGTGAAATTTAGAATTGAGTTCAAAATTCTGCTTCTCACATATAAAGCCCTTAATGGCCTAGCTCCGCGCTATTTACAAGACTTGATAGCACGCTATGCTCCTAATAGAGCTCTCCGCTCTCAGAGTTCAGGATTACTCGTCGTTCCTAGAATATCTAAAAGTAGGTTTGGAGGACGGGCCTTCTGCTACCAGGCACCTTTATTATGGAACCAGCTACCAGTTTGGGTTCAGGAGGCTGACACCATCTCCATTTTTAAAACTAAATTGAAAACATTTCTGTTTAGTAAAGCCTACAGTTAGTCTAAACAATAGTATGTAGGGGCTAATAGTTATAGCCAGTTGTAGAAGTTGTAGTTGTAGGAGCTAAGACTAGAGTAGGCTCGTTTTCAGCTTGACAACAGACTGGAGTGGAAATGCAACACAGAATACATCTACAAGAAAGGTCAGAGCAGACTCTACTTTTTAAGAAAGCTGAGATCTTTTAATGTCTGCACCAAGATGTTGCACATCTTCTATAAGTCTGTTGTTGAAAGTGCAATCAGCTTTGCAGCCATCTGCTGGGGCAGCAGCACCAGAACCAGAACCAGAGACCTGAAGAGAATCAACAAACTGATCAGGAAAGCTGGATCTGTGCTGGGTGGAACTCTGGAGCCGCTGGAGCTGATTGTACAAAAAATAATGCTGCACAAGCTGATGAAGATGATGGAGGACTCTTCATCTCTCCGCGACACAGTGATCAAACAACAGAGTGTGTTCAGTGAGAGGCTTCTTCAGGTCCGTTGCAAGACGGAAAGATCCAGAAGATCATTCCTGCCAGCAGCCATCAGCCTCCACAACAAGACATCCTACTATTATTAATTCAATATTATTATTGCTGTAATTTATTTATTGTTGAAAAAAAAACCTTGCTACAATGTTGAATTTCCTTTCTGGGATTAATAAAGTATTTTCATTCATTTCATTTCATTCATTAATCACAGCTTCGTCATAGCTATGAGAGTCCAGACCTTGACCTTAAAGAGATGTTGTGAAATTACCTCAAGAGAGCTGTTCATGTATTATTTATTAATGCAGAAAATGTCAATTCTAAGGTGTTCACATACATTTTTTCTCACCAGGGGCCTCAGTGTTGACCCGGCTGGTTTACCTCCTGTGAGAACAGATGATTAGGAAACATGAACACAACACCAGCCTTCCCCTCGGTGGCTGATCCGATGGCAGCGAGTCAGAGATGGTTAAGTATGATCCCTCGGAGCTCCTCGATGGACAAGATTCCTCGGTGAATAAAAACAGGGTGACAGCTTCACTCATCCACGCTGCTATTGAGAGACACCGTCTGTGTCCTGGCCTGACAGCTCAAACCAAAACAACACTGACATTTGGTGGGAAGCCACATTAACTTTGCTTCCTTGAAGGCGCTCCAGCAGCAACAGAGACTAAAATCCCCAGAACAGTCCTGCCATCTTGCTAATTGGGGAGCTACTTGGACAAGGCTTTGATTAATCTTAAATCTTAATGAGTTTGCCCAAAGCTGCTGTGATATTCCGACTGAGGAGGTAAAACACTCTTGCTTTTCCCGCTTTTCATCCCGCAGCTGCATCAAATGAGACCAAGAACTTCGGCCCAGTGAACCCAGTGAGAAATCAAAGTGAATCACAGAGATCTGTTTAATAATTTATTTGCATATGATTATCGTAAAAATACTGAAAGAGAAATGCTTATTTTTCTTCTAGTTTTCACATTTTTTTTTTCTTACAGTCTAATACACCTTTAACTGCACAGGAAAAAGCCCGCCCTAACAGACACATTTTCTTCTTTCACTGCAACATACTGGATAGCTTCAGATATGTACGTAATCACCGTCGAACTGTAGTTTCTCCGTGTTTGTGCTCCGCAACGAAAAGCAAACAAGCGTATAAATGAGGGTCGTTGAGATGCCAAAGTTCAGATAGTTGTAAATGCTGAGCAGATTTGTCAAATACAAACATGGTATTATATACAGGCAGCTGCTTTACATGAGAACCGCGCTCACAGCTGGCGTCCTCCAGAAACAAACCAGTCAGTGATTTGCTCCACATCGCTGCTCGCGGGTCAACATCTGGACAGTGACCCTTCACATTCCCGCTTTCAGAGTAAAATCTACCACACGGCTCTGCCGCCGGAGCCTGAAAAAGGCTCGACGGCGATCGCAACACAGTCTGATCCGTGTTTTTAAAGGTAATTAGCCTGTCGGAGCTGAACATTTCTTTCATTCATGTCTGTCTGATTTCCTAATAAATGAAATAATAAAAAACAAGCATTGTAATATAAAAAGTTAAGCCTAGATTTTTAAAAAAAAAGCACACAAAAAAACTATTTTTGCATTAACAGATAATAACTTAGCATTCAAAACAATGCATGTACGAATCAAATAAGATTAGGAAAACATTGGCGTTTAAGCCAAAAATGCCACCTAAGCAACGTGGACTTTTCTGGTGAAGGAGTTTCCACTTTGGCATGCACATGACGTGTCCCGCACAGTGTCAGCTTCTCTCCTCCGACAGAGAGATGATGTGAAGACTTGGATGCTTTGTACAGATTTGTAATACGTGTATCTCCCAGTACAAGTGGAAGACGTTCTTTCAGAGGAAGCGGATGAAACGTTCTTTTTTTTCTCATCTCGAAAAAAAAAAAAAAAATCTGATTAAGATAAAACATATGGTTGGGTTAAAAAAAAAAAAAGAAAATTGGAAGTACACAGAAGTCGAGAGCAACTGTTTGCTTCATCTTGGCACTGAATCATCTCTGAGAGTTCACCTTCCTCGGTGTGACGGTGAAGAGAAGGAAAGACTTAATCCCAACCAGCAGAAAAACAAAACAAAAAAAAAACAAAAACAAAAACCATGCAGGCATGCAAACACAACCTGAGAGGGAGCGATGGGAAGTCTGGCTTCATGTCAACAGTCACAAAATCCACAAGTGTCAAGTAATGAACACACACTGCAATGGCAAGTTCGTTTTTATACAGACATTAAGTCTCCAGTGGGAAAGAAATCTCCGGAGCGGTCCACTTCCGCCGCACAGCTGGAGGTTCCATCTTTTATTTTCTTTTTCTATATTTTACAACATTCTCTCTGCCCCAAGAGTTTCTACTGTAGGTAGTGTTTGTTCGTCCTGCGTCCTCGGGTTCACACCCTGATGGGGAGGGTCTGGCTCATCTGCTGCCGGATCATTTCGTGACTGCTGTCCGGGCTCTTGCTGTTGTGTCCCGGCAGCGTTCCTCCCAGTCGCAGCAGGTCCCTGCCGACACGACAACACACGGGTCAGCGTTAAACAACAGCTACAACTCATTATTACCCCACTAAGAGCCTGATTTACTAAAGGTTTGCGTGCGTAAAAACGTGTGCAAACTTGACACCACCCGCAAACCAATGTGCAAGCTGATCTACTAACAGCGTGCAAAGAGGACTGCGCCTCTCAAATGAGCAAAATAGCACACGCTGTTCATTTAGCACTTTTGCCCTGATGAATAATCAATATGGGGCGTACCCGCCAGAAAGCGCTAAATACTGGGAGGGGAAAATGCAAATAGGTTCATTTACCACACGCAATGAGATTTACCAACCCTGAAAGTAATTGCGGGGATTGTGATTGCGTCTGTATTTAATACGTTCGAAAGGAAGGTGCTAATCTGCCCAGCATTACGCACCGATGGCTGCTGTTATTGTGGCAAGGAGGCGACATCGCCAAAATCAAAGAATACGCAGAGAGAGAGTCTTTCGGACTCGTGTAAATTTGTTTGGAATGAATGAAAACCAGATAGTTGAAACTTAAGGGCTGATTTGGAGCCGGTCACAAGCACATGCAAAAGGAGAAATATTTTATTTGAATGTTAAATCGAGTATTATTCAGCAAAAGGTTGCCACAGGAGGCACATTCATTTTTTTATTTGTGATAATAAATAAATCACGTGTTTTCATGGAGAAAAAAGTGTTTCTTATTGTGCGCCTACCTTGTTCTGCAGTTGGCTCTAGCGTGTCAGACCCCAGTATCCCAGTTATCTGCTCCTCCAGAAGGTGAGCTGCACCTGCTGCTCAATGCTGGTTAGAGGCATCTCTTCCCTCCACCTGTCTTGTTTGCTGAAGTTTTATTAAAGGCCACTTTTTCTTTACTTCTTCGCCTTATATCTTGCCACCTTCTTTTAACCTCATCTGCCGTTCTTTTTGTTTTACCAACTGCATTTATTCTATCGCAGATTTTCTCCCATATAAAAACATGGCTACTGGAAACTCAAAACTGCACCCATTGAATCTTGAATTTCTAGTCTGTATTTGTCATATGTACCTGTATTCGTAATGTCTTCTGTATAGTTGTTTGTTGGGTATGTTGCTAGTGATAGACCAGTCCAGTGACCTTTGTTGCTTACATACACTTGTTATGTATGCAATTTTCTGTGTTTTTTGTTGTACATAATTATATCTATGTATGCTAACTTGTGCAATATCACCTGCACACACAAGTCTGTGTGTGCAAAATCATGTGCAATTGGGCAGTGTGCAATATGCACTTCAGCACCTTAAAACTTTAGCACTGAAGCACTTTAGCATTTTTGCACTTTAAACACTCAATGATCACATCCTGGTCTGTCATGAGCAACAAGGCTCATTGTCTTTTTGTGTATATTTTTATGACCGGCTATGCTGGTTTATTTGTCATTATTGTTTATTTTAACCTTGTGTATCATGTGGGGACTGCGGATGGAAATTAGCATCCTTGCTAAATCGGTGTATTTACACTGCTTCATGTGGTGTCCATTAATATGCATTGTCCCATCTAAATAAATAAATAAAAAAAAAAAAAAAAAAAAAAAAAAAATATTGCGTTTCTTTTGGTGATGTTTAAATGTCTTTGCTTTAGTTCATGAATGTGTTTATTTGCCTCTTCCACTAATATCTCTAACTCCAACTCGTCAAATTTCATTTTGCGCTTGCGTCTATCCTGCTTTCCATCCAGACTCTCCATGGCGCAAACCGTAAGACGCGCAACACCTCATTTAAATACTGCGGTTTGCACCCGTTATCAATTGCGCGAGCATTCTTAGTTGATCACCCGCAAAACACACAACAACAGCACGCGCAAACTTTTTCAGTGCACACGCAATTTAGTACTCTTTATTTCAGGATCTTAGTAAATCAGGCCCAGTGAGACAGTGGGAGCGCAGAGAGGTCTAATCTGTCTCAGCGTTGGTGTGGCTCAGCCCTGCAAAGTCTTACTTAGATCTTATAACGGTAGATAAGAAGTACCGAACCATGGGAGCAAACTCAAAACTGCTGATCTGGAGCTTCATCTCTACAAAGAACTCGAACGTCTGGCCAAATCTATTCATCACATTTCCACTTTTAATAAAAGTTCAACATATTTCTCATCTGTCTTGAGGGGGGAAAAAAAAAGCGCTGCAGCCTCCAAGTGTCCTTTGTTCCTCGGCCAATGTCCTTTTTTTTTGAGGCCCCAGTGGCGTAAGATACTCAACAGATAGCGCTGCGTCTCATATCCTCTCTCTCTATCCCTTATCTGCCCTGACATCACCGAGCAGCCAATGGCAGGTGAGGAGCAGCGAGCGCTCGCGGACGCGCACGCAAACATGGGACACGCTCTCTAAATCACGCTCTGACAACATGATCCTTTCTCTCTCCCTCTCTTCCTCCCGCTATCTATCATCTGCCGCTGCCGCATACAGATGAGGCCATAAATTAATCATTGGCGTGTCATCAGCAACACAACGACGGCATAACATGCAGATACACACACAAACACACTCGTGTATCCCCTTTCCTGTTTGCCCATCGCAGCATTGGGCGCACCCTCCCCTGATGCATTAAAAAGCTCATTAGCAACCTAATTAAACACATTCCTCTCTTTTAGCTTCTCCTCAATCTCTCTTATTACTCACACTTCATCACCTCCTGCTTTTCCACCTCAGCAGCTCTGACTGCTGCCTGTCCCATCACCTACATTCCAGCATCCAGCCAAGTAAAGAGGGAATTAAAGCGAGGTCAGCCATTACATTTCCACACACAATTAGCCTCACTGAGCCCAAATCCTGGCGCAGGAATCGCCCTTGAGGCTCTGTGTTTGAGTGAACCTCCGAGCCAAGGCTGCACACCTGGATACTGCGTATGCATCTGTCAGAAACAGGAATCTCCCGCCAGCATCGGAGACGCTGTCGAGGATCCACTCTTGATCCATTATACATCACTGAGGAGCCGAGCATCCGGGGATCTAAACCAGGACTAATCATGCTGTTGACTGGATGCCAGGCTCAGAAAACTCAGAACAAACGCATCGGTAAGCCGGAGCATTTGGGCGTCAGTGTGCTCAAGCACAAAGCTTAAAAAAAACAACTCCTCAAGGCAAGGACAGCTACCTACGAATACGTGTCAGAGACTTTTGAGGCAGAAATCTGTCTGGCAGCAAAGTCCCGCTGCATAAAAAAAGTCAACAGAGATCAACAGAGTTGAGTTTCTCAACAAGCGTGAGCCTCCTCGTGCTTCTCTTTAGGTAAACCATACGCAGTATAGCTGTGACATCTCACTCCTAAAACCCAAAGGTGCAGCGCTGCCTGTCTCTGCAGCAGACAGTCTTCATCCTGCACTCGTACGATGCTGACAACGCTTCCACACAAGCTAAACTCTTTTTTTTTGTGTGCGTGTTTGCACATTTTCTGCTCGTATCCTGGGATGACGTCAAAACCAATTTGCATTTAGTTGCGTTTAAAAGCCAACAATACGGTTCATGCAATTTGGGCAAACATTTATTGTTTATGTAGCCTGGAACCTCAAAACTTTTTCTGCATTTATTCATAAAGTGAATTCAGCAGGTTGCTAAACCTTGCAGCAAAATTTGTCAAGGTAGCAACGGTGAACCACTCTTCTTTCTAAAAGAGAAAGGGGTGGGGGGGGGGGGGTGCCTTGAGACATGACACCTTTCCAAAAAGAAGCCCTTTTTATTCAGTTCATTTTAGTAGAAAGCTAAAGAAAAAACTTACGACATCAACCTGTCTTTATTTTGAAAAAAAAAAGCGTAGGAGAAAACTAACAACTGAGGGCTTTAAAAGCATTTTCAAAAGAAATGTTCTCTGAATGATTGAAAAGTGCCTGAAAAACCATCTGCCCACACATTTTCTACCAACGCACTCCAGAACTCATGGAACTGGCTGACTGACGGGATTCACAACTAAGTCCAACACCAAAAGGTTCTGGTGGTGACGCGTCCAATCAAAACCAACACCGGACACTCTGCGTCCTGCTTATGAACTCACCCTGAGTAGGTGCTGGTCACCACCTTGAGGCTGGCGGCGTTGCGGAGCAGCTTGTCCAAGGTGCCGACGATGCGGGAGAATTTAGGCCTCAGGTTTCTCTCCTTCATCCAGCACTCGAGCATCAGCTGGTGCAGCACCATGGGGCAGTCCATGGGCGGGGGCAGCCGGTAGTCCTGCTCTACTGCCGTCATTACCTGGGGGAGGGGGGGCACAAAATCATTGTTAACGGGGCGCTAACAGCTCTGCGAAGCATTCTGGGCTAGATGCTAACATCATCACGCTACGATATTTATGCCTCTGAATCAGGTACTTCGTGACCCTCCACTGTTCTTCCTCCAACACGGTTCCAGCTACTACTACCTCTCTGCCATTCTCAAACTGTTTACTAAATAGTTTACTGCAGTTTCAGTAAAAGTAACTGATGTTCAACATTTATCAGCTCATTCCAGAGATGACGAGCCTAGCTTTTCCTGCAACAGTGCAAAAAAAGCTGTTTGGCATTGACGGAGAAGATTTGGCAAGTCTTTCATGGGTGCAAATGTGGCTCCATTTAAAAGGGAAATAAATGGGCTTTCCAATAGTCTAACTAGTGCTGGGCGATATGGAAAAAAATCATATATCACGATATGGACTATTTTATATCACGATAGCGATATATATCCCGATATACCATAATAAAGTATGTTTTCAGTTATTCTCTGCTCAGTTAGTTAGCCTGGATTCCGGCGGCTTATAGTCCGGTGCGTCTTATATGTGACAAAATATATATTTCGTTTAAATTTTAGTTGGTGCAGCCTATATTAAGGTGCGCTTTATAGTCCAGAAAATACAGTAATTGTAATCCAGTTAATACAACTCATTCCAATAAAGTCCAGATTCAAAGTTCATATAATACCAATCCATAAAAAACACCCTAGCTAAAGAACCCAACAGACAATCTCCTATCTGAATGTCTTGAGCGAGTTCCACTAGCTTATAATCTTCCTCACGTCAAAACGTTGAACTCCAACTTGTTTGGAAATGGCTTCATAACTCTTTCCTAGATTGCTTCTCAAAAACTATTGCTTATTTCTTTCCCTCTTGACATTATGTTAACACACCAGAAAGCTCCAGACCAGCAAGCACATGCTTATGTAGCGGTCTGCACTAGTGCTGGGCGATATGGAAAAAAATCATATATCACGATATGGACTATTTTATATCACGATAACGATATATATCACGATATACCATAATAAAGTATGTTTTCAGTTATTCTCTGAAAAGTTTGACAAAAATTCATTGCTTACTTTTCAACTTTATTTTGAAAGGACATTTAGCTGAACTGTCACAAACATACATTTTAGTGCAGCAAAAACAGGTAGGTACAGAGGTACAGTAGCTTTCACATTTTTTTAAAGTGCACAACAGTTTCTGAGAGGAAAAACACATTTTTGCACTGAAGTTTAACTATAAAAAATAAACACAAATTATTTTTCAACTTTCTGAAATCTGTAACCTTGTAGTGCAAAGTTTTCAAACCAATATAAAGTGTCTAAAGTAAACATCAGGGTTGAAGAGAACTCTGTTTAAGACATTAACCATGAATAAAAGTGCAAACATAAAGGGCTACTTTGTAGAAGTAGATATGATTCTATCAAATTTATCGTTGCAGGTTATTTAATTAAATATTTGCTGTAATAATTGATAAAATTAGGTTAGAAACGATAGAAGAGAAATGGCACGATACACACTTTTATATCGTCCCCACGATATGTATCGTCATATCGCCCAGCACTAAGTCTAAGATTAATTTCCAAGAAGCATTGTTACAACAAAGAAATAATCTACCAAAAACAACTGTCCTTTTCTTTTTAATAACTTGCAAACATCTATCCTTGATTGTCTCCACTAATTAACAAGCCAACAACTCTGAGATACCACAATCCAGACTAGGTGACACGATCTATATGATCTATGTGTTTTAGTCTGAGTCCATTTTTCTGACCGGTTCAGATGTGCAGGTTACTGTGAGAAGAATGATCCAACTTCTCCATCTTCACATTTACCAACAGTGCAGCAGGATGTGAGGTTGGTAGCAGAAAGCTGTAGGACTGATTTCAAGAGTCACGCCGTGCAGAAGCTAAGGGTGGTTCTGACTGGACCCCCTAAAAGCAGCTGCTGCCAACAGAACCGTGTACTGTCTCTATGTGGCACTTTGACCAGAACATGTCACAGATACGTCATTAAGACCTGTAAACCTCTGAAATAAGAACGACACGTCTCCTTTAAGGTAATTCTGTTTCTCTTTGTTTTTAGTAGAACAACTGCCTGCTACTGTTAATGCGGGATTTCTTGACAGCTGCTCGTCTCAGTGGTGTCACATATTCCAATCTTCCTTTCAACTATATTAAAAAAAAGAAGCATAGTCTTAAATTTGTCACTTCAAAACTGGCATGACTGACAGGAGAAACAATAAGTGAGGGAAAAAGTCTCGGGCTCTTTGATTAGATTTCGCCTAGCAACTGCATTTGCCTCCATAAGCTTTGTACGGGTTTTAAGTCCCCACAACAATAAAAAAAAAAAGGCATTTGGGAACAATAAATCATTTCTGCTGCACTTCTCCTCTCCTGCTGCTTGTCCTTTGATTTTGTGTCGTGCCTCCAGCCTGCGAGTAGTGCTGTTTATATCTTGTATTTGTTGACTCTGTTGCTTATTGAGCGATGACTGAGGCACAAACGCTACTGGGAACAATAGAGGCCCTCTACTTTGATCCTTTCATTACTGCATGTGGGTTTTGTTATGAAAGTTATACATACATTACTGCCATTTTTCATTTTGTGTCCTTTTTTTTTCCCCCCCCCCTTTATTGCTATCAGCATTACAAGTCTCCTTTTGAAGCACAATACAGAGCAGATAGTCCTTGGAGAATTAGGTGGAGGTGTACAGTGCGCATTGTTTCAGTACTTTGTTCGGCGAGAAGGAACCCAGAGATTTCTGTTTTCTTTCCTACATGCTCCGTGCTGTAGCTACAACGCCTGTGCAGTGCAGATAGCCTACAGGTAACAAGACCCATAAAAAGCCTTTCCTGAGAACGCCTTAGTTAATGTGCAGAGGGAGGCTTTGCAGTATGGATTTGTAGGGGGGTGGGCTGGTGGGGGCTGTAAATAAGGTGGTAAAAAAGTAGAACACAGGCATCTGCAGTAAGAAGATAAAGGCAGCAGAACAAGCCCAGGCCCGGCATGTCACGGCAGGAATCAAACCCGCAGCAGGGACATAGAAACTCTGGGCCGGTCCTGAACTTGAACGTATAGCCCCATCTGTGTGGACTGGTTCTCCAGTAAGACTCACATCCTGGTTGCTCATGTCCCAGTAAGGCCTCTCGCCGTAAGACACCACCTCCCACATGACGATGCCGTAGCTCCAGACGTCGCTGGCGGTGGTGAACTTCCTGAAGGCGATGGCCTCGGGCGCCGTCCACCGAATGGGGATCTTTCCTCCCTGCACACACGTGGAGAAGGATAGCATGATAGCATGATAGCATGATAGCATTTTTATAAGATGGAGCACTGCAACGAAAGAATTTCCCGCAAGGGATTAATAAAGTATTTTTCAATTCAATTCAATTCAATTCAATTCAATTCAATTCAATTCAATTCAATTTCAATGATCGCTCTGAAACACGCTTCATCCCTACAAGGTGGACAGCGTGAAGGCAAATACCAGGATACATCCACAGTATACGTCAAGTAACATCCTAAATCATTTACTTTTATTTCTTTGCAGGCAGCGTGTTTTCCTTTTCACTTTCATCTGATTTGTTAATATGAATCCATTATTTGCATTTCAGGCCGGCAACATATTCCAAGGTTAGTATGAGATATATTTTAGTACTTGTGAGGGATTAAAAGAGAACAAAAGATAATGATTTAATTTCAACCAGGTGGCATCAGGAGGTCATTTTGAATGATGACGACTGGAACAGAAGCAGAATCCACGAAAAACATGAGAAAATCATTTAGGTGTTTTATTTAGAATCAGAACAGTGTTCCTGAAAGATAGATTAGAAGGGTTTTTCACATCTCTCCTACAGTGAATAATATCATTAAGCAATTCATGAAATCTAAAAGAATTTTGATACGTAAAGGACAAAGTCAGGAGTCTAAGCTGAGCACCTGTGATCACCTGTGATCAGCTGTCAATCATAGTTGATGTAACCACCACGTGGGGGACGGATTATATTGGGAAGCGTTTGTTAAGCACTGCAACGCAGAGCTGCATTCACAAATACAAACTTCCTGGGACGGCGTTAGTGTCTCTTGAGCTCAAGGGCTTCTGGGATGGACCACCACGCAGTGGAAACTTTAGAGCACATGTGTGAAACGCAAGGCCCGCGGGCCAGATGTGGCCCGCCACGTCATTTTATGTGGCCTTCGAGCGCTTGCGCACTATTAGCTTAAATTTTAAACCGATATTTTAAGACTTAAAATAAGGCTTACACCGCTTTAAAGCGCATATTGACAATCAGAATCAGAATCAGAATCACTTTATTTATTGTGGCGATGATGGGAAGGGAAAAATATAACAAACAATGTAAACTAAACTAAAAACTAAAACTAAAAACTAAAAATATTGCAATAAACTACATCTCCCATAGTGCATTTTGTCATTACCCACAACGATAACAGTATATCACTATGAGCAAGAACTCAAGATGATTTTCAGAACTGATGGATTTGATGGATTTACAAGAAAAGAAAAATTGATGCACAAGGAAGACAGTTTCATCAACAACGGGAAAAAAGAATCTAAGTTTGTATCTCAAGGTGAAATAACAGTATATCTTTTGTGTTATGAGGCGGTGTCAGTCGTGAAAGAGTTTAATCTACGTCAGCATTTTGACAGAAAACGTGGAAATAAATACAGAATCCGTTATTTAACAATATAATAAGGTGTAGTTTAATATATTTTGATTTATATTGCATTTTGTTACACTCATGCTGTCAATCTGGCCCTTCGAGGGCCACCATGATGCTGATGTGGCCCTCAGTGAAAACGAGTCTCACACCCCTGATTTAGAGCAACACATGCTGCCTTCAAGGCCAAATCTTTTACTGGGAAGAACAAGTTTGCTTAAAAATCACTTTTTTGCACAAATTACAAAGGCATTGTTGAAAGTGAGGATGCTGGTAATTTATTATGCAAATGCTACGTTAGCAACAATGTGTTTGCAGCAGGTATGGGACAAAATAACTAGTGAAATAATTTACTATCCTAAGAGCTAATAAATATTGAACCCAGAGCAGAGCAGAGTCGCAGACTCTCGTTTCACTGACCAGGGAGCTGGTGTACGTGGGATCAGCAGAAGTGTCATCCAGGAAGCGCGAGAGGCCAAAGTCGGAGACCTTGCAGACCAAGTTGCTGTTGACCAGGATATTTCGGGCGGCGAGGTCTCTGTGGACGTAGTTCATGTCCGACAGGTACTTCATCCCCGCGGCGATGCCTCGCAGCATCCCGACCAGCTGCGTCATGGTGAAGCGCCCGTCGTTCAGCTGCAGGAGCAGACGAGAGGAAGAGCGTGAGGGCAGGAGGGGGTGAAAAATGAGAGAGGATGGCGATGAGTCGGTTACAGAGAAACAGATGACGGGGGAGAGTACAGGAGATAAGGGGGTGGGGGGGGGTGGGGGGTGGGGCTATCAATCACTGAGGCCACATAAACATGACATCTGTCATAACGCTTCACAGCTGCTCCTGACACCCTCCGACAGCTGACCTTTTCACATATGCTGTCCGATTAGCTGATTAATTAGACTCTTTACCGCCACACTGAAGCTATTTATTAAGCTTCAATAATAATAATAATTCCACAAAACAACATTAGAAGGAGTTGCAAACCTGAATTCAAAACTAGGCCATTTTTCCCATCGACTATTCACAGGTACAGACTGTTTACAACTGTTGACATGAATTCTTTCAGGCGAGAGGCTTTTGTTTGCATTTTTCTGCTCGTGAACAAGCAAAATCGTCCTGTCAACTAAATTACAATGGCGCGTTGCTCAAAGGCAAATTCCTCCATTTGAAAGTCCTTGACTTGCAGAAACGCAGTCGTTGTTTTTTTTTTTTTTTTCCTGTTAACATTTAAGAACCATGAAACAAATTTTAGATTAAGGCTTTCAAGGTTCATTTTACAATTCTCCACATTAGCGAAGCATGCCGTAAACCGCAGATTATAATAAATCAGCACTGTGACCTGCGAAGACTCGTGATCCCTGATGCGCAAGAGCTGAAACAAATCAATGAAACGTCGATATACAATTAAAAAATGGGGTAGAACTTTCTGCAAAGCGGCATGAAGCCACTCTCATGACCTGAATATCGAATAGCATCAGAAAAAAAAAGAGAAGAGAAGGGGGAGAAAACATTTTCAACATAATCGTTGCCTTTTTAGACTCCACAGCGAGAAAGACATGAAATGACAAAATCGTGAGCATTCTACTTTGTTGCGCTGCACGCTCCGGTGGAGTCTGACAGCCCAACAACCTGGGATGGATGGACGCGTAAACCGCCACGCCTGACAGCAGGCCCTCGAAGCCACGCCGGCGTTTATGGATGTGTGTTATTTCTGGATATCTGCAGAGCTTCTCCATGTCCACATGACATGTGTGTGCGTGGTGTTGTCCGTGCCTGCGGAGAGCTGAAGTTTACCTTCTTGTGTGTGTGTGTGTGTGCACTTGTCTCGCCATTCCTGTGAGGACCAACCATTGACGGACGACCTTTTTTGTGTGGCCCTTTTTGTTTGTGAGGACATTTTGCCCGGTCCACACAAGAAAAATGCGGGAATGTGCGTGTGTGCGTGTGTGAATGTGTGCGTGAGTCAAAGCAGCAGCTCCCTCGCTGGAGCAGAACTCTGAGTTCCTCTGAGTCACAGTCGGTGTGACGGTGGCGGGAGAGCACAGACCGGGGAGTTTTTTTTCCACCGCCATGGACGACAGCTGGCTGAGAGGAGTGAGTGAGAGGCTGGCGAAGATCTCAGGCCGGACAACACCCCGGCTAAGGAGTGTTTTCATTACCAATTACTTGCTCTGGAGATTGTTGAGGCGATGAAAATGAATTAAAATAGTCAAAAAGACTCATTCCAGGAGGTAGTTTCTGCTCACTGGGGCAACAATCCATCTGCTGCAGGTTGTTTCTGCTTCACAGTACCAGATAACAACCTCAGTGTGTGTGAGTTGGTCTGAAGATCTGTTATCTTCTCGGGGTCTTTCAATCTCTGCTGAGAAACTAATTGATTTATTATTCAAAAATGCAGACACATTTTAAAAAATAGACAATAAAATTAATATTGGGTATGAACCATGAATCATTTCCTCACATTTTATGTTTATTTTATTTTAGGTTTATGTTGTCTTGTGTTTGGATCAGTATGATTTCTGTCTATATGTGTTATTCTGCTATTGTTTTGAAGGTTATGTTTTGTATTTTTTGAAGCTGTAATCTTGATTTTTTTGAGGAGCGACACCTCTGTCCTGTGCTTAGCTTCACTGGCTCCATTTCTGTTTTACTTTGAAAGTGTTTTCTGTTGGTCCTCTGTTGGTCTGTCCTGGTCCTGTCCTCACTTCCCTGCTAGCAGAGACGCCGCAACGGGGTAGGCATACTAGGCAATTGCTTAGGGCCCCGAGCTGGAAGGGGCCCCAGGACACCGCTGACATTGGTTCTTTTGTCAATGACAAAATGACTGAACTGCTTTAGACACTGCAACGACGATACGTTGGAAACCCCCCACATAGGGTCCCCACTAGCTGTCACTGCCTCGTGTGTTAAGGGACCCCCAAGACGCGGCTAATATCGATCCTTATCAATGACACAACCTGAAACCTCCATAGACACTGCAGCGAGATATTTGGAACCCCCCTAATGGGGCCCCGACTGCCCGTCGCCGGCTTTCTTTAGTACTTCAAATTCAAAATGAAGCAAGTGTATCTGTCAGGATACGCAAAAAGAAAGAAAAGCAAGAAGGAAAAAGAGAATGGGAAAGTGCTAAATTCAAATGTGTATAATCTGACATTATTAAAAAAAAAAAAAGTTATGATGCCACTTTGTCCCAGTCTAGTCTCACGAAGCACAACTGCACATGACATGTTTACTGCTTTAGCCTAGCTTATTTAAACAGTAATTAACAGTAAGCTAACCAGTAACTAATTTCTATTTGGAAGAGGGCGATATCATATGTCTTCTTGAATTTTCTGCATGTCATGTGATATTTTTTTTTCTTGATTTTGTTTTTGTTAAACTTTGCATGTTTCAGTTGTGCTTGTTATTAGGGGTTAGGTTATTTTAAGGTTTCTTACATCACTGTGCACCTCTGTTATTTAAAATAAAAGATTTCTGGATTGAATGATCTTCTTGGTGTTTTTGGACCAGCAGGGGCCCCATGCTCACTCTTGCCCAGGGCCCCCAAGGTGACTAGAAACGGCCCTGCCTGCTAGTCTGTTGTATTTTCATTCATCCATGTGCCTTTATTCCAGTTCTCCCAGTGTTTCTACGTGTCTGTGTGCCTTTAGTTAAGTTATTCCATTAGCTGCCTTTTAGTTGATATTTTTATATTTCCTGATTTATCAGTACCTTTTGTTTAAATAAAGATCTTTATTGTTTGGTTGCTTCTGGCTCCGTCGTCTCCACACCTCCTTCATAACACTAACAGGTTATTTTTTCATTCAGGTTTTATTTGTGAGCCTGTTTATTCAAACAGCCCTTAATATCTGAAATTATACATATGAGTTACGCTTCACTAGTGTCCCTAATACATCTTAAACTGATACAACACAAAAAGAAAAAAACTCCATTTATGTACCAAAAAAAAAAAGAGATAATAAAAACTAAAAGCAAGGATTATATGTTTTATTAAGTGAATGATAAGAAACCAGTGTGTAGAAAGTGTAGCACAGTGAAGCTTACTGGCATTACTAATACATTGTTCAATTTGTTTTTCAATTAATGAATTAATTCCTGCTCTATAAAATAACAGGGAATAGTAGAAATTCCAAATACCATTTTCCAAAACTTGAGAAAACAACTGCAATAACTGTTTCTTTTTTTTTTTTGTCTCAGATTTAACTTTTTTCAAGTAGTTGTGTTAGTAGTAGTTTTCTATCCATATAAATAGAAAATATGAGGATCAGAAGGGGGCTAAACCTGGTGACAAGGTATCAAACCGTCCCTGTGATGGTCTGGCCATCGGTGTGGGTCGGATCGGCAAAAGTTAGGAAATTAACAAAATTGAAACCTTTCTCTGGGAATTAAAGTGAATATGTGAGAATTAATGACAGTAGATAGACATTAATGGAATTAAACTGTAAATTTGCTAAATTGCAGGGTAGCATATAAAAGTTAAATGTAAATTTGATGATCTTGTGAAGTCAGTCATCACATGCACAGATAATTTCTAGAATGTTGAACAAAACTCCACATTAAAACCACATTTATGAGTCCAAGGACAACATACAGTCAAATACATTTCCATTATAATACTGGGATTAATATATTGGATTTGTGGTATTTAAGTTAACACATTAAACATGTGCTTATACAGGTAGGTAGCCAGTAAATCAGAGAACCCAGTTTCATTGATAATTGAAGAAACTGGCTGCCATGGAGCTGCGATCAGTTTTCTGTTAACAATGCAGATTATAGCTTCATTTTGCACACTGACTGAGGAGCATTAGATTAGATTAGATTAGATTAGATAGAACTTTATTAATCCCTTGGGAGGACTCCGTCAGGGAAATTGTGGGTTAATTGTGGGTTAACCTGCTCATCAAGACCATTTCTGTTCATTTGTCCAGTTTATAAGTTATTGTATCCATGGATGGAGCTGGACATGGATGGATGGATGGATGGATGGATGGAGGACAGATGATGATGGATGGATGGATGGCCTTTATTGACAGTGAAGACAGACAGGAAAGGTGGCAGAGAGAGAACAGGGAAGACATGCAGCAAAGGGTCGCACAGGCCGGGAGTCGAACCCACGACCGCTGCGTCGAGGACTGTAGCCTCTGTATATGGGCCTCCTGCCCCTAACCACTGTGCCACCAGGCGGCCCATAACATTTTTTTTAAAGATTTTTCAGCTCGAGTGGCCTTTATTTTCAGTGAGGGGAAAGTGGGGCATACATGCAGCGAAGGGTCACAGGCCAGGAGTCGAACCTGCAACCACTGCAGGAAGACTGCAGCCACTGTTACCACAGAGCTACCCAGAAGCCCAGTCACCCTAATATTCTGAAGTATAAAATGATTAACACCAGCAGCAAAGTACCAATTCCTGACAATCATTAAGAAAGCTAATTAACTCTCCCTGCTTCAGCATGTTCACTTCTTCACAGCACACAGAAACTCATTGTATTGAATGTAAATGTCATGTAATAGCTCTCATGCAGCCGGGAATCTACCTTGTGACGCCTCATTTCTCATCCCACCTTTGTTCAGTAATTTGTGTAGATGGTGTTGTCTGAACCGAAAAACTGATTGTTAATCTGTTCGGTGGACGTACGAGGACTAATGCGCTTATCCAAAGGTGGAAGGTGTGTAGGTTTTCCACCTGGGGTTTGTGCAGCTGAAAGGCTGTCAGCATCAGTCAGGCATGTCAAACGAAGACGCCATGCCTGACTCCAGGCAATGTATTGCACATTTAATCTCTATCAGTCAGCGAGTGCCTCGGGGCGTTTCACAGAGTAAAACGTTCCAATAACCCGAAGGTATTGTGGATAAATGTCTGTGTTCATCGCAGCTTTGATTCAAACGGAAAGTAATCTTCTCTGTCAGAGGTGCTACCGCTGCTGTGCTTACCCTGAGGAAGGAATCCAGCGCGCCGTTCTCCATGAACTCGGTTATGATAAGGACGGGGCAGCTCCGCGTCAGAACGCCTTCCAGCCGGATTACGTTGGGATGGTCAAACTGACCCATGATGGAGGCCTCCGCGAGGAAGTCTCGCCGCTGGCGCTCTGTGTAGCCCGCCTTCAACGTCTTAATCGCCACCACCATCTCCCTGCGGCCGGGCTGCTTGAGACGGCCGCGGCACACCTCGCCAAACTCCCCTGGAGTGAGATAACAAAGTGGCGGGAGGAGGGAGGGGGGGGGGGGTGAGGGGTGATGTGGGAGGGGTTGAGTGAGGAGAGCAAAAAGGAGGGAAGGGTGAGGGGGGGGTGCAGGGAGAGGGAACGTTACTGGTTGGATTCAGGAGTGACGGAGCTGAATTGATAGAGTTCAGGGTCAGCCTCAGCTGTTGGGACGGATTTAGAAAAGAATGACGGGAGGTCAAAGGTCAAAGATGCCGGGGAGAGAGGGAGTGACTGGTATCGATCGACTGTGCAACCTGGGAGTGTTGCAAGGACACAGAGGACGGGCAAGGAACTTTGGGGTTCTGCATTTGGTGCCTGAGTTCAAATGTGTTCACAAGGGAAAGAGAGACAGAGAAAGAAAAAGACATGATGGGAAATTCAACAAGCAGGTGCAGACTGTCATTTCAGGTAGAGTCGGGACACGACATGCTGCTGGAGAGAACAAAACCGCTAAAGGCGAGTGCTTTCCCACCTGCAGCGCTCAGCGCTCTGAATGCTAACCCCCGTTCTCCCCGAGAGCACTTTCAAACAGAGCACATCCCGGGGCTCGATGCCACACTCCTGTCCACATGAATGATTAATAAAATCGAACGGACTCCGTCCTGTACAAAAAGCAGCAGCAAGTGTTTACCTGCGCCGATGACTTCCTCTATTTTCACACAAGAGATATCTATCTCTTTGGCAAACTCGTGAACAGCGTCGTTGGGGTCCTCGTAGGTAAAAGGGTCGATATACACTTTAACACCTGGAGAAACTGAGAGAGAAACGACAAACAGTCAACTGGGGGAAACCGCTGTGGCGATTTTGCACAAAAATGTATATTTTCAAGATTGTTTTAGCATTGTTTTAGCTTGCTAACATGCTGGATTAAAGTAGATGTCCTAATGAAATAAGTATAAGTTTCTAAAATGTCTGTGACACGCTTTGGTGTGAATTAAATTACACCTTCTCAACCGTGTCTTTACGGCTTTACGGTTCATTGTAACTGGTGTTAGGAGGTGAGGGTACAACGTAGACACTTCCCCGTGTGCCCCTTTAAAAGTCAGCATCACAGCTTTGTGCTGTTCGCTTTTCTGACATACAGCAAATGTAGCACAATAAGAAATTGGTTATTTATACTCTGATCTGGTTCTTTAAAGTCTGGGTTTGTAATGTCACAGTACTCTGCAAATCTAAACCTATCAATCACTTACATATTTCCATCTTTAGGTGCCACCGATAAAGTGACAGGACTGAGTTATGTCAGACTTTTTGATTTGTTAGTCATTTGAGATGCTCAATAATATGTTCTCAAGCTGATTTATCTTTTATTTTTTCATAATGTGTCCCCTTTAAAAGAAAACTGTGGAAAAACTACGACCTGCAACACATTAACAAGTTGACATCAGTATTTAGCTCAAAACAGCGATGCACATAATTACAGTATCTGCAGACTCTTGTGCATTGACTTCTCGACGTATAAGGCAAAAATAATTTATTGTTATTAGTCAGTGAGCTGTTATTTATTCATTCATCCAGAACTGTGAAGCAGATAGGAAATATGATGAGAACCACATTCACAATAGACTCCAATTTATCTGGTCTGCAGATAATAATGCTGACTTTGCAAAAAAATAAAGAAGAGAGACATTTTCTATCCTTTAAGGCAGCCATTCCCAAACTTCAGAATACCAAGGCCCAATTTGAAATCTGAAAAATCTCTGCGGCCCACCGAAACCTTTAATCACAACTGTGATCAACATTCAGGACTAGAAGCTACGTTCTGACATTAATGTAAGGGGTCAACAAATAAGGTGACACTTGTCATATTAAGTTAAGATGAAAGTAGAAATAACAATTAAGTTACTTCTTAATCTTTTTAAATCATGTTGTTAATATTTTACAGTAATTAAAAACATATTTTAACATATTTGTTTAATTTTAATGAGCTCTCACGGCCCACCTGCAGTACCGCGGCGGCCCACACTTTGGGAATCGCTGCTTTAAGGCTTGTGTTTGGGTGTCTGAAATGATTACTGATTGAAAAATGCCAACATTACACAGTCCTGCCACTTGATTTTGACAAACTTCAGTTAAAAATATGTAATTGAGTGATCCGTTAAGAATTGCAGTGTACGGTGACATCACAGACCCACATCAGAACAAATTTATCCAGATTCTCCTTCTTTACTTCTTCTTAGTTTCACATTATGCAGAACTCCCTCTTCCCTAGAAATGGGTTTTGCAAAGCTGTAACACCAATTTCAAAAGAGGCACACCTCAAGATAGAAAGGGGTGGAGTCAAATATCTGACTCCGCCCACTAGAAATCTGCTACTCTGAACAGAGCTCTAAAGACACGATGGAAAAGTGAGCTCATGTATTTTATCTGTGTCATATTTTGACTAAATCATGTCACAGATGTTTCATTATGATCACTGGTAATTGGGCCAATTTTTGAAAAAAAACAGCAGACTATGTATCCTCACAAAAAAAAGTAGATCAATTTAAAAAAAATTATGTGGAAATCCTCTCTTTCTCAAAATTAAATTAAATTATGTTTCTTCTGCACATGAATCTACTTTATGCTTTTAAACTCAGTTGATCAATGTGGTCTGACTTTTTCTGAGCCAACTGGGAAAAGTTTGCTCGACTCAAGCAGATGACTGGATGATTGACCAAATCAGCTGATTAACTGTACTGGCATGACTGCACATCTCAAACCGAACACACAAACTCACTGTACTGCTGCAGCTTCTCGGTGTACTCCAGCTCTGACCCGCCACGCTGCTTCCTGTAAACAAGCAGCACATGAACGAAGTCACATTCATGTAATCAATGCTGGCTCTTGCCAGGTGCAGCGAATCAACCTCATGACTAACTCCTGTATCAGATATAAACACAGAGCTTTTTTTTTTTTTTGCAGAGCTCCTGTTTAGAGCTTCAAGTCCTCATAGAGGTTTAAAGTACGCATCCTCTAAAATCATCTTAAAATGTAATGAGCTTTTATGTTTGAGGTCTAATCATCCCGGTGAAGCATGCAGCATGGATTGACAGTGACAAAGATCGTGCTCTTACCTCAGGCAGACAATAGCGATAACCACCAAGGCGACGACGACTACCAGACCCGCGGACGCCGACCCGATGATGAGAGGCAGCTGATCCTGCACCGACTTCTGAGGGTCACCTGGGCCGCACGATCCACAGGGCACAGATGAATAAATAACGGCAGGGAGATTAAAGGGCGACTTGTGCTGCATGTGTAATGGCCGCTAATTAAGGTGGTCATAAAAACTATTAAGCCTGAACTGTCATTAAGAAAACTAAGGCAGCGGACCATCAAGAGCATGCTGCAAAGCAGATGAGAATTTCTCCGTACTGTGCAGGCTGGTGCTGAAGTCCATGGGGTTGCTGTAGCGGCCGTATCCAGCGACGGTGCGAGCTCTGACCTGCACCATGTAAGGCGTGGCCGCCCTCAACCCCTCCACCTTGGTGGAGCTGTGCTGAGATGTCACGGTGTGAGACATGGCCTGGCCCTGACACAAAACAGGACATCGTGAAAGAATTGACATTTTCTTATTGTTATTATTCTCTTGTAATGCATCGCTACAATAAATACATTTTAAAATGTATTGTTCTTGAAATTAAGTCATGGATGAAGGCAGTACTTGTACAGTACAGTCATTAGCACTGCACGAAAAGATAAGAAAAAAAGAAGAGGCCCACTTTGACTTAATTTTCAGTTCAGTTGAATTCAAAGAAGCGTACGACTTAGTGCTAGTTTATACAGTCATGGAAAAAATTATTAGACCACCCTTGTTTTCTTCAGTTTCTTGTTCATTTTAATGCCTGGTACAACTAAAGGTACATTTGTTTGGACAAACATAACGATAACCACAAAGATTGCTCATAAGAGTTTTATTTAAGAGCTGATATCTTACCATTTTCCATGGTTTTCTTGATTATAACCTAAATCACTTAAGTTTTTACATCAATAGTTATGGCGTTGTACTGCCAAAAACACTGCTTTTATGCATTCAGTGTTTTCTTTTCTGTCTGTTTTAGTCACATGATGACGTTTAGTGGCACCAGGTATTAAAATGAACAAGAAAGTGAAGAAAAAATGGTGGTCTAATAATTTTTTCCATGACTGTATGCTCAGAAAATAACTTGTTTTAAGTTCACTGCAGTTCAATTTTGAATGATTAATAGGTACAAAACTTTGTATTAAAGATTTATTCATAATTTCTTCTAAACTCTAAAAACTGCTCGATCAAAAAAAATAAAAAAAAAACCTTGTACACCTACGTTGACATTATGTTAACCAACGGAAATTGTGCGTAAAAATTCAGGAGCTTTTAGAAGCAATTCGAACCACGTATGAGGAAAGGGTCAGTCTATAAGGCGAAAAGCACATTTTATTTGATAGCACACAACCTTTTTAAATATATACTCCTAAAATTAACAGGACATTGTGAGATATATGTCGAGCAGATCCCCTGCGCAACAGTCAAGCGATCTCAAAACCTTTGGGTGAGTTGGTCATGAATTACAAATACAGCCGAGCAGGTGGCTCCGCTCTCAGCTGCTAAGGTTTAAAACCAGAGCTTTAAGTGTCCTGTGGGACTCCCCAGTGAACCTGCTTTTTCTTTTTTCCAAACAGTTGAGATGGAGGTTAAATGACGGGCAGATTATGTCAAAATGAAATATTTAATAGATTGTTTAAGGTTTAGGAACTCTTGCTTTGTTAAAACCAAATGATAACCAAACAAAAGTGACCGATTGTGGGGTTTAAAGTTTAAGCATCACTGGTTATGAAGTGGTGCTATTATGTTAGCACAGCTTTCCTCGGCAGCTGATTCTGTAATTGCACGACCAGTGTGACCGGCTTGTTCTCCGTAACAATTAATAAATCCAAATTCATTATACAGGAACTGTGTGTGAGGCAGGAAAAGTACATTTCTGCAGCAATTAAATGCATATTGATTATACTGGCTCTCTGTGTGGCTAGGAAAAGTACACTTTCAGAATTAAGAAGGCATACACTGTGAAATAAACTTAAAAAAAAAAAAAAGAATCAGTGCTTACTCTCTCCTGGTATTTAACCTCGTAGTCAAGAATGACCCCGTTGGGTTTCTCAGGGGGCAGCCATGACAGGCTGAGAGTGTCTGAGGTGGAGCGCATCAGGTGAACAGTGGGCACTGCTGAAGGTGCTGCAGGGGGACAACAGAGAGGACACTTAATTATTATATCGGTTCTGGAAAGTTACTGCATTTGCAAGATGGATAACTGACTCTTTCAGCTGGGAAGACTTTTAACTTTTAACCCTTGTGTGATGTTAGGATTTTCTGCACTCTCGGGGTGTTAAGGGGTCCTTTGGACCCCTTGGGGTTTCATATCATAACTCAGCCCCTGTGCAGGCTAGAGACATTCTGTTTTCACCGGAGGAAACTTGAGGATGTCCTTTAGGTCACTGACCTACCACTAGGTTTCTCCAACCTTGAGGGGGCGGAGCCTATTTGAAACGCTTTTTTCCACGCCACCAGCCCCACTTCTCAGCCTCTGTGTGGGCTAGAGACACACTGTCTTCACTGGAGGGTTACTGGTGGGTAGCCTTGACATCACTGACCCTCCCTATGATGACCTCGACCTTTGGGGGCGGAGTTTCACCATCACGCACGCCACGAATCCCATTTCTCAGCCTCTGTGTGGGCTAGAGACATGCTATTTTCACTAGTGGGTTACTGGTGGGTAGCCTTGACATCAGTGACCCTCCCTATGATGACCTCGACCTTTGGGGGCGGAGTTTCGCCATCACGCACGCCACAAATCCCACTTCTCAGCCTCTGTGTGGGCTAGAGACACGCTGTCTTCACAGGAGGGTTACTGAAGGTAAACACCCTGAGTGTGATGTAAATGTAAAGGGGGGGTGTAGAGTGGGAGCTCCCCCCAAAAAAGTTATTCCTCCATGCCCCTCACATAAAATAAGCCAAGGACAATGAGTTTCAAGTTGAAAAAAGTATTACTTGTATGATTTTTATTTTAGTAAAGATTGAAAATGGGTCCAAAAGACCCTAACATCGCACAAGGGTTAAGGAGGCATATTCTGAACTTCTTCTTCTTTTTGTTTTTTTTTTTTAAACGAGCTGACGCAATTTCCTGAGGTCCTAAATTTGTAACACTGCTTATTTGGTCAAAACACAACATAAAGAGAGTACAATAGATCCCTTTTCAGCCATGAATTTACAGCTCTGTTGCCAGCAGACAGCTTTAGAGAATGAATCATCATCAAATCATCTTTTTTGTTGTTTTTATTGTCCTCATCTAAAGTCACAAACAACTCCAGTGAAGAAACACTATTTTTCAAATTTCTTAACCCTGAATAGTTTAAGAAAAGCAGTAAATGGTTTCACCTTCACTGTTCTGCACTGTATTGATTTGTGAGGCCTGAAAGTGACTCAGCTGATCATAAAATGCAGTAAGGTGGATTAAGTGTGAGTTAAGTGGGAGAGTAATTGCGGTCTGTGAAAGGCACCGAGCAGAGTGGCGGATGATGAAACTGCATATATTAAGTGGCGGAGCTGAAAAATGACATTGCCGCTGATGTGTGATAAGAAGCCTGGTTAGTCTGCTGAGTGCTGACAATGGAGCCGAATTTTCCCGTCTTTCATGTAACGCTCTCAGAAACGCCGAGCTCTGGCTCAGCGTTTCTCCATCTGTTTGTCCATCTCAGTGAGCTTCTTCAACCACGTACTATTCTTTGTGTTAAAGCCTCTTCGGACACTAAAAACTCATTACGGCGCTCAATGACATTGATTGAAGGTAGGATTCACTAACCGGCCTGTCCCAATGCAACGTTAAGTGGTATTGATTACAGCTGCTCTATAAATTAACTTGTGCACACAACCAATGTCATTGACAGATAGTCTACTAACCAGCCTGGTTGGTAGTGATGTTGACTGTGGAATAGATGAGCGCTGCGGGGTTTTTCCCAGACACCCCATTGACAGCTTGGACCTCAAAGCTGTAGCGGGTGTGCGCCTGCAAGTTCCTCACCACCACCTTCTTCTGCTTCAGCCCCAGCTGGCGCGGAGAAATGTCCACGTTGTCGTCGCAGCGCGTGCACGGGCTGCGGTCGCGCAGGCACTTCTTGCACACCACGTTGTAGACGATGTCGCTGCGCCCGCCCGTGTCCGCAGGCTCCTCCCACTCCAAGGAGAGCGAGGTCTCGTTGACGCTGGATATGACGTTGCGTGGCGCTGAGGGGATAGCTGCACAAACACAGGAGCTCTGAATGAGGCGGCAGAAGGATGTTAAAACACGTAAATGAGGTTTTATTAGACTCCATATGCACTGCTGGAATCAGTCTACCTGATGGTGAAAGCAGCTATTTCAAAATTGATTTATTTGATGTTTATCAACGTTGAAGGTGTAGCAAGAGATCTTCTGGAAGACATAACAATCTATTGATAATTGAAACAAAACATCAGGAAAACAGAATGCTAGCTCTTTCCTGCCCTTCCCTCCAGTGCTCCTTGAGAAGACACACCCCAGCAAAGCTCCCCCCCCCCCCCACTTCACCTGCACAAGGACAATCCCTCCCCTTGTCAGTGATCGGAGTGGTGGTGTGGTGTTAGTTATGGCTGTGGGGGGACAGGCGGTGGCTGACCTCCATGCTGCCTCCTCATGATTCCCATTTCCCCGTGGGATCCCCAGGTATCTGTAGCTGCCCTGAACATCTGCTGTGTTGCCTTCTGGTAGTTCAACCCCTTCTGTTGTGATCATCTTTCCCTTCCTTGATACCGTCCGCCACACTTGTCAGGTTCAAATGACATCCTGATGTCATCGCTGTAGATCCTGGTGAGGTGAATCAGGGAGTCGGTGTCACTCTGCCATCCATGTAGAGGAGGTGGCTGATGGTTGTCCCATTTCAGAGTCAGTTAGTGATGTCCTGACTGAGGGGGTTCAGGCCTGCAGAACAGCAGGGAGGACAGGGCTTCTCCTTGGTATAAACCCTATTTATTATTGTTGTTGTTTGTTGTGTTGGCTTTGAGTTGACCTCCAGAGTTGCCTTCCAGCGCCTCACTGAGTTCTGGATGAAGACAGTTACTGTCCCAGGCGACTGCCCTGTCAACCAGTAGCTGATGCTTGGCCCCTCTGGTGTTACTGCCAATCCCCCCCCCCCCGTGCTCTTGTATTGATCCACGTGCCTTCTCATCTTAGCCGCTATAATCCCCGACAACAGCTCCCATGTGGTGTTGAGGCAGGTTATAGGCTGGTTGCTGGATGGTATTGTTCCGCTCTGAGGGTCACGACGAGGACTGTTTTGACCTCGGATTAGCCACTCTGGTTGCATCTCTGACCTTAGCACCTGGTTCATTCGTGCTGCTAGCCATTCATAGAGTGCAGTCGGCGTCTTGAGTCCAGTAGGAGTTCATCCTGTAGTCAAGCATCTCTAGCGTGAGCGTTGCCACTGAATATCAACTCTGTGATTGTCTTGGGAGGGACAGTTTGCAGTGCTGTATTCACATCTTCCAGTAAAGATTCTGATGGTACTTTGTTACTTATCCTTGGCAAACAGGAGGTTGTTAAGTTCCCCTAGAACTCTTGTGTTAAAGTCAGGCTCCGTTGTGATTAGGGGAGGAGGAGGGGAGTAGGAGAGAGAGATTTCCCAGACCTCCTTCTTCCTGATCAGCTTCTTTAGCTCTTCCACGCCAATATGGCAAGGCATTTCCCATGCTAGCCAAAATATGCAATCTTGCCAGCATGTCCGGGGACTGGCCTCCCTAAGGAGGTGCAAACCAAGATTAAAATCTATCTCCTTGCTCACACGTATGCTCTGGAAGTGTCCTCAACATCACTGTCCATTCACTTTGGATGATGTCAAGCATTGGGACTTAACTGTGGCAACATTGCTTCAGTCAGAAGTTAAGGAATTTCCAACTTTTCACACACCAACCTGAGCAGCTAGAGCTAACCAATGAAATTGTTCATATTCCAAAGCACATGGACTGTTCCAAAGTACAGTGGAAGGAAACCTGATTGGTTGTTTTACGCTATGACGAAGGTATACCAGAAACACCAGTGGTCAAGCGTTATTGCAGTGCTGCAATGTAAGCCAAGTAACAAAACAAGACTGAAACAAGCTCCAAATCAAAATCACAAGATCATGACACACAGCGTCTGGACTGGTGGTTCATAACTGTCTGGATGGACCTTTTCATCTTTGGTCCAGATCACACAGCACCCATTTTCTCAAAAAATAAATAAATAAATAAATAAAGTTTGTGTGTTTCCATGTTGAGTCAAAGGTAGTGTTTGTCTCTGCCCGTGTAAACTGGTCAGTCACAGCCTCTGGACAAGGTTAACATGCACAGTCCTTTTTTGTGTTCGGTAAAATTCAACTGGAATTTCAGTATACAGTCATGGAAAAAATTATTAGACCACCATTTTTTCTTCACTTTCTTGTTCATTTTAATACCTGGTACCACTAAACGTCATCATGTGACTAAAACAGACAGAAAAGAAAACACTGAATGCATAAAAGCAGTGTTTTTGGCAGTACAACGCCATAGCTATTGATGTAAAAACTTAAGTGATTTAGGTTATAATCAAGAAAACCATGGAAAATGGTAAGATATCAGCTCTTAAATAAAACTCTTATGAGCAATCTTTGTGGTTATCGTTATGTTTGTCCAAACAAATGTACCTTTAGTTGTACCAGGCATTAAAATGAACAAGAAACTGAAGAAAACAAGGGTGGTCTAATAATTTTTTCCATGACTGTATATCTCCATGTTCTGTTTTTAACAAATATTTCCCAGTCTCTTTCCCATGTGGTTAAATCAACTATTGATGAATGGCAATCGTTAATGCAGTGTTTGAGTCATTTGAGATCACAAGTGTCCAGCTAAGAAGAGAAACAACCCGAGTACCCCAGAGTATCTTTGCAGAGCTCTGTCCTTTCCGGTCTTTCCGCACTAGCAGCTTCCTCCAGTTATTCCAGGAAAAGCAGACGGGATCAGCACTCGTGTAGCTGTCAGTGCTGGTATTTGACGATGGGAACATAGCCTGGAATTTCTTGTGAGGTTCAGCGCATCAACATTCTTGCATGTTTTGTTTTTCCCCTCACACCGAATCACTGACTCCCATCTTGCCCCCCCATCCAGCGCCGCCCACTTTACACACATCATGTCAGCCATGAAGGGCATAGATGTGTAGCTTCGTTGCTTTGTAGCTAGGTGATGTAAACTCCACAGCCTTGCAGTTGTACGCCGTGGTTGCTTCAAGGCATAAAATGAAATAAAATGAGTGATTTGTTTCACTTGTTTTGGCTTGTTGCTTTCCCTACCAGAAGTGGTTGTGTCTGCAAAAAAAATGCAACATGTTATAACTGGTGCTGCCACCTAGTGGATAAAAATAACAGCATTTTAACAGTAAATGGGTCGTCTCTATTGCAGCCTTTCTCAACCGGGGTGTCGTCAAAAAAATGACCTATTCTGACAGTTCATATACAGTGGTACCTCTACTTACGAACGTTTCTACATACGAAATTTTCAGGTTACGAAACGCCTCAAAGAGAAAATATTGCCTCTAGTTATGGAAAGAAATTTCAGGATACAAAAGACAAAAATACAGTAGCGCTGCTACTCGCAGCTCCCAGAGTTTACTGAACGTAAACATAGCTGTCGGCTCTGTATCTCGGTTTGAAAGCGGTGCGTCCGAGCTGCTCTGCCATTGGCTATCGCTTAGCATCTTCCTGGCATCCCATTGGCTAGGAGGGCCCCTTGTCTGTATGAGCGTAACCCAGCAACCCAGGTAAACAAACAATTATTACCTCCGCCAAGGAGGTTATATTTTTGCCGGCGTTTATCTGTCTGTACGTCTGTGTACAAATAACTCTAAAAGTTATGGATGGATTTTGATGACATTTTCAGGAGTTGTCAGAAATGTTAAAAGGAAGAACTGATTTCATTTTGGTTCTGATCCGGAAGAAATCCTGGATTCTGGATCACTTTCAAATGTTCAATAATTGTTGCGTTTAGTGGAGGTCTGAGCTCTCTGAGTGCTTTTCTAGTTCTAACATGTATTTCTTACAGGTTTTTATGTCATTTCATGTATTATTTATAATTTATTTAAAAAATAATGTTTGAATTTTGGGGGGCTTGGAACGGATTAGGGTATTTACATGGAAAACACGTCTCTACTTTCAGGTTACGAAACTACTTCCAGAACCAATTAATTTCGTAAGTAGAGGTACCACTGTATAAATATATGAATGCATACAAAAATACATACTTTTTGTCTATGAATGAATAAATAAATAAATAAGATACATAATTGGACATGAAATTAATAATAAAAATATGTCTCACATGCCCATTTCCCAATGTTAACGACGTCAGTACGGGGTCAACGTAAGGTCAACGTGACTGCCCAGTTAGCTTACGTCGTAATATCATTTAACCGCTGGAATTTTATTTCACAGATAGCAAAGAGAACTTTTTAGCAGCATCATGGATGGTTTTCTAAAAAGAAAAGCCCCACAGGAACGGAACATCACAGAGGAGCCGACTTCTTCATCAAGCCTTCATCCACCAGCTCTGAATCTGCTCCATAGCTACCAAAGCTAGCTGCTAGCGATAAGGCTAAAAAGAGGCAATACAAGGATGATGGATGGAAGCAAGCACATCACGGATGAAGAGAAGCTTTCCTGCTGAGGCCTACTCTGGTGCAGTTATCCTGTTCAGGTTATTTAAACTAAATAAACGGGATGTATGCATTTACAGTCGGAGCGATGCAGTGCGGCTTTGGATTATATTTTACTCTGGGATGTCGTCAGATTTTATTCACTTTTGAAAGGTGTCGTGACTGAAAAAAGGTTGAGAAAGGCTGCTCTATTGTGTCCTCACTCTTTATGCACTGAAATTCCTCTATGTTTCTTGAATCATTGGTATATATTATATGGTGAAATATGTGAATCTATTGCAGTCTTCCTCAGCTTCTAAAGATCAACCCCCGCATGGTTACTGATTTTGTAACAAATCAACCAATTAATCTCCTTAGTACATTAAAAAAAGAAACAACTTTTCTGGAATGTGTTGCACCTCTAAAAAGCAAAAATTGATGTATATTAACAGAGAAAGAAAAAAATAAAGAGAGAGATATCTAGGGTTCATACTGTCTGCAGAAAAATAAAAATCAAAGTAAACCAACAAATCCCTGAATTAAATTTTTACTTGCATTTTTATAGAGTTTTTTTTTTCTGATTTGTGGTTGTAAAGGCATAACAAACGCAATAGCTAAGAGAAAATATAGCAGGTGTAATGAATGCAACCTGTCAGGCTAACCCAAGACTGCCATGTTTCATGAGGCGGTGCCGAGTTTTCAGTGAAGAGTGTTTGAAATCGGGATAACTGCAGAGGAAAGCAACCCTTTAAAGTATTCTGCCTCTGAGCTTCCAGCAGTACAAAGTCTGAAACCGTCTTATATCTGATAGAGAAGAAGAAGAAGAAAAGGAGGGTCCCAGGCTATCAGCTCTCAACGGCCAAAACTGACCGTCCACACAGTTCAGCTCCTCCGCCGACTCGCTCTAAGCTAGCTCACACTCCCGTGGTCTTCTCTAATTAGGCAGACGGGGTTCACAAAGTAGAGGCTCCTCTAATTGGACTCCCCACTAAAACACAGGATGAGACCAGTCTGCCGCCCATCGGCTGGCTGAGCGTCTCCGCTGCAGCATGCAGCTTCAAACACAAAGCCAAGGCTGCCTGACACGAGCTCCGGCAGACCGCAGAGACAGAGCTGTCAGTGTGTGTGCGTGTGCACGTTTATTCAACGGTGGTGTTGCGTCCCTGCCCGTCCGTCACTGTGCACTGGTCAGCGTCGGAGTCCACGGCGTTCCTGTGATGAGGAACTGGGGAAGACAGTCGCGGTCAACATGGCGAAATGCCCCCCCGGGGCTTGACTTTACACGGTCAGAGGAGCGGGCGTCGCTCCAAATCTGCACCACCGAAGGGACTTTTCTCAGAGGCTGTTCGTGTTGAACAAGCAGAGACGTTGTGGTCGGCATCACGGCAGAATAATCACACACCGAATGTCCATTCAGACACGCAGCTGCAGAGTTTTCATTTTAAAACTGAACTCATGACAATTACGCTCAACAATTTCATAAGTGTCCACTCTGTAACTGCGTACGAAGAAAGGGCCTTTTTGTCACAGATGGTTTATTGGTTTCATACTGCACATAAGCACTGGAAGAAAATGTATCTTTTTTTGAGGTCATATTATGCTTTTGCATTATTTTGTCTCAACAAAAAAAACTTCACCCTCCATTATTTCGAACCAATTAAGTGACCGATTCAGGGCCTTACTGGAGGGAAGTCTAAAAGGAGACATTTTTTCAAAGGTCAACACAATTTCCTGACATTTTCCCATAATGCCTGTTTTATGCTTTGGTCACAAACCACGGGAATACAGGATTTAAAAAAAAAAAAAACCACCCCCTTCTAAAACAATGCCTTTATCCCAATGATCGTAGAGGCCACTGCATGTGCTCAGCTTCAGACCTGTTCAGACTACATGACTCGCTGTCTTGTAATCAAAAATCCTGAAGTTGTTGCGGTGCTCCCAGAGACGCCGCAACGGGGTAGGCGTGCTAGGCAATTGCCTAGGGCCCCGAGCTGGACGGGGCCCCAGGACAGCGGTGACATTGGTCCTTTTGTCAATGACAAAATGACTGAACTGCTTTAGACGCTGCAACGACGATATGTTGAAAACCCCCTCGCGCAGGGCCCCCACTAGCTGTCACTGCCTCGTGTGTTAAGGGACCCCCGAGACGCGGCCAATATCGATCCATATCAATGACACAACCTGAAACCTCCATAGACACTGCAGCGACACGTTTGGAACCCCCCCCTAATGGGGCCCCGATTGTCCGTGGCCGGCTTTCTGCGGTGATTCAAACTCGATACAAGAAAAATGAAGCGAGCATATCCAGTGGAACCAAAGACAACTAACTATTTATCTATTTTAACTTTTTTATTTTTTGCTTGATTGTGTTTTTGTCAAACTGCACATTTCAGTTGTGTTTGTTATGTTATATTGTATTTTAAGTGTTCTTACATTATTGTGCACTTCTGTAATTTAAAATAATAGATTTTCAGATTGACTGATTTTCTTGGTGTTTTTGGGCCGGGAGGGCCCCCATGCTCACTCTTGCCCAGGGCCCCCATGCTGACTAGAAACGGCCCTGGGTGCTCCCATTACTCGACTGATGGCAGGTCACGCACTACACGGTAACTCAACTGGTCTCCAAACCACATTTTATCAACAAAACACACGCAGGGAATGAGATGCAATCACACGCAAAACAGCAGTTTAGTGAAGGAGGAAGTGGTGCAAGCTTAAAATAAAAGAATTAATGCGAGTAAAGGATTAGCACACAGGTAGCAGGTGTTGTCTGTGCTATAGAGAGAATCTGAGGTGAAAAATCTGCCGTAATGAAAAAGTAGCTGCCTGCTCATGTTGTGGTTTGGTGCATAAAGACCTTCATGAATCTTTACTGCATCTTCTCATTGTTTTGCAGGATTTCATTTCTCACAGTGACCTCACCCACATTCCCCGCTCTTTCATTGGCTGTAACATGGAGTCACCAAATGGCTGCAGATATTTGAAATGCTTGACATCGACTCACCATCAGCGACGTCTCCAAGCATCTATGATGGGTCATTGGGTTGTTTATACATAACAAGTGAGTATTGATGGATGACCAACGATTACCAGTTTGCCTCCAACCATTTGGCGCCACTGTGACTGGTACAGTTTGTGTCATGTGAAAATGGCCACTGCCATCTTAACTTCACTCTTCTCTGTGGAGTGTGCATCTTCAGAAATTAGTGGTAAAGCTTTGCAATATGAACTTATGATTAGGGGTGCACGATAATTATCGTTACCTGATAACAGGAAATTATGACGTCATTCTGATAAGTCCGATATCATGACAAATAGCCCCGATAACATTTATATTTTTGTCAAGTGCCTCGCTTCCACTGAGACCTGAATAACCGGCGGTAAATGTTATGTTCAAGTGACGTCGGCATAATCAGAAAAACGATTACTCAGGAAAATCAAGAATACCCCCTCATGCCAGAAAACAACTTGTTAACTCGGTCATAATGTTGGTAGTTGCTGACTTAAATTGATATTTGCAGTATTTTCCCACATGTTACACATAAAAAATAGAAAAGGCCAAAAGAACAACTAGCAAATGAGTGAACAGAGGAGTTTATGTCAAACCTTGAATGCAGCCTGCGGCACAGCGTGCTGATGAAAACAAACAACATAGCATCGATTGTATGGAACTTCGTTAAAGTTTCAGGAGATAATTTGCTGGTTATTTGTGACAAATGCTCCAAGTGGATTTCACGAGGAGGAGAAAAATAGCACAAGCTTTAATACGTCAAACCTGATCAGCCACCTGAAACATAACCATCGCTTTGATGCAGTTTTTAAATCGTATGAGGACGATCTGGCTGCTACAGACGCTAATGTGAGCAAGCCAGCAGCACCTCCTCTCTTATCTTTTTTTTTTTCTTTTTGGCTCTAGTGGCCTTTATTTGCAGTAGAGACGGACAGGAAAGGGGGCAGAGAGAATGGGAAGACATGCAGCAAAGGGTCGAACTCGCGCCTGCTGCGTCGAGGACTGTAGCCTCTGTACATGCACACCTGTGCACCTGTCCTAACCACTGCACCACCGGGCAGCGCCGCTCTTATCTAAAGCCGCCATGAGAAAAACAAACAACAAAGAAACTACTGCACCTTATTTCCTTTAATCAAAGGTGTTAATATGAATGGAACTACAAGCCAAAATCCTTTAAACTTAATGTTTTGTTAAGTGGACGCACTTTTTCAGTTTGTTTACATACTAATGTTTGGATCTAACTTGTGTCGGTGCATTAATTTTCTATGTATATTTATTTCTTTGTAAACTTCTGGAAGCCACTTTTCAGTTTGTAATTCTGATGCATGTATTTCCATCAGTTCAAGGAGCCTTTATTTTTTTATATCAGTCAGTAATGCACCTTATTTAAGTTAATGTGAGATATCACAGTATCGGTTATCTGTATCGGTTTTTTTTTTTTTTTTTAAATCATGCATCCCTACTTATAAAGCACAGCATATGGAGCATTATGTGAATTTGGTTGACGATAAAGCTGACAAAGAATGACTGGATGACTCTACTCTGATCTGGGTCTGTGTTATAACTAGGGATGGGCATTTGGTTGAGATTTATTCGTCGATCGTTGGGAGAATTAATGATTAATAATCGATTAATCATTAACATTTTTATATTGAAAACTATCACAAATATTCTCGATATCGGCGTGACGTTTGTTTTCCCCTTTGGCCTGGTTGCTATGGCCTGGTTGCTATGGCCCGCGCATGACCAGATGTGTTCAGTGGCCCGGATGTTCGTGGTCGACAATAACGTGACATTTACTGTTTCTTTTCTTTAAAAAAATAACGATAATAAAACAAGAGATATCGAGGAGACTACTTAACAAGGACAATTTATATCAAGGCGCCAGTATTACAGACTTTTTGTTTCTTAAAAAGATGCGCTTGTTGTGTGCTCGATGTGCACTGCAGCTGGTTATGGTCCGTGCTAACACCGAGTTGAGGCTAGGCTAGGCTAGGCTAGCTCACGCGCTGAGCTTGAACAGGATGAGTCAAAAAGTTGCAAGCACTCAAATGGAAGCACATGTGAAGCTGTGTCGGGGTGAGGCGATGTTGTGAAGAATAAGGAAGTTTTGTGTAAAATAAGGAATAAAATAGCCTTTGAGCTACAGAGCGCTAGAAACCAGCTGGTCTGTAAGCTAGGTTCTCCTTTTGCAAAAGCGAAACTTGAGAGAGTGTCATGACTAATATTACATTCAAATATAATCTCACTTTGAGTCCACAGGTCAGTTGACCTCAACAAAACTTAAGGTAACCAACAACTTCAAACACCCAAATATATGCTCTCAAACACACAAACATAATTTTCATAAAATGTCCTCTTTAAAGAAGCAAGGACTACTGTTTAGGATTTCCAACAAAACGTGACACGAGCTACAAAAGTGCACAGTTTGAGAAAATGACACTGCTGCATTGAAAACCATTCACAATAAACCTCCTAAACCAAAATATTATTGTGCAAAGTAAGCACATAATGATACAGTCAGACCACCCTTGTTTTCTTCAGTTTCTTGTTCATTTTAATGCCTGGTACAACTAAAGGTACATTTGTTTGGACAAACATAATGATAACCACAAAGATTGCTCATAAGAGTTTTATTTAAGAGCTGATATCTTACCATTTTCCATGGTTTTCTTGATTATAACCTAAATCACTTAAGTTTTTACATCAATAGCTATGGCGTTGTACTGCCAAAAACACTGCTTTTATGCATTCAGTGTTTTCTTTTCTGTCTGTTTTAGTCACATGATGACGTTTAGTGGTACCAGGTATTAAAATGAACAAGAAAGTGAAGAAAAAATGGTGGTCTAATAATTTTTTCCATGACTGTATGTTCAACACTTGCGGAGGGATGGTCAACTTGCAGCCTTTAGTGGGACCTAGCTAGCATTAGCCAGCCTTCTTTCCTGCGTACAGCTGGAGTCCGAGGCTTCTCAGACCAGGGAGTTACAGCTGAAGAAACGGCGAACGAAAGCACCACAACCTCAGCACTCAGCTTGTTACTCAATCATCTGAATCACAACACAGAACGCAGCGTCATGCTGTACTTAATCAGCGTTTAAACTGCTCAAAATATTGACAGCCTCTCCCTCCAGCTGGCTACCTGCCTGTACGTATATTTGATACTGCCGCGATATGTGATATTTCCACGTATTTTTAGTCTCTGCTCATAGACGCACACCACAGACAGACAGGTGATAGAACATGCCCAGCTGAAATACTGTATTTTTAGAGGGTTTTTTTTGCCAGAGATGATGATGCGCACTGAAGCGAAACCACTCCACTTTGGTCACATCGGCAGGTGTCTTCAATGCTTTCCACTTGTCAATCTTTCTCACTGAACTCCAAATGGTTTGGTGCGGTTGAAATGGTTTTTTATAACCCTTTCCAGATTGACGTGCACCAACGATTCATCATGATTAGCAGAATCTAGCTGCAACTTATCCTGTCAAGTCCTATGGAAGCTGTAAGGAGATACTCTTTTTTTTTTTTTTCAAGACCTTTTGGTCTTGTTGTTGTTAGATAGATTCATTTTTTTAAGATTCAAGCCTTTATTTGTCATATGCATAGTTAACACAGGGTCAAGGATGCAATGAAATGCTTGCTGGGAGAAAGAACCGCTTATGACTCGCCTACGGAATACCGGTAAAAAAATACGAAATACGATAGAAATACAGTCTACACAGTAGAGAATTCCAAGAAAATTTCAAGCATATGCAGTAAGTGTACAGTAGGTCACAGTGTGTAATATAATAATAATAATGATAATATAAGTATAGGTAATGTAAGTGTATATATAATGTGATATAGTATAGTATAGATACTCAGTATACATATAATATAGGCTTGGGCGGTATCCAAATTTTGATACCGTCAAACGTCCCTCACACTTTACCGGGGTATACGGTAAATATACGGGGTACGGACTATTAAGAACAAACACCACCAGCGAATGCCACACATCAAAACAGCCATCCCCATTATGTGCGCCGCCGCGGGGCTTCACGCCTGAAAAAAAAAGGCGAGTTTACCTCGAAACAGCAGTTCAGTGCTTCAATATAAAGTTGGCTCAACTACAGTTGTTATTTATTTGTGTATTTCTTGCTTTTGACTGTAGTTTTTACTGTTCCTTCTCTGCTCCAGCTGCTCTCTCTGCCTGAAACTGCCTTTATAGTAAAGCAGTGGTCTTCAACCGGGGGTCCGCGACCCCTAGGGGGGCCATGGAGGTACTCTAGGGGGTCCTCCAACTTAAAAAGAAATAAAGGCAATTTTAACCAAAATAATTTGAGAGTAAAAAAAAAAAAAAAAATTATATATATATATATATATATATATATATATATATATATATATATATATATATATATATGTATATATACAGGCAGTTCTAAATATAACTGCCTGAAGTTAAACGTTTCATTGTTGGAAAATAACAATAATAAAAAATATTGTCTCATACCAACTAAAAATAATAATAATAATGATATCCATGAAAGTTTTATCAACCATAAACACATGTAGGCTAATAACCCAGTCAGGAATTGGTTAATAAGGTGAAATAAGCAGAATAAAATACAGCTAAAAGTTATTATAAGCCAGGCTTAAAATGTGACACTTTAAAAAAAAAGAGGGGGGGGGGGGGGATAGAATTACAAGCAGGGGTCCCTGCTCTGTTTTTCTCTCATCCAAGGGGTCCCTGGGCTAAAAAAGGTTGAAGACCCCTGTAGTAAAGTGTCTGATGCGGGACGTTTCACTTCCTATAAATTCTTCAACATAAAAGTCCAACATTATTAGTTTCATTAGAAGCTTTTATTTTGAAGCAGCAAATTCAGGAAGTGTTGTTTTCATCGTCAGTACCTTAACAGGACGAGTCAAACCGACATCAGCTGCGAGCGAACGTGAATAAACGGTAAAATAAACCAGAACACACAGCGATACAGGAGAGAAACTAAACTTTAAACCATAAAAATCATTCATTGCATTTTTTTTATGACGGTACTGAAACTGATACCGCCGCTATTTTTAAATACCGGAAGTAAACGGTATTACTGTAATACCGCCCAAGCCTAATATAATATGATAATATGATTGTAATTTTATAATATAATATAGGTATGTAATTATGTATATATTATGTATATAATATGATAATAGTGATAATAATGATAATATTAGATAAATAATGTCACAGTGAAAAAAAAAGTTACATGTTGTTGTTCATCTGTTGCAGGAGGATGCTAGCCTCCGTGCACGGGCCACCAGCTTAAACCACTGAGCCCTGCAGCAGCCATGGGGCCAGGGCCGTAGCACCAAATTCTGGGCCCCTACAAAGGAGGTTCTGGTGGGCCCCCCAACCCCCCCCCCCCCCCCCCCCCCCCATCACCAACACCAACCGATCACCTGACCACCTGCTTGCTGTTATATTGCTGCAATATTAGCCGACTTTATATTCCCTTATTTTAATAACAAGACCATTTGAAAGGGTAGTCTATTATCTGATTTTGCTTTAGGGCTGTTTATGTCCGTTTTAGCAATGATAGCGGAGCTTACGGCAGTTGACAATGGGATTTCATCTTGTGTGTTTAAAGTTTAACGTTTGTTACAATTGTACTCACCTTTCTTTGAGAAGAAGTCTGTAAGCAGCTGACTCCCCTCATTTTGTTTCTTCTCTTTCTCTTTCCTCTTATACGTTTCTGAGAGCCAGATTTATATTTCTTGGGAGGTTGCGACATTATCTCTCCATCCACATACGCTAATAGTAATCAAGCTGCGCCTCACGGTGACAAAACAGCTGTTTTTTTGGACTTAACGATTTTGCGCATATTCCAAGGGGTGTTCACACAGAGTAGTCCGTCACAACAGACTTAAGGTTTTTGGATTACAACAATATGCCATTTAATATAGGGCCCACCAAGTTTGCATTACGATCAATATCTGTCATGAAATTTAGTTTTGGTATTAACTAATATATTCAATATATAATTTTTTCCCCCTTAGCTTCCCGTGGGCCCCCCTCTGCCATGGGCCCCCCCAAGGCTGTGTAACTTTTACCCCCTGTCCGACGGCCCTGCATGGGGCGACCAGTTTTTGCACATGACAGCGAGCTTGGCTCACTGTATGTCATCCGGACCCTTTTCAGAGACAGCGCAGCATGGGATATCTGATTTTCATTCCTCTCTTCAGAGATAGAGAGGACGACTTACTGGTGCAGGAGGACTCTGGAGCGTCACTGTCAGCGCGATAGAAACCACTCTGGCAGGGACAGACGTTGGCTCCTCGTGCACCGGTGCGACTGTTGGGTGGGCAGGGAGCGCAGGATCCCTCTCCGAATTTGGATTTGAAGGTCCCAGGGATGCAAGCTGAATGAGAGGGTAAACACAAAAGGCATGAAAACAACAACAACAAAAAAAAACCCCACTCTGATGTCACTATCTGAGGAGCAGCTAACACGTTTGTCGCACAACAAAAACTGAACCTGTGAAGCATCTGCAAAGCTCCGTATTTATGAGGGAAGTGTTCATTTGTACACGTGAAACGGCGAGCACTTAAGCATCAGGGCTTATCTATGCATTTGCATCTGCTCTTTTATTTTCAGCCTTTCAAGTAGGTTCCATTAATCTCCTTAAAGAAGGAACTCGCATTAACGGAAAAGTTTTGTGTCGAAAAGGGAGGATAAAGATGAAGAGCGACTGCTAACAGGAGATTGCTGTTGACAGACAAACAAGGACGGAGAACGCTTCTGAGAAAAGGGATACACCCTCAACCCATCAATCAGTGTCTGTTCAGGCCTCGGCTGTCCAAAACACTCCCCGAATACAAACAAGGCCTCCACATGCATGCACAACGACTCCATAATAAGCTGATAAATCAATCCAAACGAACGGACATGAGATTCAGACGTAAATTAGCTGAGCGGAGTTATGAGTAAGTGTAATACAAAGCAGGGCGGTCTTAGGCAATGTGTCCAAGTGATTAACTTGAATTCCTGAGTGTCAGGCTGAAGGTTGGCTGATATCAAGTCTTTAGGATAAACCAGCATAAGATTAGACTAATAAAGAGCAGCATAAGCTTAGACAGATAAAGAGGATTAGCACCAAAAGGGCCGTGTACATCTGTCTCCAGAGCCCCGTGTTTTACTGTTTGCCACATTCCTAACCGGTGGTGTAAAAGTGGGGTCTCTGGCAAACATCTGTCCTGTCAGCATGTCGGCTCATTAAAAGCCAGCCTGAGAGAGACGGGAGAGCGTGATTAAGTAGTTAGCCTAAGTGGTCTTGCAGTTTGAACTCCAGCTCCACCGACGTTCCAAAACAATGGCATACTTAGGAAAAACCAGCTCCGCTAACGCCCCAGCTACCGCCGTGTAATAAAAACCCGGAGAGGACGAAGATGAAAATGCTTTTTTTTTTCCTTTAATAATTCACACATCACCTTTGGGCTTTAACCTTTCTGATGTGAGGATTTTTTTTGCCTTCTCTGAAACACACATCAGTCAACCTTTTCCCTTTTTGCTGGTTTTCCTCGCTTCTTTTCGAGAGGGGGGCTGAATCACCCCGCTGCCTTGTTTTAATCCATTAACCTCTTTAGAGGGCACAATGATTTTCCTGCTTTTGATACTCCACGTCCATTGTCTCTCTTCTCCTCCTCTTCCTCTCTCCATCTCATGCAGCATTTTGGCTGCGAGCGAGCGGTAAGAAATGAAACGTCTGAGTGATTAATGTTAGCATGGCGGCGTTGGCTCACGTCGGTCTGAACGGTGTTAATGAGCGTGGCCGCCTGTAGATTAACTAACGGCGGGCCGCGGAGGAAATTACACTTCCTCATCACAAGCGCCGGCCAAGACCCCGGAGAGCGTTTTATCAGGTTTTGGCGGCAAGCTTTTAACCTTGAGCAGCCAAATCGGCAACGAATGAGCTCTCCGGCAGGTGTTAGACACTATTTCTTACGCCCAGGTGAGAGGAGGCTTCACTTGTCTGTCTTTGACTTCCTGCAGCGTCCTTCCATTTTCATTTATCTCTTTTTTTTAGCAGCTGTTTCCGGCAATTCTCGCCTTCTAACTCTTCCTCTGTCAATCTCTCTCCTCTCTGGGCTTCATCTCTTCATTCCATTATCTGCATTGTCTTCGTGAAAATCTATTGGCTCTCTGTTTTCTCTTTTCCTGCCCCTTATCCTGCTCCAACGGTATTTGTATGCGGCTCCTCTCTGCAACACCTCATTAATTCATACTCTCCTCCACCCATCTCCAGCCCCCCCCCCCCCCCCCCTCCTCGTTTCAGGAGCCTCACAGTAAATGCAGAGAAGAGGGCACATAAAAAGAGCGTTGGCTGAATTAAAGCCCACATGTTTGTTCAGGAACACGTACCCTGACACTGAGTGCTGTCTCCGGACGGCTCGTAGCCGGCGACGCAGATGCACGATCCCGACGGGAACCATCCACTCCCCGTCCCCGTTGCAGTACAGTTTCAGGGGGACGGACACCTCCATGGCGTTGGTCACGCAGGTCCCCGGGGCGATCACCAGGGACGTGGCTTCGGCCCCCGTGGCGGTCTCGGGGAAGACTGCGAAATTGGCAATGGTGGTGGAGCACTTCTTGAAGAAAACCCTGACCGAGATGAGAGACATGCAGGCGCCGAGGTCCTGGAAGGCCAGGTAGAAGCCCGCTTTAGAGAGCGGGCCGAAGCTGCGCTCTTTGGTGTTGATCCTGCCCGTCTCCAGGAAGGAGAAACTCTCGTCCGGAGCGATCGTATCCACCTTCACGTAAGGGTTCTCCCTCCACAGGAGGCCGGTGTCCGCCGCCGTGTCCCCCTCCGACTCGTAGTAAAACAGGTTGAAGGTCTCCTTGCAGGAGCCGGGGATGTTGGGAATGCTCGCGCAGTCGCGGACGGAGAACTTGAGCTCCACGTAGACGCGCAGCACCCCCCTGCGGGGGATGAAGTCCGTCCTCAGCCAGTTGTTTTGGTTCGGCTGCCTGACGTTACACACCTGGTAGGTTCTGATGGGGCTCATGGAGTCGTCGTAGCCGCTAACCTCTTCCCACTGTGGAGGCAGCGTGGACACAAAGGAAGAGCTGTGTTAAAGGGTATATGTCATGAAAAATATATACAGTCATGGAAAAAATGATTAGACCACCCTTGTTTTCTTCAGTTTCTTGTTCATTTTAATGCCTGGTACAACTAAAGGTACATTTGTTTGGACAAACATAACGATAACCACAAAGATTGCTCATAAGAGTTTTATTTAAGAGCTGATATCTTACCATTTTCCATGGTTTTCTTGATTATAACCTAAATAACCTCAACCTCAAAAAGTTGCAAGCACTCAAATAGAAGAAAGAAGACAGGGTGATATGTCCTCATTAGGAAGAGGCGATGTTGTGAAGAATAAGGAAGTTTTGTGTAGAATAAGGAATAAAATAGCCTTTAGCTACAGAGCGCTAGAAACCAGCTGGTCTGTAAGCTAGGTTCTCCTTTTCCAAAAGCGAAACTTGAGAGAGTGTCATGACTAATATTACATTCAAATATAATCTCACTTTGAGTCCACAGGTCAGTTGACCTCAACAAAACTTAAGGTAACCAACAACTTCAAACACCCAAATATATGCTCTCAAACACACAAACAAAATTTTCATAAAATGTCCTCTTTACAGAAGCAAGGACTACTGTCTAGGATTTCCAACAAAACGTGACACGAGCTACAAAAGTGCACAGTTTGAGAAAATGACACTGCTGCATTGAAAACCATTCACAATAAACCTCCTAAACCAAAATATTATTGTGCAAAGTAAGCACATAATGATACAGTCATGGAAAAAATGATTAGACCACCCTTGTTTTCTTCAGTTTCTTGTTCATTTTAATGCCTGGTACAACTAAAGGTACATTTGTTTGGACAAACATAACGATAACCACAAAGATTGCTCATAAGAGTTTTATTTAAGAGCTGATATCTTACCATTTTCCATGGTTTTCTTGATTATAACCTAAATCACTTAAGTTTTTACATCAATAGCTATGGCGTTGTACTGCCAAAAACACTGCTTTTATGCATTCAGTGTTTTCTTTTCTGTCTGTTTTAGTCACATGATGACGTTTAGTGGTACCAGGTATTAAAATGAACAAGAAAGTGAAGAAAAAATGGTGCTCTAATCATTTTTTCCATGACTGTAATTTTATGTGCTGAAAGCATACATTTGAGTATCTGAAGTGCTAGCATGGAGCAGAGCTGCTGCCTCCTGAACATAACTGAAACTAAGTGGATTAAATGGCATCTTTTCTACATCTCTTTGGTACTTTTGACCAAAATCTGACACAGACAGGAATTAGTTTCAACCATTCAAAAAAATGTAAAAAAAAAAAAAAAAAGGATGTAACTTATCCCTTTTCAAACCCACTGCGTTTCCATTACAGAAAACAAATAAACACAATGCAGGTAAGAGTCAAGTCGGTTTGAAGATATAATGCGAATCGAATTAATTTGATGAATGCAAAAAAAACATTTAACACACTGCACTGTTTGTTGATATTAACCAGTTTTAGATGTAATACTTCCTAACTGCTCAAGTATGGAAGATGTTCAAAACTGAGCTGTGGCACCTGCAAACAGCAGATTAAAAAATACAACACACACACACACACACACACACACTCCTGCAGTGTGTACATTGTGGCCTCTGAAGAATAATTTGCAGCTAAAACGCTTCAAATTACAGAAATCATTCAGAAAATTCCAATCATTATGGACTATTAATAGATAACATTTTCCCATTAAAACACATTTCACGCATTATGACTGTTTGACGAGTCTGATGCCAACAGCGGTGCAAGTGGTTTACAAAAAAAAAGAAAGGAATATTCTTCCTCTATGATCACGCCGGATGGGTTGGTTACGTTTCTTTACCGAAGCTCACCTTCGCTCAGGTGGCCTGAACCGCAGACGCACCTTCAGGAAACGCTGCTCTACGTTCACATCTGCAATCGAAACGGCCTCAAAATGAGATCTGGTCTCTAAAACAAACTGCCTTTTTAATGGAAACATCTATAATGCATGGGCACATTAATGTAACACTGCGAAGGTGGTTCGGCTGTATGTACAATATATCCTCACATGCCTGCACGTTGAGCAACAGCGTTGGTTCGTAAACCTGCCGGGTCTGATGGTTTCTGCCTGCAGATCATTGTGGAAATAGTGATTTAAGGACTAACGCGGTGAAATTACGAGCATTTACTTGAAAAATCTGGACATGTATGGCTCCATGTGTAGTTAACAGCCGTGTTTGTAGACAGTAACAATCAGAAAAGCTGTGATAAATAGTGCCATCGGTCAATACATTTAGTCCATTAGGAAATAACCTTTTGAGAAGTCAATCTTTTTTGATTTTTTTTTTTTTTTTCCCTAATTCCCACTTGGACTGAACGCTTCGTTTCCATAACAAATGACTATTCCCAAAATTGATTATTTCAGCTGGAGGAAAATAATGCATAACTCATCTCACGTCTCTGAGCTCCTGGGCAATTTATCCCCAAACGATGAGCCCAAGAGTCGGCGTCAGGCGTCGTAAATCACCGGCAACACGTTGACGCTCCACCTGACATGTGTGATAATTGCCGGCCCCTGAACGTATGGGCTTGTCGGGCGTGAGGAGAGGGGGGGGGGCGCCGCGCCGCTCGTGACATATGACTTCATGGATGCCAGGACATTCAGGGAGAGCAGCGAGCTGCCGGAGAGGGTTTCCATGGAAACCCAGCATTTCCATTGACTGACTTTGTGCTCACGTAGCGAAGACAAATGACACCGGCCGGGTGTGGGGGAGGTCTGTCGGGCTGTTAGCCCCGGGGTCAAATTCATGTTGTTTTATTTTCTCACAATTCCTACAGGGGGTATCAACTGAAAACTTTAATTTCTCTCTGTAATGCGCTCTCGGGCCGATATTATAGAAGATACGGACACAATATTTCTCTTACCAAGCCCTTTCCTGGGGAGCGACGCGAGATAAAACCTACCTAATGGTCCTTACGCACTGTAGGGATTTGCCTTGTGTTTTTTTTTTGTTTTAAAGCACCTTTTCTACACACTTCTTCAAGGCTTTCACATGAAATCTTTAATTTCTTCCATACTATGTCACACTGTGAGTTTCTGCTTTATAGCATCCAGGACAGTAAACATTCACTGCAAAAACAAAGATCTAAAACAGCAGGAGGTGTGCTGTTTTAAGGCAGTTTGGGCTCAATTAACAAGCAAATGGAACAAATGCTGCAGAACTTAAAAAAAAAAACAAAAAAGTGAGAGCACAAAACAAACAAACTCACCCCGCTTTCTGGGAACGTCGTCCAAGCAAGCTCTGTGGTAGCCCACCGACTGTCCATGAGGGTTTCTGCAAATTAAGAGTAGGAGTTGAACTGGAGACCACACAGAACCAAGCTCTTAAAATAAATAAAGAAATAAAGTAGGTAAGACTCGCTCTCCTTCTCTTTTAATACCTCCACCCACATGCACTCAGTTTTTGAAAAGACTGACGATCGTGGCATCTCTGCGATGCCACTTTATTAATGTATGCAAGTGTGCGTGTGCTTGTTTGTGTGTTTGGCACATAAAACTTTCGCTTCTTTTAATATTCATTTGAGAACAAAGCATCCTCCGCAATGCCTTCAGAGTAAAAATTATTCCATTAACCACAACTGGCTGAGAGAGGTCACCCAAGCACGAGGATCTTATAACGAACATATCCCATCAGGCAGCAGGGTCGGGGGGGGGAGGGGGGGGGGGCTGCTCTCACACTAAATCATAAAATGTGCCACTTCTATGTCAGACCTGCGTTAACAGGCATTTCCTTCCGCTTGGCCGGTCGTGACTTTGCAGGAAGTCGAAGATCCGGAGAGACAGTCGGAGCAGAGCATTAACACACGGGACGGTTGAGTACTGGTGTCGGACTGGTGTCGGACTGGTGTCGGACTGGTGTCGGGCCGGCGGTCACGCGTCACCCGGTGGTGGTGGTGGTGGTGGTGGTGGTGGTCCGGTGAGTCCATCACACCTCTCACAGATCCTCCGTTCACAGCTGTCGCCGCGCCGCCTCCCATTGTCTGTTGCTGTTAGCACATAATCACTGCAACAATCACGCTTTCTTCGCAGAGACTCGATGACACGACGCCTGCTGTGCACCATTTGCTCACAAGTTGTTGGCGACGACGCAGGAACACCAGAACAAACACCGTGTCCGGTGTAAAAACGTTAGCGCTCTCTGTCTGGCTTTGTTCTGGCGGCAGACTTGAGGCTGTAGTTACAGAACACGTCCTTGGGTTTTGTGTGTGAGCGAAGGCGGTAGTTGGATCATGTCTGTAGATCACTCAACAGCTGAGCTGCTGATATACGCAGACTTTACAGCGTCTACTGTTGGCTCAATAGAGAAATCACTGGTTTTACTAATTTTTTTTTGGAGTTTAGGATGTTATAGACAGAGATCTTCGCATCCAGCAGGATATAGACTCACAGGTCACTTCATTAGGTACATCCTACTGGTACCAGGTTGGACACCCTTCACCACTGCTTTAATTTCTCATGGCATGAAGGATTACATGCTGCGGTTACATGATGTTTTTTAATTCGGAATTAATAATTAGGAATTAAATAATTCCAAATTAAACTAGTTTCCTTCGAGTTTACATGGAAATAGTAATTCCGAATTAAGGTTTACATGGAAAACACGTTTGTTTGGCTTTATCCAACTCCGCTTTAGGTCTGGGGGTTGGGAAGGGTTCTGATTGGATGGGGGGGGCGGACGTCTTTACATCTACCGGAAGAAAACAAACTTAGCTAACTCGATTAGCAACAACATTCCACTTATTTTTGACCTGGGTGGCGTCTCTATCTGTGAAACCTCCTTCATTTAACCTGGCCGCTACAACTTTGAAAAGCTCACAATTTTTATGTTTCCTGCCATCTGTTCTTTTAATTATTTCCAGTTCCTCCAAGCTATTTATTAAATAAATCGTCTCTGCTCTTGAACACCGTTTACTGCGTGCTGCCGTTTTGAAAACAAGCCCAGCGCGGAATATAAGCATCATCGCGACAGACGGGCAAGAGAACTAGCATGCGCAGAAAGACGGGAATTAATTTAAAGAGGAATGAGTGTAAACATGACCGTGGAATTATTTTATTCGGAATTAAAATGGGAATAAACCAGCCACTTACTTCGGAATTAAGTTTAATTCGGAATTGACATTTTCATATGGAATTAAGTGTTTACATGGTAACTTTTATTCGGCTTTAACTTTAATTCTGAATTAAAGAGGAATTAAACTTCCCATGTAAACGCACCCAATAAGGTGCAGCACAGTGGCTTAGTGGTCAGCACTGTTTCCTCACAGCTAAAAGGTTCCTGGTTTGAACCTCAGCAGGTCTTTCTGTGTGGAGTTTGCATGTTCTCCCCGTGCTTACATGAGTTTCCTCCAGGTACTCCGGCTTCCTCCCACAGTCCAAAGACATGCATGCCAGGTTAATTGGTGGTTCTAGAATTACCCGTAGGAGTGATTGTGAGTCTGTGTGGTTGTTTGTCTACATGTGGCCCTGTGATGGACTGGAGACCTGTCCAGGGTGTTCATCTGCCTTTCACCTGAAGAGAGCTGGGATAGACTCCAGCAGATCCCCATGACCCTACATAGGATTAGGCAGGCATAGATGATGGATGATGGATGGATGGATGGATGGATGGATGGATGGATGGATGGATGGATGGATGGATTAAATAAGATGCTGAAAACATTCCTGTCATGTCAGTTTGGTCACACAGTTGCCACATATTTGTCGACTGCGCATCCACAATGGCCATGGTTACATGATGTTTTTTAATTCGGAATTAATTATTCCAAAATAAATAATTCAGAATTAAACTATTTCCTTTGAGTTTACATGGAAATAGTAATTCTGAATTGAGGTTTACATGGATGGGGGGGGATGTCTTTACGTATTTACGTCTACCGGAAGAAAACAAACTTACTCGATTAGCCACAACATGGAGGACTACTTTATTAGCATCCTTGTGTGTTTTTATGTTTCCTGCCATCTGTTCTTTTAATTATTTCCAGTTCCTCCAAGCTTTTTATTAAATAAATCGTCTCTGCTCTTGAACACCGTTTACTGCGTGCTGCCATCTTGAAACTTTGTTCTGAAAAAACAAGCCCAGCGCGGAATATAAGCGTCATCACGACAGACGGGCAAGAGAACTAGCATGCGCAGAAAGACGGGAATTAATTTAAAGCTGAATGAGTGTATAAATGACGTGTGGAATTATTCTATTCGGAATTAAAATCAGAATAAACCAGCCACTTACTTCGGAATTAAGTTTAATTCGGAATTGACACTTTCATTCGGAATTAGGTGTTTACATGGTAATTTTTAATCATTTTAAATTGGATTTAATTTTAATTCTGAATTAAAGAGGAATTAAACTTCCCATGTAAACACACTAAATGTTCATCTCCCCTTTCATGACATCCCAAAGGTCAGGGACATGCAGAGATTCAATTCAATTCAACTTTATTTGGGTCTATTACAATTCAAATTGTCTCTAGGTGCTTTTCAGAGACCCAGAACATGACCTCCAATCAAATATTATTAACTCTTAGTAATATTCTTAATTAATTAAAGAAACAATGGCAAGTTAAAAAAAAAATCCCTGAGTGGGAGAAAAACAGTAGCAAGAAAAAAAAACGACTTGACAAGTGGCCTTTACTTCAAAATTATTCTTGTGTCACCATCAAAAATAAAAGTCATAAGTAAAAAAGTTGCGAATTTACAACATTTAAACAAAAAAAATCAATAAATATCCTGCAATTCTACAAAATTGGCAATTTTAACAACAAAAAGTTTGGAATTTTTGTGAAAAAGTAAAGATTTTGTGAAATTTGATTTATCACAACTATTGGCTTTTTACGACAAAGCTGTAATACTGTAAAATTAGCCATTTTAAAACAAAGAAATTAGATTTTAGTTAAATCATAATTTTATGTGAAAAAGTTAAAAAGTCAAGATTTTACCAAATTCGTGATTTTATGACAAAAAATTATCAGATATAAAGCTGCACGTAATACAAAGTTTGCAGTTTTGTGCAATTTTATGTCAAAGTATGAGATTTATAACGTAAATCTGCACTTTTGAACAAAAAGTTGCAACATTGCAGAATTCACGATTTCACAACAAAATTTTTTGATTTTAAAACAAAAAGTTGCAACTAAATAACAATACATAGTTGTAATTTCTTGTAAAAAAAAAAAAAAAAAGCTGAAATTTTGCAAAAGTATTTCCAACAAAAAGTTGCAATATCAAGCTAAAGAGTTGCAATTTTGCAAAAGAATCTGAAGGGAATCTCTGATTGCATGGCCATAGAAGTAGATTACCAGGTAATTAAAGAAATAGTTTATGCTATTGTACGTAGCTCTGTGACATGGTGGCTATGCTGCTGGAAGCATGAAGGGATGGAGGTGGTCAACAACAACACTCAATACTCAGAGAGGCTGTGGAGTTTAAACAATGTTCAACTGGTTCTACTGGGCCTGAGGTGTGGAAAAAACCAAACGTATCCCCACATCATGACACCACCACTACCAGCCTGCAAACACTCAGAGGAGGCAGGATGGATCCAGGCTTTCCATGGATCCGTCCTCTGAATGCTGCAGCAGAATTTGAGATTCATCAGATCAAGCAGCGTTTTTCAGTCTTCTATCGTTCATTGTTGGTGAGCTCATGTGAACCGTCGCCTCGGTTTCCTGTTCTCACCTGGCAGAACTAACACCTTTGGTCTCCTGCTACTGTAGCACATCCGTGTCGAGGTCGAGGTGAGACACGTTGTCGAGAGTTGGTTCTTCACTTTACTTCTGATGCATCACGTAATTATTTGAGTTTCTGTTGCCAGTCCTACCGTTTTCAACCAGTCTGACCACTCTCTTCTGATCTCCAGCATCAAAAAGAAAATAAAAACGCTGCTCACTTCATGTTTCCTCGTTTTTGGACCATTAACCGTAAACCCTCGTGATGGCTGCGTGAGCAGAAGATCAGCAGTTTCTGATGTATTCAGACCAACAACTCTGCCAAGCTGAAAGTCACTGAAGTCACATTTCTTTGAAATTTGAGCTTCTTGATCACGTCTTTATGCTTAGATGCACTGAAATGTTGCCATCTGACTGGCATCAACAAACAGCTAAACAAGTGCGGCGAAAACAGCGGCTGGTGAGTGTGTGTTACTAGATTACAAGACTAGTTTACTTTTCTATCATCTTTATAAACAAGAAATAGAAGATAATGAGAAATAGCTTCCAAACGTCACAAACCAAACGCACCTATCTTGTTTTTTTTTTTATAGGGGCATCTGAACCAAACAGTTCCAGAGACTACATGAAGCTCCATGAAGGACAACAGCTGCGGTTACATGATGTTTTTTAATTCGGAATTAAAATTAGGAATTAAATAATTCCGAATTAAACTATTTTCCTTCGAGTTTACATGGAAATAGTAATTCCGAATTGAGGTTTACATGGAAAACACGTTTGTTCGGCTTTATCCAACTCCGCTTTAGGTCTGGGGGTTGGGAAGGGTTCTGATTGGATGGGGGGGGGGGCGGACGTCTTTACGTCTACCGGAAGAAAACAAACTTAGCTAATTCGATTAGCAACAACATTCCACTTATTTTTGACCTGGGTGGCGTCTCTATCTGTGAAACCTCCTTCATTTAACCTGATCGCTTTGAAAAGCTCACAATTTTTATGTTTCCTGCCATCTGCTCTTTTAATTATTTCCAGTTCCTCCAAGCTATTTATTAAATAAATCGTCTCTGCTCTTGACCACCGTTTACTGCGTGCTGTCGGAATATAAGCGTCATCACGACAGACGGGCAAGAGAACTAGCATGCGCAGAAAGACGGGAATTAATTTAAACAGGAATGAGTGTAAACATGACCGCGGAATTATTTAATGCGGAATTAAAATGGGAATAAACCAGCCACTTACTTCGGAATTAAGTTTAATTCGGAATTGACATTTTCATATGGAATTAAGTGTTTACATGGTAACTTTTATTCGGCTTTAACTTTAATTCTGAATTAAAGAGGAATTAAACTTCCCATGTAAACGCACCCAACGTGTCTTTAAGAGCCGTTTTCCTTTATTTACAGGAAGGGAAACAGAAGTGAAATAAAGCCAAACCACAGTTGGCAGCACAAAGTCAAGTTTCAGTTCATCTTTTTCCGTTTGGCTTCAGTATCACTGCACTGTTGGCCTGCTGGTGTCATCTCTCTAAGCTAAGCTTTTTTCTATTATTTTTTTTATTATTTTTGGATCAGCATTAGTATCAAGGAATCTCTGCACAGTTAAATCACCAAAGGTTCCCCTTCATGCAGGGAAAGAAGGAAAGGATGTTTCCCTTCAAAATAATGGCAACTTTTGCAGATTATTATCCACTTTGGTGAGAAGGTGAGGCAGCCAGTCCTGTTAAACAAAAGGCCGGAAAACAAAAGGAAGGAAATAAAACTCATTCAGGATGATTTAACACGATGTCATTTATATGATTAGGTAATACCATGTGATGCATCAGTTAGCATCTGTAATGACTGAATCATGCAACGGCACGTTGATGTTTGCTTTATAATTCTAGGCACAACTCTGAAATCCAAGAAACAGGATTGCAGCCCACATTTACTGTGAACTAAGAACCGTTAAATGACGAATCACTAAGTATTCATTAATTACATAATCTTACAGTGATTTTGTCTGTTCTTAATAGATTTTTACTTAACCAGAGTATTTTAAGAGTTGGTCGGCGGATTGGAAACAACAAAAATTATTGAATATCAAAAGGAGTAAGTGCCTTCATTTGTGATGACAACAGAAAATACATTTCCCCTCAGCCTGAGGAGTAATGAGCAGTGTTTATGCACAGAGCAGATGTACGTTTACATTAAGTCCTGTTACTCAATTTTGAAAAGCCATTTTCATTTTTCTTTTTTTTCCCCGTGTGCCGCTGCACAACCCAAACCCACGTTTCAGAACGAGGTTGCGGCGCTGATTAGCGGGACCTGAGCCAGGGAGGAGGAACTAATCAGGGAAATCAGCCGCCGTTGTCTTTGCTTGGCCACACTCGGCCCCCGGCGGCTCCCAGCTGACTGAGTACCGGGCTGCTCGCTGCAGACCAGCGCATCCGGTCCCTGAACCCTACTGGGTCCATCACTCCCCCCCAGCTCCCCCCCAGCCAAATGCTGGTAAAATGTGGCTGTGGCTAGTTACAATTTCTGTCTCACAAGCAACTTTGGCTGGTAACTTATTCTTTGATATGACACATCACAATAGTGGGGCCAATTGTTTGTATTTAAAATGTAAAATGCAAGGAATATTGTGAAGAAGAAAAAAAACTGACAGCAAAACTGTGGCTAGCATAAAGACTTAATAGCTAATGACTGAGGAAAAAAACACTAGCCACAGTGGCGATGGTGAGTTTGAAAAAAAGTTAGCAAGTCAAAGCACCTAGCCCTGCACACACATATACCTAAAAATCATTATATCAATAGTATGAACAAAAACCAAAAAAGTTTTGACTCTTTAAATGAACGCAGATATGTTTATTTTTTACATTAAAAAACTATTGGCAAGCCTCTCAAACATTTTCGTAAAGTTATCAAACAAACCTATTTAATATCTCACATTAACTTAAATAAACTGCATTAATTACTTACTGATATAAAAAATAAAGGCTCCTTGACAATAAAAAATAATGCACAGGTCATAATGTACTGACACAAGTTAAGACTTGTCTGTGTAAATAAACTGAAAAAGTGCACTCCATAGTAACAAAGAAATTACGTTTTGTTTAAAGGATTTTGGCTTGTGGTTCCATTCAAATGAATGCCTTTAATTAAGTAAATGAGGTTTAGTAGTTTTGGGTTTTTTTTAATCTCATGGAAGCTTTAGATGAGAGAGATGATGGAGGGGGGGGGACTTGCTGCTTGCTTGCTCACGTTAGCTCACGTTAGCTCACGTTAGCTCACGTTAGCGTGATTTGAAAACTCCATGGAAGCGATGGTTATGTTTCAGGTGGCTGATCAGGTTTCACGTATTAAAGCTTGTGCTATTTTTCCCTCCTTTGTTTGGAGCATTTGTCACAAATAACTAGCGAACTATCTTCTTTTGAAACTTTAACGAAGTTCCATACAATCGCCGCCATGTTTGTTTGTTTTTATCAGCGCACTGTACTGCATGCTGCATTCAAGGTGTAACATAAATTCCTCCGTTCCCTCGTTTGCTAGTCATTCTTTCAGTCTTATCTATTTTTTCTATTTTTTATGTGTAACATGAGTGAAAATACTGCGAATATTTATTCAAGTCAGCAACTACCAAAATTATGACCGAGTTAACGAGTTGTTTTATGGCATGAGGGGGTATTCTTGATTTTCCTTACTGAGAAATCGTTTTTCTGATTATGCCGACGTCACTTGAACATAACATTCACTGCCGGTTATTCAAGGCTCAGAGGGAGCGAGACACTGCTGTGTTGACAGAAATAAATGTTATCGGGGCTATTCGTCATGATATCGGACCTTATCGGGATGACGTCATAATTTCCTGATATCGGCCCGATAGTTATCGGGTCGATAATTATCGTGCAGCCCTAACTGAAGCCCACGAAGCTGGCGAGTAAAGGTGGTTGTTTGGCGAGAACTTGTCTGAAAAGGAATCACAGGGGCTGCAGAAACAGCTCGGCCAACAGAGGAGAGCATTGCGCTACATATCCTGCAGCTTAACATCTGAGTCCGGGCTCACGTGTTGCACTAAAACGCTAAAATTGCTGCATGAAGACAAAAAAAAAAAAAAAAAAAAAAAAAAAGGTTTTTATTTGCCAGTGGCTCTCCCCTCCAAAGTGTGTGAACGCTCAAACTCCCTGAGACTGGTTAAGGTTGAAAAAGATCCCATTTGTTCCACAGTCCCCCCCCACCCCCCCCCCCCCTCTTTCCTGTTAAATTTACGATACCTCTGAGATGGCAGAGCTGCTACAACTCAAATCCAGAAATCCCCCCCCCCCACCCCTCCATCTCTCTCTCTCATAAAACTACAGCAGCAGTGGAGTCATTGTGCCCCCGGGGTGAGAAAACAATGCAGCAGTGGGAACTTCAGAGCATCACCACCCATGGCATTTAATGTGCTTTTTTTTTTTTTTTTTTTTTTTTTTTTTCAAATCGCCTGCTGGAGCCAAAATGCCACACAACTCTGTATTCGCAGTGTGTGTTAGAAAGCTCACACGCATGCTGATGTTTTATGCACTTTGAGAGAGAGGGTGTAGCATGAAAGAGGAGGCGTGCTCCCCTTCTACACTGACACTCGCCGCCAACAAGCAAACCTATGAAACATTTACAGCAAATAAGATCATCGGTGATCACAGGATCATCAAATCTGTGGTTGTGTTATACTTCAGCTCTTTTTTTTTTTTTTTAAAGAAGTTGAGCTGACCTAGTTCAATCTCTCTTTGGGGGCTGCTTGTATCTTTTACAGGTCAAACTACTTTATTGTACAAAAAGCTGAAAAACGTCAATGATGTTCCCTGTTGATGTAAAAAAAAAAAAAAAAAAAAAAGAAAGTTCAAATATTAGGGGTGTAACGGCACATGTATTTGTATTGAACCGTTTTTAGCTAGCTCGGTTCGGAACGGGGGCGTACCGAACGAGTTTTCCACACGGATATATTAAGTAGAGGACCGCATGTTGTGGAGCAGAGCATAGACATCTATAAGAAAGGCTAGATGGCTCGAGGAGTCAAGCGTCCCTACACGGCGGCCATCTTGGACTACAGCATTAGCAGTCTGGGTACGCCCTATGGTAGCTGTCGGAAGGTCGAGTTATCGCATAATCAAAAAAACTCTTAACTCGCTGAAATCTTGACTGATTTCCAAGCGGTTTTGTTTTATTACAAAACCTTAATAGCGTGGCTATGAGTCGGATGCTTGGACATGTTGAAATTCTACTTTTGTTTGAGAAAAAGAACTTAATCATTCAGCACAGTGTTTCGCGGCTATTTGCGCTAACTTAAATGAGTCGCTTGGCGCGAGTTCTCAAGGCTGAGACCACAATCGAGATTTTAATTTCTTGTATGACAGCCTATTTTTTTTGTCTTTGTGGATGTGTTGTGTTTATTAGCTGGATTAATTGGCTAACCAGTACTAGCTTTGCGTTAACTAAGTACCGTATTACAAAGTTGGACCCAAATTTTCGTCAGTGTGAACTTAAACGAGACGCTCTATTAGTTTCAACATAACTTAATTGGTTGTATTTTTTCCAAGCTGAATTTACCAGAGTTGTTAGAAAGCAAGGATCCTAAATGTTACCGTAACGTATAATACAGAAACCTCTGACTAATGGTTTAAGGAATGCTTCAAAATGCCTGTTTTTTGTTCACCCGGCTATGGATGCTGAGACTTGATACGGTCATATTCCAAACCACTGAAACTTAGATTAAAAAAGAAATGCTATTGAAGAAAATTATATTGCTATGGTGTCCTATAGCTATTGCAATGTCACTCTAGCTATAATGCATTATATTGTCTGATTAATTTATCCATGGTTAAAATTGTGTCCTTGAGTTTACGTTTTGGAATCTTCCTTCGTTCAGTTTTTAAAAATCTTTAAAAACCTTTACAAAATCGATTAAAAAAATCTTAAACAATCTGTGTTATTGAAATGCTCCACAAAACAATTAGATTTTGATGTTTATCGAGGTGGGCGAGCTGCCTGTGGCATAAGATGGCCGCCAGCGGGTGACCAAGATGGCGGCCCCAAATCTGGCAACACCAGTGGAGTAGCCGATCGGCGTCTATCTATATATGTCTATGGAGCAGAGCGCTGCAGCCGCACATGCGCAGTTGTGCGCACACCCAGTGTTGCCAACTTAGCGACTTTGTCGCTATATCTAGCGACTTTCCAGACGCCCCCTAGCGACTTAATTTGTAAAAAGCGACTAGCGACAAATCTAGCTACTTTTTCTGGTGATTTTGAGACTCACGCGCACTCAAACCGCTAGGTTTGAAGCCATCACTTGGCTGCTGTCCTCCTCGCAAGCCGCTCTCTCTCTCTCTCTCTCTCTCTCTCTCTCTCTCTCTCTCTCTCTCTGCCGGGCTCAGTGCACAGCTAGCGCGAGTTTCTGTGTGCAGACTGGGCGCGTGTCACCACATACACAAGCGAGGCGACGCGCCTGCACACAAACACCCTAATCAGTGGTAGAGAACGCTGGCTTCAAACACATGATAAAGGTAATTGAGCCCCGATATCAATAACCTTCTCGTCCACATTTTAGCCAGAAAATCACACCGGGACTTTTTAAAGAAACAGTCTGAGCCTTATTCATGTTTTTTAATCTGACCAACAACTTGAAACTGTTCAGTGTTGCAACTGTTCAATTTTACACATCAGATGGATTATTTTTTTTAAGCAAAAGTCTGAGCCAAAGTTATTTTTATTTTGTTTTCAAAATATCTACATTTCAGAATATTGTATTTATATTTTTGAGCAGAATTCTAGCTTTGTATAGGCTAATGTTCCTATTGTTAAAAGGCACAAAAGTGTGTTATAAACAACCAGCACATTTATATTTTGCATTTATGTTTCTTACTGTACCGAAAATGAACCGAACCGTGACCTCAAAACCGAGGTACGTACCGAACCGAGAGTTTTGTGTACCGTTACACCCCTATCAAACACACACACACACACATCTGCATCCCGTAGATTGCTTTATAAAATGCTTTCCGAGTCCTCATCCATCTCGTTTATTAGCTGTTAAAATAAGAGGATGGTAAACGCTGACTGTAAATGAGAGAATTACGACGTAAAAGTGTCACAGCTGCTGAGGCCTTTACTGCAGCGCGCCGGTGCAAACAAGAGATAAGTCAACCGTTGTAGCTTTTGTAAATATGCACACACTCCGAGTCGCATTCCAGCTTGTGTTTTCCAACCAAAAACTCCCCATTTGTGCTTAATAAATGCATCCTGCAGGAAAAAGTGCCTCCATCTTCCACCTCATTTACACCCATCTGATGATGTGCCCTTCATGTTTATCCTCAGAGGACAAACATTAGTTAACCCTGGAGCTCTGAGGAGCAGTTCAGGTTTTTTTGGGGGGGAAACAAGACTGATCTTCTGTGAGCGAGGGGCCCGCTGGGACCCCGAGTGCTGCTGCCGCTGCATTGATTTACTTGCTGACACCAGAACTGATGAGGGATCAAGCTGGCCGCGGTCCAGGAGAGGCAGATTGGACGGGAAGGGGTTGAGGAGGGGATGATGGGGGGGGGGGGGGTGAAGCAGTGAAATGTAGCTACAGCTCAGAGAGGCGTCGCTGCTCGGGGAGCGGCGTTGGTGGTGGGGGAGGGTGGCTTCTCCCCGGGGCAGCACCCCCCCCCCCGTGTTGATGGCCGGAGCTTGTTAAGTCATTGACCTTTAATACACACTTGTCATCTAATATGTTTCACATGTGTGTCCCCGTGGCGGGTCAGGGGACCCACATTGATCCGGTCTGGTCCGTTTGAGTGGTCGCAGCGCTGACATGCTCAAACCGGTCCATCCTCGGAGGAGGGGGGACGCCCCCCCCCCTCCACCGTGGAGCAAATCAAGCCTCTCCTGTGCTTCGGGGAGGATAGGTGGGGCAGGTGGGCATCCTCGCTCAGCTCGTGGGCGTGACAACAAGGACAATAGCAACAGGGCAGTCCTGCAGCTGCAGTGGAGCGCTGGGATGTCACCGCGCACACACACATCACACACAGGAGCCGTTGTGGATTACAGACTGTTACTCAACACAATAGCTTATTAATAGGGCGGCCCGCGCTGTATTAATAGCTTTAATTAAGGAAAACATGAATGGAGTCTTGTTACACATCTAATTTCTCCTGTGGAGACATCATACATTAGTGATTAGGCAATTAAACAGGCGGAATGGACTGACCCAAAATTATTTCAATCGAAATAATTTAAAAAAAAAAAAAAAAAAAAAAAAAAAAACATTGTGCGCCTCTTCATTCCCTTGTCTTTTTGGGTTTTAATTAAATATTCCGATTTTTCTTTTTTGTAAAAAAAAAAAAAAAACGTTTTTTTTTTTTTTTTTTATTGTCAAATCGTTTTGCATACAGACAAAAATACCATTAAAAAAAGAAAAAAAAGAAACATCTAAGGACTCACCTTCTACTGCCAGGACCGCGGGCACAACGACGCTGCACATCCACAGCAAGTAATCCATTGTCATAAACCAGGCGTCTGCAACATGAAGAAAGGTTCGGCAGAATGGACCTCCTCGGACGGATGGAGACTCAGACACAGCGCGCCGCAGCCGAGCTTTTTGTTCCTCTCCCGGTTCTCATGTCCTCGGAGCTGCTGAGGGCTTCCGCAGCCCCGTTCAACCCAAAACCCTCCAGACGCGCCGGAGCTGCCGGTGCGCCGCGCATTCAGCCGGGTCCCTTTATCCCTCCGGGGTGCGGGGCTCTCTGCTACAGGAGCCCGGTTTATCCCTCCGGGGTGCGGGGCTCTCTGCTCCAGGAGCCCGGTTTATCCCTCCGGGGTGCGGGGCTCTCTGCTCCAGGAGCCCGGTTTATCCCTCCGGGGTGCGGGGCTCTCTGCTACGGGAGCGCTACGCTGCGCTCTGCCTCTCTCTCATTCTGCCTGCGGCTCTACCGACGCTGCGTTTCTGTGCAGGGGCGCGTCTCTGAGCCGCTGCGCTCCAGGAGGGCAGGACGGGACCCCGGGTGGCACCCCAGGGTGGCACCCAGTCTGTGGAGGTGCCTGCGCTCGCACAGGAATCTGGGAAGTCCAGCCTGTCCGACTCTAAGCTGTTGCTCTCTGAGAGGGATGTGTTGGAATGGCAATAGAGACACAGAGGGGGGAGGGGGGGGAGGGGGAGTGTGGGGGGGTCAGTGGTCAAGGGAGAAACTATTAGCAGCAAGCTTCCGGCTACTGTTTTCAAAGTAAAAGTTTGCAATTCTTTTGTAAAAAGTATAAAAGTACAAAAAATTCGTCATCATTATAGGACAATGATGATGATGATGATAATAATCAATCAATCAATCAATCAATGTTTATTTATAGAGCCCTTTACAACACACAGGGTGACCAAAGTGCTTTCCATTAAAATCCACATTAAAACAAAACAATAACATTAAAATTAAATTAAGAATATTTCACATCAATACTGTGTATTAAAAGCCAGTCTAAATAAATAGGTTTTAAAATTTAATTTAATTATTATTATTATTATTACTGGAATATAATTGGGATTTAATTCAATAATGTAAATTACATATATTAACTGACTTGATTGAATTTATATGTAAATGGACTGCATTTTTGTCACTTTTCTAGTCTTGTTGAGTATGGAGCCCCGTTTGGGTCATAATTCAATTAATAAATGAGTCTATTATTATGAAATACAGGCATTTATTATTATGAAATATGTATCCATTATTATGAAATACATGTTTATTATCATGAAATATTTCCCATTATTATGAAAAAAATGTAATTATTATGAAAAATATTTTTATTATTATTTAATCTTAGTTTAATGCATAATAGTTTATTTCAGAATGGCCTTTTTTAAAATCTAAGAATGAGTTTTTACATAATGGCTTCGTTTTTCATAAGAATGCGCTTTTACATAATAATGACATTTTGCCAGTGGGCGGGACCAGTGGTTGACCTGCACGCTCATTGGCTGATCCTTCTCCATTCTACGCTCTGACATCGACTAGTTTTGGCCGTGAGGTCCCGTTAGCAGCGGGCCGTGGCGTCATCAAGGTGCGCTCCTAGTCCGATTGTAGCTACGGCAGCTTGGACTGAGCTACGGGAAACCTTGACGTTTCTTAGTCGATGTCAACTTTTAACCGTAAACTGAGGTGCATTCTGCCACCTACTGGCCTGGAGTATATACATCGCACCTCTCGCCCACTATCGATATTCACTGTTCTGTTGCTTATGTCTGAATGAAAAAGCAGCCAATCACATAAATGGCTCCGCCCTCTCTGCTGTGATTGACACACAAACAAAGCCATTATTATGTAAAAGCTCATTCTTATGAAAAATGAACCCAGTATCATAATAATGAGAAATATTTCATAATATTAAACATGCATTTCATAATAATGGGAAATATTTCATAATAATAAACGCCTGTATTATATAATAACAGACTCATTTATTCATTGAATTATGACCCAAACGCGGCTCCATAGTTGAGTACTCAAAACACTTTTACATAAACAGTCATAAACAGCGCTCTCTCTCAGTATATACAGATTCTTCTAATGACTCTTTTGAGTATATAACTTATATACACAATCACATCTCTGGAAGCAACATATGGAAGTGTGTTCTGCTTTAAAATCCTGGTACAAAAATCTATTTAGTCTCTATTGTTACACTTCACATTTATGACAATTGTACAGAGGGTGATTTTTTCTTTTCTTTTTTTGTACTACATCAGATAAAATTATATAAAGCAACAAATTTACAGCAGCCTTCAAATCACATGCCATTCTGACATCATTTTAGCTACTTAGCATAGTCATACTTTAAAGAGAATCTGTTTTGTTGTGCGTTGTGTTAATTGTACTAACAGACCACCAGGACCGGCTTGTGGTTGGTCCTGAAATGTCTGAAGATGAAGCTTATAAGCAGCCGAGTATCGGCTACAAGCAGCGGTCACTTCTGATGTCGCCACCGAGGTGACATTTGAAACATCCTGCTGTGTCCAGGATGTCCACCAGCAGCTCCACAGCTCCTCCACTGGGACTCAGCTGAATGGAGGAGGATCAGTTGGGGACTCGTCCAGGAATAGATCTGCTGGGACTCCCAGTAAACCCCCCCACAACGGACGGCTGACAGCGGTGGGCTCGGCCAACTGCAACGGACGGACGTGGGAGGCAGATGGGCGGCAATGTCATAGCGACGCTTGAAAATGTGGATGTTTGGGCAGATTCTATTCAGTTAATATAAAGTAAGCTAAGCCAGCCAAGCTAAAATAGCCAACTCCACCAGAACTCAAGTGGGTGTGTTCGGGCCGGCTTCTCAACGCTGGTCTTTCCACATTTTTGCAACATGGTGCCAAGCAGTACGACGAAGAAGAGGTTTAAAATCACTCTGCAGAATACCTGTAGTTTAAATCTATAGTTTGTCCAGTAAAATACACCTGAACAGAATAAAGCATTTATTAAAAAAAAAAAAAAAAATTAATGGATAGATACTATGTTGCAGAAAGAATAAGGTATGCATCTTTATTCATTTAAACTACCATGTGACTATTAAAAAGAATAAAGACTTTCATAACAAAAGACTTGGCAATAACTAGATTTGAGTGAATTTTAGTATCAATGGCATGCAAAGTGGTTCACAGCCATGGGCAAAGCTAGCCCTTTTTAGGGGTGCTAACCCCAAAAACCTGGAGTAAAAAATGTTGTTATTCTAAAATTTTAGTTCGCATTTGTCCATAATGTCCAAAACTTAATCCATAGTTTGTGGTTTAAGTTTATATTTTAAGAATGAAAATGAAAACGACCCCGCCTAATGGTATCGTCCTCTTCTCACTAACGTTACTTCTCCTCTTCGTTGACCGTTTACCAGTTAGCGCGTTAGCTCAGTTAGCATTTCAAATTTCATTGAAATTTTAAAAGATTTGCATGTTTTCCAGTCAGTTTTTTTTCCCAAAAGATGATGCTCTTCTCTCATAAATGTCATAATGATTTTCCAAAATTATTTTTCAATAAACAATTTTTTGGTTTTGTGTGAAAAAAGGTGGGGTTGTGGGTCGTGGTGGGGCTCATCGGGTGCTCAGCGCCCCTAAAGCTCTGATCCTAGGATCGCCCCTGTTCACAGCAAGAAAGCAGATCGATGGACAAAATGACCACAGGATTAATATGAACAAACTGTTTTAAAAGAGGAAGAAAGAGTAGATTAGACATAAGTGTCACAATAAGCACGGCCTTGTTTCAGCCATAATATTCTGTCAAGGAACGAGAACTGCGAATACATAACAAAATCATGAATTTGATGGAAACCTGATGACAAAAAAGCGTCGCCTTAGAGAATACTAAAGTTCATCTACAGTCTTCTGTGGACACGATACAATCAAATTTGTTTTTAACTCTTTTTAGTAACTTTAGCAAAAGGGCTATTTTGAAGAGAGCCAGGTAGAAAACAATCTGGAAGTGGAAAAATATTTAGGATTTTATCAAAACAATCCAAAAATAGAATCAAAAGACAGACAGAAAGAAGACTCTTTAATCCTAACCAGTGACATCATTTCTGTCATTTGTTGTCTCATTAACCTGCTCTCATATCATCCCTGACGAGTTATTTAGTTTCCCTTAAACAAATATTAAAAGCATTTTTTAATTGGATTGAATCTGAATTGAATCACTTATTGGGCTGATTAGAAAGCTCAGTGTTTTTTTTTTTATTCTAAACAAACACTTTATACCAAGTGCACATTTTAAGCTTTTATTTTGAAGTGAAAATCCTCCAACTTCCGACGATCTCTTAGATGTCCAGCTGTTTAACTTTAATTTGACACACCTATGTGTGTGTGTGTGTGTGTGTGTGCGTGCAGGCGTTCGTATGGAGGGGTGAAGGACGAGGGAGCACGGAGATGGAGGGAGGAAGAGGAGGTGGACGAGGAAGCTTGACCTGTCCGTGCTCCTGCAGGTGAGGGCACCTGGACTCAGCTCCTGCAGGTGAGGGCACCTGGACTCAGCTCCTGCAGGTGAGGGCTCTACGCAGGTTATTGAGCGGCGTTTGAGTCTGATTCTACATCACAGCCATCTCCGGTTTGAGTCTGGCTACTTGATTAAACAAATCCAGATATTCAGGTTTTGCTTTGTCTCAACATAAATCGTGCTCGAGGACACAATCGGATTTAAAATCATCAGAAGAAGAAGAGGAAGAATGCAGCTATAATTTGAAACATATCACAATGAAATCCTTATAATACTGGGCTGAGTAAAACAGACTTGTTAACTTGCTGTGGCCCCCCCAGAAAGCCCCCCCCCCCCCCCCCCCCACGGAGAGTTTAACAAAGACGATACCGATTACCGCTCATCAAAGTGATATCTTCAGAGCAAAGCCACGTCTTGACAGACTGTCTTCCCTCATTAGTTCTTGTCATAATTTGACCTTTTTCAAGTCTCTGTCTCACAGCCCCCCCCCCCCTCCCCCCCCCCCCCCCGGGTCCATTTCCACCAGACCCACCCGGTGTTTTGTCCCAGGGGGGGGGGCTCCACATGTGTGTGGTAGCCTGAGACAAGGCTCCCCTTCAGACCGCCAGTTCATCCATCTGTGAGCCACGACCCCCCCCCCCCCCCCCCCCCCCCCCCCCCCACCTATGTTAAATCCCACACAGGAACACAGGCTTACAGCCCCCCCCCCCCCCCCCCCCCTGCAGCAGACCTAAGCCCCCCCCCACCACCACCACAGCTCAAAGTTTCTTTGTCCCTCAGGCTCTGTGTATTAATTAACAACAGTAGAGTTCCCAGCAGGGCCAGTTCAGCCTGCTACTGAAACCAGTGACAGATAGCTCTTTTTAACCAGTTCCATTCACACTAAAACATCAATAATTATTATAATAATTAATTGATAATTAAAAAGAACTCCTTCATTGTAGTCAGCATCTCTCCTCTCACCATAATTAGGTGATGTTAAAAATATACAGTATATCCCCACCGGCTGCACATCGCTTGTTTGTGTGTTTTCTAAAAAGCTCCTCGGGGACTGAAGGTTTTTTTTTTTTTTTTTTTGGACAGAAATTACTAATCAACTTTTGAATTTTGCTCAGCAGCATCGCTTGGATCCCTCCGGTGTCTCAGTGTGCACAGCGCTGTGGAATAGTTTCTGTTAATGAGCAAATAGCCACTAAAATCGACACGACTGTCCTTCCTCTTAACTTTCAAGATAATTAACGATGATTTCAAAATATTTTGATTCAATAAAGTCAATCAAATGATCCAGCCACAAAATGCTAAAAGTGCAAAATACCTACAGTGGCCCTGAAGGGCAAACGACACCAACAAAAAGGAAAACACAACGACATTAACAAAAAAAAACACAACGACATTAACAACAAACAAAAAAACAACGACATTACAAAAACACAACGACAAAACAAACGACATTAACAAAACACAACGACAAAAAGGAAAAAACACAACGACATTAACAAAAACACAACGACACACAAAATTCACAACGACAAAAAGGAAAACACAAACAACGACATTAACAAAAACACAACGACATTAACAACACAAACAACACACAACGACATTAACAAAAACACAAACGACAAACAAAACACAACGACATTAACAAAAAAACACAACGACATTAACAAAAACACAACGACATTAACGACATTAACAAAAACAAAATTAACACAACGACACAAAAAAACAAACACAAACGACATTAACAAAACAAAAACAAAAAAACAACGACATTAACAAAACAAACAAAAAAACAACAACGAACAAACGAAAACACAACGACATTAACAAACAAAAAACAACGACATTAACAAAAAACACAACGACATTAACAAAAACAAAACAACGACATTAACAACAAACAACAACGACATTACAAACGACAAACAAACAAACAAAAACACAACGACATTACAACAAACAACGACATTAACAAAAAAACACGACATTAACAAAAAAACACAACGACACACGACATTAACAAAAAAAACGACATTAACAAAACGACATTAACAAAAACACAACGACAAAAACGGAAAACACAACGACATTAACGACACAACAAAAAACACGACATTAACAAAAAAAACGACAACAAAACGACATTAACAAAAAAACAACAACAACGACATTAACAAAAAACACGACATTCGACATTAACAAAAACACAACGGACATTAACAAAAACAAACAACGACAAACAAAAACACAACGACATTAACAAAACACGCATTAACAAAAAACAACGACATTAACAAAAACACAACGACATTAAACAAACAAACACAACGACAAAAAAAACGGAAAACACAACGACATTAACAAAAACAACGACAATTGAAAACAAACGACATTAACAAATTAACAAACAACGACATTAACAAAAACAACACAACGACATTAACAAAAAAAACACAACGACATTAACTTCTAACGGAAAGGGTAGGTACCTGCTATGACAAGGATCATTGCTGATTGGACGAAAGCACGTCAGTCAGTCTGTTTAAAAGGTGGGGCGGGTTTTTTTCATCTGTATCTAACAGTCGGTGTATTTAAGGATGGCTACTTTACGAATAACACCAATTACTACTCGGGCGGACTTCATTTTGAACGTCAAAATTATTACCACAATTAGTGGCAATACTTTTTGTACGCTTCAAATAGTAGTCCGAATAGTAGTAATTGTGGTTAATTGCGTAGTAGCCATCTCCAAAACACCGTTCTCTTAGACATCCATGTGGGCGGAAAAAACTCGCCACCTTTTAAAAGACTGACGTGCTTTCGTCCAATCAGCAATGATCCTTGTCATAGCAGGTACCTACCCTTTCCGTTAGAAGTTAATGTCGTTGTGTTTTTGTTAATGTCGTTGTGTTCCTTTTTGTCGTTTTTGTTAATGTCGTTGTGTTTTGTTGTGTTTGTTTTAATGTCGTTGTGTTTGTTAATGTCGTTTTGTTGTGTTTTTGTTAATGTCGTTGTGTTTCCTTTAATGTCGTTGTGTTTTTGTTAATGTCGTTGTGTTTTCCTTTTTGTCGTTGTGTTTTGTTGTGTTTTGTTAATGTCGTTGTGTTTTTGTTAATGTCGTTGTTTTTCCTTTTTGTCGTTGTGTTTTTGTTAATGTCGTTGTGTTTTTTAATGTGTGTTTTTGTTAATGTTGTGTGTTGTTTTGTTAATGTCGTTGGTTTTGTTAATGTCGTTGTGTTTTTGTTAATGTCGTTGTGTTTTTGTTAATGTCGTTGGTTTGTGTTAATGTCGTTGGTTTTTGTTAATGTCGTTGTGTTTTTGTTAATGTCGTTGTGTTTTGTTAATGTTTTTTGTGTTTTTGTGTTTTGTGTTTTGTTAATGTTTGTTTTGTAATGTGTGTTTTTGTTAATGTCGTGTGTTTTTGTTAATGTCGTTGTGTTTTTGTTAATGTCGTTGTGTTTTTGTTAATGTCGTTGTGTTTTTGTTAATGTCGTTGTGTTTTTGTTAATGTCGTTGTGTTTTCCTTTTTGTCGTTGTGTTTTTGTTAATGTCGTTGTGTTTTGTTAATGTCGTTGTTTGTTTTGTTTAATGTCGTTGTGTTTTTGTTAATGTCGTGTTTTCTTTTTTGTTGTTGTGTTTTTGTTAATGTCGTTGTGTTTTTGTTAATGTCGTGTTTTCTTTTTGTTGTTGTGTTTTTGTTAATGTCGTTGTGTTTTGTTAATGTCGTTGTGTGTTTTTGTTAATGTCGTTGTGTTTTGTTAATGTCGTTGTGTTTTCCTTTTTGTCGTTGTGTTTTTGTTAATGTCGTTGTGTTTTTGTTAATGTCGTTGTGTTTTTGTTAATGTCGTTGTGTTTTTGTTAATGTCGTTGTTTGTGTTTGTCGTTGTGTTTTGTTAATGTCGTTGTGTTGTTGTTTTTGTTATGTCGTTGTGTTTTTTTGTTTCGTTGTGTTTTTGTTAATGTCGTTGTGTTGTTGTGTTTTTGTTAATGTCGTTGTGTTTTCCTTTTTGTCGTGTGTTTTGTTAATGTCGTTGTGTTTTTGTTAATGTCGTTGTGTTTTTGTTAATGTCGTTGTGTTTTCCTTTTTGTCGTTGTTGTTTGTCGTTTTGTTAATGTCGTGTTGTTGTTTTGTTAATGTCGTTGGTTTTGTTAATGTCGTTGTTTTTGTTAATGTCGTTGTGTTTTTTTTTGTGTTGTGTTTGTTTGTGTTTTTGTGTCGTGTTTCCTTTTTTTGTGTTAATGTCGTTTTTGTTGTCGTTGTGTTTTTGTTAATGTGTTTGTGTGTGTTAATGTCGTTGTGTTTTTGTTAATGTCGTTGTGTTTTTGTTAATGTCGTTGTGTTTTCCTCTTTGTTGGTGCCGTTTGTCCTTCAGGGCCACCGTAAATCCCCCTGAAAGTCTTGTTCAGGTTTTTTTTCAGTGCAACCTTTCACCGTCTTCACAGCTGCTGGCTCAGTTTCAGTTGTTGCTGTGACAAATGGAATAAAGGATGCAGCTCTGGACAGTCTTCCCGTCCTGCTGCAGATTAGACATCAGCCTCTGAGCTCATTTCAGAGAGCCGGGAGTGAAGTCGTGAACATCCAGGGATGAGGTGGAGGGAACCAGAACCATCTCTGAGACGGACGGTGTTAAGTTGTCAGGAAGGATGACAGAACAGCCCCACAAGCAAGACTGCATCCTGCAAACTACCTGTGAATTATGGAGTCCATGCAGTTCACTGTGCAGCGTGTCGGTCGTGTTTGCACGCGTGCACGTTGTGCTTGTGGGTTTATGTTAGACAGAGTAGGCGGCCCATTTCATAAAAAATTAATTTTACATGAAAGCAGCGAGTTCCCTCCGAGTCTTCTAAGCTTATGTTCTGTGCTTTTATGTTTCTTTCATGTTCCACCTAAAAATATTTGTCGTATGGATAAAAATGCAAAGCGTAAGAAGCCAAAACTCATGTTCATACGTGCATTTTAAATTATTGTTCATAATGCGCCATAATATCAAACTGCAAGCTGCCAGCAGGGATAAACTGTGTGGCAGAGATTGATTCATGTGAGCTAATCAAAAGAATCTTTCTTCTAAATTCTTTCAGTCCACAGACCTAAAAGAATAATCAGTCAATGCGATTTATTTTGCTTCGTATCTATTTTTGTTGTTTTTTTTATGCTTTTGATGTTTCGTATCTCTAGTAAAACTGAAACCAAAGCAGTTATCTACATGCTGTTATAGTCGTTATTAATGTTGTTTTGTCTGCAGATGGAGTTGGTAAAGATGCTTTAAGCTGTTAAAATGCTTCACTTATGGAAGCTGATGATGAAGTTCATGTGGAAAAACATTATTTTTCTTTTCTTTTTTATCCCACACACACTCTGATTCTACATTTTGGCTGAGTTATTGTTAAACTGTGACTACACACTGTAATACAGTCATGGAAAAACATTATTAGACCACCATTTTTCTTCACTTCCTTGTTCATTTTAATACCTGGTACCACTAAACGTCATCATGTGACTAAAAGAAAAGAAAACACTGAATGCATAAAAGCAGTGTTTTTGGCAGTACAACGCCATAGCTATTGATGTAAAAACTTGAAGTCATTTAGGTTATAATCAAGAAAACCATGGAAAATGGTAAGATATCAGCTCTTAAATAAAACTCTTATGAGCAATCTTTGTGGTTATCGTTATGTTTGTCCAAACAAATGTACCTTTAGTTGTACCAGGCATTAAAATGAACAAGAAACTGAAGAAAACAAGGTGGTCTAATAGTTTTTTTCCATGACTGTATGTCCTGACTTGTCGCTCATCTGCGGTTGTATTAATCTGGTCAGGACCAGATCATTTTTTTCAACATGCCACAATAAATAAAATCTAAGAACATTCAAAAATGTAAAGCAACATGGAATACAAATGTTTTTCAAATAACCCTCACAATGTATTTACTTTAAAGCAGCGCAAGGACACCTGTATTCAGTTGAGTTTATTTGTAAAGCACCAATTCATAACAGAAACCATCACCAGGGAACTCGATAAAGAAAGTATACAAGTTCACTGCAGTCCGGGCTGCACAATATCACCCCACCACGTATTTGATAACCTACAGACGAGTTTCTGTAGTCTGAATGTGAAATATTTTCATCCTCTTGATGGAAAACTTCATAATACAGCCTTTTCTGAAGAAGATGTCTCTATACATCTCTGGGGATTAATGGTGCCTTCATGGACGAGTGCGTTGCCGGTGTCAGATGCACTAATGCAGCACTATCACGGGCGCTGACTTTTAAACTGCATGTTAACAAGCCGGCCGGTGAAAGGATGAGTCTTTTATAGCTGCTGAAAAGACGACCGGAGGAGCTCCACGTTGTCAACAAATGTGTGAAAGATCGGAAGGGATCCGGATGTTTCTCCATCTTCCTCTTTTTCTTTCAGCTTTTCCCTTTAGGGGTTGCCATGGCGAATCGCCTGCTTCCATCTCACCATGTCCTCTGTATCTTCCTCTGTCGCACCGTCCAACTGCATGTCCTCTTTCATCACATCCAGAAACCTCCTCTTTGGGTTGGGCCTTTTCCCTCCTGCTTGGTTCCTCCATTTCCAGCATTCCTCAGCTCTCTACTCGTTCCCGAAGCTACCTGCCGTCCTCGTCTCTCCGTCTCCTGTCACACACCTTTCTTTCTCTTCATCCAACAAGAGAGCAGTTTCCAGCCACATCCTGCTGGTTAACAGTGCCAGCGGTGGCCATTTTCAGCCTGCGTCCCGACTGATTTGGATGCAGAATCTGTACATTTTATGTTGGATTACTTTCCGGACACAAGCCTCCCCATTTTAACAGGTTTGGGTCCGGCACAAGGAGGACACTGGTTTCTGATCCCTTTTCTGTCTGGGTTATTTGTACATTTCTCTTACTAGTCACCTGCAGTCCACAGCGTCATATAGGGCTGACCCGATCCGATACTGATACCGGATATCGTTCCGATATCAGCCAAAAAAAGAATATCGGATTATATCGGACGTCATGTAAAGTCTCTGATATTAATACTCCGATAAACAGCAGTCCATTCTGCAAATAGGTTGACTGCGGTTCATACTCCAACACGGCGGTAGGTGGCGGTAACACACCTGGTGCGCTCGCTAAAGATGAGTAGAGCTGGGCGATACTGGGAAGTAAATACAGGGCCAGTATCGTCGATACCGATACCAATACCAATACCGATACTTTTTCATATTAAGCTTGATCTATCATGAACTTTTGTGATTTTTGTTTTGGATTATTTTGTTAAAGCCAAGAATAGAATTTGGTCAAACTTTACGTCTTCAACATTTTTGTGTAAATATTCCTTGGAGTTGAATTTCTGTTCATAATGTGTTTTTTTTCTAGTCCACCTTTTATATTATATCTTTCATATCTTAACTTCTAAAAATGTTACCATTGTGGGATAAATAAAGGCTTTATCTAATGTTATTTTATCTTAGATAACACCTTTCAATGGGATACATGACGTACTGGGTTATTTCAAGGTCTTAATTATATTTTTTTGAATTGGCTCCAGTAACATGTGACTCAAGTGACATGTACTTTGAAAGTTAATATGAGTTGATGCTGAAGATGACCTCTCTTTATCTACCTGAATACTTTCTGTTGGAAAGAAAAAAAAAAGAAAAGAAAAAAGCTTGAGTATCGATCTTTTTACATGAGTATCGTTTGATATCAATACCAGCGTTGGTATCGATATTTGGATCGATCCGCCCACCTCTAAAGAAGAGTGTTCGGCCCCACATGTAGAGCTCACCTGACCACAACAGTAACAGCGTATGTTACAGTGTAGGAAGAAATAAAGTCGGCTGTGTGGCAGTACCTTTCCCTGAAGACGAACAAAGATGCTAAAGTTTGCCATCCACAAGTTTCCCGTGGTGGCGCAGAACAGGGGAAGTTTAATACGACCAACCTTATCGCTCATTTAAAAAAAGAACCATAAACAAATGCATGGCGATTTTCAAAAGACCAGCGAGATGGAGAAAAATCGAATCTCTACCTTCCCTCAAACAACCAACGCTGGCCTGAAACATTGAGCGTGAAAACCTCCCTGGCGACGGCAAAAAGGTACCAGCAACAACAGAAAGATTGCCTCATTTATTGTCCTCGATGACCAGCCCATCGGTGGTGAGTAACATCGGGTCTAAACGCTTAATTGAGCACCTCGAGCCACGTTGTTATCCCTAACTGCCACTATTGTCCTCAAAACTATACCTCAGATGCACAAAGACGTTAACAAGTATGTTGCCACACCTGTGGAGAAAGTAAACGCTCTTAGTTTCATTACCGATGTGGAGCTCAGACCATCGTCCGCTGTCTTTATTGAGTCTGACTGCACACTGGATCGACACTGACTTGTTTTTCTATTTTTTTCTATTTTGCAGTTTTTTAATTGTTAATAATAAATGTTAAGTTCTCCAGTACTGCTGTTGTTGACTATTATTCTCTGTTTGAGTAATATCACTTGATGCTGCCTTTTTTAACACTCCACACTACAGAATAAATAATGAAAGTATGTTTCATCTGTAGCTTGCTGATATCGGATTGATATCAGTATCGGTCGATATTCCTAGGCTGAAATATCTGTATCGTATCAGAAGTGAAAATATAGTATCGGGACAGCTCTAGAGTCATGTACTCTGGCAGCTGGAAAAGACTCTAGCAAACCGCCTTGAACATGAATACGATTGAAGGACACAAGCCGAAGATCAATACACATGTTCTCCAGATGGCTCTGTGTCTAGAAAAGTCATTTATCTAATATTATCACATGGGATTGCTTTAGGAAACCTTTGTTAAACATTAGAATTAGGGGCTGGGCAACAATTAAAAATTTTTAATTGTGATTAATCGCATTGATTCTCCCTGATTAATCGCGATTAATCGCATTGTATACACAAAATCAAATAATGAATTCAAAAGTAGTGTAAAATGCACTTTTATTGAAATGTTCTGCTGCCATATGAACTAAAGTGTCATAACATTTGTTGTTCAAACACTTTTAACATCAGCACTTGTCAGTAACACATATTTAGTATGAATCTCATCTTAAAAAATGTAAAATAAAATAAAGCTTATTGCCACTGCCAGGGCATTAATGTCATCCTGTTTTTTAATGAAAAATAAAAAAATTCTACCAACAAAATTCTGAGCCACAATCAGAACATTAAAACAGGTAATTTCTGAGGTAACAGCAGAAACTTTTAACGGGGAGTTCAACTTGTCAGTTGTTACAAATAACCTTGTTTCTGTTGAATCCTCCGTCTGGGAGAACTTTAAAATGAAAATGTCCATGTTAAAGTTCGGTAACTTTACCGTCTCCATGTTTGTTTTAGCTTTCCTGCATGATTTTCTGCTAATTTTCTTCCGGTTCTGCAGCAGCCAGTAACAGACTTTTCAAAACAAAAGCATGTGAGCAACATGCGTTAATGCGCGATGAAATAAATGTTGGCATTAATAAATTAATGAGTTAACGCGATAATAATGCGTTATCTTGCCCAGCCCTAATTAGAATACAAATGTCATTTAAAACTTTAAAACTGAATAATCACACAGTGGATTATTCATCATAGAACGTTTTAGGACGAACTGTGGTCAGACAAGTCGGTGTTCTAGATCTTTTCTGGAAGAAATGGGGGTCATGTGCTCCACATCCAAAGATGAAAATGGCCGTTCATGCCCTTGTCATCAACAAGTGTAAAAGCCAGGACTCTGTGACAGTACGGAGTTGCAACTCCATACTCTCCATGCTTATGGCAAAGGTCATTTATGTTTTTGTGATGGCAGCGTTAATGCAGAAAAGCTGCAATTGTTATACCACATATGTTGCCTCCAAGACTCGTATTTTCCAGAGAGATCCATGTATTTCTCAACAAGAACATGCAAAAACACACTGAGGTGACTCACTACTCGAAGGAATAAGGACAGTATGGATACAACACTGGTCTGATGCAGTCTTGACACCTAAACGAAGCATGTGAGGAGAGATTTAAAACAAGAAATGCAACAAATATAACCCTGTACTGTTGTATGAGGCATCTTTATCGAAGTTATTCCTCAATGCCAGAAAGCCTTTGTAACATTGTGGGGGTAAAAAGACAACGTTAGATTGTGGGAAAAGGCTCTACAGTCCCATACTATCCCATAATATCCCACTGGAATGCAAATATGCCCAAATATTCTTGTTGGAAAAAGTTGAAAATCATGAAATATGTTGAGTTGCCTGTCTGTAAATTCAATTTTAAGAAGTAAATGTAAGAATCACTGTGATGTTTTTTTTTTTATTTCAATTTTCATATCCCAACTTGTTTTAGATTTGATGTTTAAAACTGTCATTACTATTGTACGTTTTTTTTTTCCTACAGACTCTTTATTATTATTTTTATTTAAAAAGAAACAGCTTCTCCAGGCTCTCTTTTTTTATACCCGCTCATTCATATTACTGGCCTGTTGCCAATTAAACTCTTTAGTCGTGAGATTTTCTACCACACAATGACTGTCAAGAAAAACTAGGAAACAAAGCTTATGTGTGGTGACACGTAACAGATAATGAGGGAGAAAGAAAGAAATCTTTCTCAGAGGGTTTTCATAAGACTTTGTCTGTATTTGTATATACATATTCCATCTTTTGGAGCTCTTTATTAGCTGCTGTTACAAGACCAAAATAAAGAGTCCTTGTAGATTGTAGTAATGGTTTGTAATTATGCTTAGACAAAGAGCTGCTAGCTGTCGCTGAAGGGCACGGACACCGCTGGGCTTTTCACAAACTCCTGCTGGTGTATTGTTCTGTGCTCGGCTGATTGATTATGAATTGGTGTCGGTTTCAGTTTGCCTCCGTGACTTTGCTACTGAATCGACTCACACAGCTGTCACCACC
>JAGFBZ010000767.1:0-75000 GCA_018398805.1 Hirundichthys speculiger | reverse complement strand
CAACAGTTCAATAACAACAATAATTCAAACATAACTGTAACAGAGACTGAGATAGCGGATGCAGTGGAGAGAGATTCAGGCAAAGATGTGGACCCAGAGGGAACAGCAGATGGAAAAGAAGCTGTCAATGAAAAAAAAGGACATTTATCTTCTATATGCTGATATGCTGCTGGAGAAAAATATGGTAAAATTCCAAATAGACGGTGGTGTCAGATATAATACCCATTAACCTGCTGCAACCAGAATCCAAGCTAGAACACAGTCAAAGTCTACTAGTAATGTATAATGAAACCAAACTAAAACCACTGGACAAATGTAAGGTTAAAATGAGAAACCCAAGAAATCACAAGCTATATCGCTTAGAGTTCCAAGTGGTGGATGCAGATGGCGCAGTGAAGAAAGAAAAGAGGAAGGAGGACCGAGAGGAGAGCACATACATCCTGGCAATACTATATTGGACAAAATATATAAATAATAACTATCCATTAGCTGGAGAACTAAGAATTCCATGCACTAATATTCTGACTGATACATTGTAAGTACATGCTCTACAGAGATGACTATATAAACAGATGTAGGCAGCAACACTGAGGTGGTCGGAGGATCAGACTGCTGGTTAGCATGTTAGCTGATATCCCGGAGACACCTGTATAGACAGGTGGAGGTAAACGCTGGGAAGGTTCAGAAGGTGGAACTGCAGGTTAGTATGTAACTCTTAAAACTCTGGCCTGCAAACATACAGAAAGAAAAAAATGGGGGGGGGGGGGTGAATGGGGGGGGGAACAGTGAAATGCAGATACATTTATAAGATGTTCCTAATTAACTGTACTGAAACAATAGAAATCCTTTTATTGTCATTATACACTGCAAAAAAAAGGGGGTCTTTAAACAAGATAAAAACACTACAACTAAGGAAAAAGGTTCTCAAAACAAGTGAAAAAATCTGTCCATTGAAAAGTTTCTCTCCGTGTTCTTTTTATCTGGTGCCTAAATGACAAGTCTAGAAACAAAGATCAATCAAGAATTTAATACAATCATGAATACAAAGAATTATTATGCCATGCAGAATATTTTAATTGGCCGATGGTGCACTTGTTCACAACATCACCGAGATGCTGCCATGGACAAATGCACGCTGGAAGCCCGTTTGTGCCTGTCTTTAAAGATCCAGAGGAAGGCGGACTCTGTTCTCCTCTGAGTTTATTGCTCTTTGTCTACGGAGATCCAGATGTCCAATCACAAGTCCTGGTAAATCAACAACTGTTGTTCTGGCGGTTTCAAACTGGTGATGGGGGTCGGGAGGATGTTGCAGGTCGTAAACCTGAGCTGAGAAACCCACAGCATTCCTTCATGCCAAGTTTCAATTATAACAAGTTAAAATCTACATGGTTAATTCTAAATCCTAACACCATGCAGCAAGATAATTTCACTTGGTAAGATTTCTTAAATTAAGATTGTAGGAACACTTGTTTCTAGATTTAAGAAAGGAATAGTTTGTTATTGAATCTTAAAACAAGATTTATTTTGATGAGGAGGAGGAAAAACATAATACATCTTATTTTAAGTGTTACTTGCCTCATTTTAGGATTCCCTGCCTGTTTGAGACAAAAAAAATAAAGTTTTACTTGATATAAGATTATACTGATAAATTGAAGACTTAAAATAAAAAAGTAATTATTAAAAACAAGAAAAAAATATCTAACGGTTCTAAATGTAAGTTTTTTTTTCTTGGTAAGAACCAAATCATTTGCAGTGTACAGGAGTACACTGAGATTAAAAAAGTAACTATAGATACAGCTGAATAAGAAAAGTAAAGGTGGGAAGAGAAGAGGTGAGGACACCACTCAGCAGATCATGTTGGTGTCTCCCTGCAGCGTAGACCTATAGCAGCATAGATATGACAAGGCTATGTTTCAGACCAGTCTGCTCTAATCTTGTCTTCAGCTATTCCTACAACTCTAGCTATGACTATTAGCCCTAACACACTATTGTTGAGACAAACTAAAGGCTTTACTAAGCAGAAATGTTATTTAAGTTTAGTTTTAAAGGTGGAGGTGATGTCAGCCTCCTGAACCTAAACTGGTACCTGGTTCCATAGTAAAGGTGTCTGATAGCAGAAGGCCCGCCCTCCAAATCTACTTTTGGATCTTTTAGGAACTACAAATAAACCTGCACACTGAGAGCAGAGAGCTCTATTAGGAGCATCAAGTATGTGAGTATAGTCACCAGAAACATCTGAAACACAACAGTGGACAACGGCTCAAATAAAAGCAAGCTGTGCTGATGTGTTTACTGGAGATGGAGATGAAGGAAAAATTCAAAATGGCGGTGGACAGAACAGTGAGGCCAGTGCAGGTACTAAAGAGACGGGTCCCAGTGGCCCTGATGAAACTTCTAAAGGAAGAGCTGCAAGACTTGGAATCCAGAGGAATCATCCCGCCGGTAGAATACAGGACAGACTGGATCAGTGCTATGGTGGTTGTTCAGAAACACAATGACAACCTACGAGTATGTATTGACCCTAAACCATTGAACAAAGCATTAAAGCGCAGCCACTTCTTACTGCCAACAATCGAGGATGTCTTAACTGGACTTATCAAAAGCTAAAGTGTTCACAGAGTGTGACGTCAAGAGTGGATTCTGGCATGTCCAACTGGAGGAGGAGTCCAGTTAATTGACAACATTTAACACCCTGTTTGGACCATAGACATATATAGAGATAGACGCCGCATTGGCTGTTTGGAAGGAGAAATGCGGCGGCCATCTTGGACCGGTCATTCTCTGGGATTATAACCGTAGTAGTATTACCGTACGTCGAGTCGCAGCACAAGTGAGAGAACAAGCCTGAACATTGTGTGGGATATTCCTGCTCCAACCATCAGAAGCAGGGCTCAGGGGATTACTTTTCACAAGTAAGATGTAACATATTTTTCGGTCTAAAAGACGTCTAATAAATGTCTAATAAACGTCTAACGGTCCCTAGACGTCTGGGCTGAAATCGGTCTACCACTGGTCTAAATGAAAGTTTTAGACTAGCCGTTTCTAAATTTAAACTACATTGTACATTGATCAATGACTGTTAAAAATGTTTTTAATCCAGCATTTGGCCACCATTTATACAATTTACTATTTTTTTATTTTGTATTTAATTATTAATGGATTAAATTGTACCGTATAGATCTATGCAAAACAATATAATAGCCTACTTAAATGTAACAGGGGACAGATTGAGATGTTGGTCAGATTATAGCTAATAAGGAGAATAGCAAAAATGAACGTCAATTCAGTCAATAGCATAATGAAATAAACAATATAAAAATAGGGAAAACAGCAATAATAAACTGTCAATTCAAGCAAAATATAACAGCGTGATAAGACTAGCCTACATTAAGGACAATAGCAGTAGGCTAATGAACAGCAATGTCAAATTAATAAAAAGCCTAATGAAAATGGAATAAAACTATACAAACCATAAGGCATTAAAAGTGCTAAATGAACTAAGTCCATGTTGTAGCCTAAGTCTTTAGACCCTCTTAAAAGACCCTACTTAAAAGGCTACTAGCCTATAACAGGAACGGAGATATTCATTATATTACTAAGCTCACTATCAATATTAAAATACGCCAAACCATGTGTCATGTATCAAAGCTACATTTATGACCTTTGCAGCAAAAGAAAAAAAAAACGCATGAAAATCAGTTCGTTTCGTGAGGTATGATTAAATACATTGACGGCACACCTGCCAAACAAATAACACTGAGCGGAGCGGGTGACCGGTCCAAGATGGCGGCCCCAAATCTCGTCAGCGCCAGTAGGGAGTAGCGTTCGATGCGGCGTCTATCTCTATATATGTCTATGGTTTGGACGCTACAGACGGCTCAGGATGCCAAAGGGGGATAAGTCCCGCCCCTGAAATATTCCAGCGAAAACTCACACAAGCATTGGACGGTTTACCTGGTCTTTATATCATTGCAGATGATCACAGGACAGGATTTCCTGATTTCCACAGGACAAGGGAAACAGAAGAGGAAGCTGAAAGGGATCACAACCGAAAGCTGAAACTGTTTCTTGACAGGTGCAGACAAAAGAATATAAAATTGAAGGCAGCAAAATTCAACCTGAGACAGAGAGAGACCACGTACATTGGACACCATCTGACTGCAGATGGACTCAAAGTGAATCGAGAAAAAATGCGTGCCGTTGAGCGGATGCCGGCACCAACAGATGTAAAAACAGTGCAGAGACTGATCCGTATGGTTAACTACCTGACAAAGTTTTGCCCTCACCGCTCAGACCTGTGCAAGGTGCTGAGTACGATAGTACGAAAACCCCTACTGAGCGCACCGAAAAGGCATCAAGGAACGATGCTCTACCTACAGAAATATGATGTAGATGTCATATATGTACCAGGAAGAGACATGTCATTAGGCTCTGCTCAACACGTCTGCTATCTTCCTGAGAGCACACCTGTGGAAGCCAAATTAGAGACTGTTAGCATGGTGCAACAATTACCCATCTCAACAGACGGACTACAGGACATGAAGTCTGTCACAGCCAAAGACAAAACATTCTAGCTTATCACTGAAACAATAAGTCACAGGTACCTGGTGATATCAGGCCTTTCTTTTCACTGCAAGAGGAATTGAGCCACCGGGACTAGCTGATGACGCTCATCAAACTTGTGTAGAAGGATGTCTATGGTAGGGATGTAACGATATGGAAAATTTGATATCTCTAGTGACCAAATTATCACGGTTTAGGATATTATCGCGATATTTTAATTGGGGGAAGGAAAGGGAGAAGAGCGGTGGAGACACAGCTCAGCAGATCATGTCAGCGTCCCCCTGCAGCGTAGGCCTATAGCAGCATAGCTATGATTATTTTTTCTATCGGGAGTGCCAGTGCTTTACTTATGATTTTTGTATCCGTATTGATTAAAGACAGTGGATGATCATTTGATAAAGATGTGGGGTCTTTGTCAGGTTTTAGTATTAAAGAGATAGTAGCAGAATTCTTTTCTGTAGGAAGCTGAGATTTTTGCTTGATGTCATCTGTCAGTCGTATAAATATTGATGCTAGGATGTTGCAAAAATGTTTATAAAATTCAGCAGGGAAGCCGTCTGGACCTGGTGATTTATTATTAGACATAAGTTTAAGAGCTTTATGGAGTTCTGTTATGGTAATTGGCTCCTCCAGCTCTTTTACTTGATCTTCTATCAGGCGAGGAAGGTTTATATCATTTAGAAATTTATCAATATCTTGTAAATTTAATTTATTTGGAGAAGAATGAAGGCTCTTATAAAAGTTCCAGAATGTTTTGTTTATTTCTTTTGGTGTCTGTACAGTTTAGCCTTCTGGGTTTACAGTGTTGATTTGTCTTTATTTCTCTTAATCTGATTAGCCAAATATTTACTGCATTTATTGCTGTATTTAAACTGCTCATGTCTGAGTCTCTGGATGAGTCTTTTTATTCAAATATTCATTCATTTGTAATTTACAGTTTTGTAATTCTGACTGAGTTTGAGATGAAGAGTTATTAGCATTTGTTATTTCAAATTCTTTTATCTTTTTCTCAAACTTCTGTCTTCTTTTTGTTCTTTCTTTTATAAGTCGAGTATGGAATAATTTGTCCTCTTTAGCACTGCTTTCTCTGTTTCCAAAAGAAGTGAAGGAGCAATTTCTGGTGTGTCGTTAATTTCAAGGAAGGATGCCCATTTTCTTTTAATATTATTATCAAAGTTTGTTGGTTTTGACATTCTTGCTTAAAATAAGAGAAATTTGCGTGTGATCGCTAATAATCAGCCATTCCCAAACTTCAGAATACCAAGGCCCAATTTGAAATGTGAAAAATCCCTGTGGCCCATGCAAACCTCTTAACACCACTTTGATCAACATACAAAACTAAAAGCTACATTTTAATATTAATGTAAGGGGTCAACAAATAAGGTGACACTTGTCACTTGTCATATTAAATTAAGCTGACAGTAGAATAACAGTCAATTGGTTTGTTTTATTATTTCTAAATATTTTTTTAAATCATGTAATAAATATTTTTACAGTTATTTTAACACATATTTTTTTAAAAAAAATCTAGGATTTAATACATATTTCTTTATTTTAATGACCTCACGGCCCACCTGCAGTACCACCACGGCCCACCAGGGGGCCGCGGCCCACACTTTGGGAATCGCTGTTAATAATGATTGGATGTATTACTATGTCGACTGTTTTTGAGAAACTCCCCCTTTGTCATGAGTTGAAATTGGTCATAAAAACATGACTGAATTGTGAAGTTTTTAATGTTTGATGATCTGATTTAGGTATTATGTGTTTCTTGTAATAGACAAATGTCAGCTTGTAATTTATTTATATGATCAAATATTTTAGTTTTTTTTTACTTGTGAGTTTATTCCTTGGATGTTCCAACTTACTAACTTTAATGAATTCATTAGACTTTTGTAGCCTGATTCATGTTGCTGTATGAGATATGGGAGTATTTTTATTTATAAAGATATGGGAGTATTTATAAAAGCCTGAGAAACCGTTTGTCAGCACCTTAACACAAACAACATGCATGGAAAAGAAAGGAAAAAAAGATGAATAAAACTTAAAAAGGGGAGTGTTACCATAAAGTCCTTGATCAGATGTTCAGGATTCTCATCTTTTGTTTGCTCTGGGATGCCGGAGAAGACGAAGTTATCCCTCATGCTGCGAATTATAAGGCAAGAAGGGATTCTTTCTTCTCCTTATTTTCTTTACTTATGGTTTCAAGTTTTTCTGTCGGGGCTGAAACAGCTTTCTGCTCTTGGCTGAATTCCAAACTTTCTCATAATTGCTGGAATTCTTTGTGGATGATTTCTATCAGCGCGATCCTGGAGTCCAAGACTGAGAGCTTCTCCTTAATTAAAATGAAAATGTCACCGACCTCAGAGCTGGTAGATTTATCCAGGAAGCTGTGAGTTTGGTTAGAGTAGGTTTAACTTTCTCCATTTCACTCACTGTGTTGATGTCAGTTTTAACGCAGAATTGGTTAAAGTAGGTGTCAATGTAATCCTCCTAAATCTTCCAGGGTGATATATTTTAGCTGTTAGATAGTGATGTGTTGAAAATCTGGATGTTTTTTTAACAAAACTAGTTAAGACATTATGTTGACACCGAGCTACAGGTGCAGTTTGAGAACAAACATTGACTGTAAATGCTGGACACAGCATCTGGTCACGTGACCCAGCAGCGCTGAGAAGCCGCCTGGATCATCCAACCAGTTAGCTGTTTTTAGCTGGTTTGTTTAGTTCCTAATTAACCAGGATGATAATTAATCCAAACGATTGCTCCCTGCCTGATCCAAATCACAAGGATCTGCTTTGTTTGCTCCGTTGCCACGTTTGACGTACATGAAGAAAGTCAACAAAAGAGAAAAACTTAGCACCGCAAACAGTGTTGCACTGACACTGCAAATTGTTCTCTTCTTGACAAAATTTAAAGCCTTAAATCTTGATATATGGGATTATTTACCTTTTTTTAAATCTAATTTACTTGTTGAGTCCATGTATATTCATGAAAAGTTTGTCTTTGACATTTTCATTAGCCAGGAAATCTTAAATCCAGTAATTTCCTATTAAAAGCAACAGTACCAAAAGTTCCAGATTTCAACTTTCTCTGTCACCATAAAACGTTTATTTCCAGCAACCACATAAACATACTAGCAGGCGAATACTGAGTAATGTTTCACTTTCACTTTAATTCATTATATTTTATTTTAATTAATTAATTTTAGTTTTTAGTTTATTTTCTTTTTCCTGGATCTTTTTTCAGGGACCTAGAATTAAGAATTAAGAAATTTCTCATTAATGCACTGTTAAGAACTTGAAGAAAAATACAAGAAATAAACACTAAATTCTAGGCCAAAATTATTGTAATTTTATTTAATTTCATTTAAATTCAATTTTACATATTTTTTCATTTATTTAATTCCCTTTTCTTTATTTTCTTTTTTAAATCTATATTTATTTCTTTGATTTTTTTTTTTTTTAAATAATTTAAAAAATGTAACTTTATTTACAATCTATATAAAATCTTTTTATTTTCTTTAATTTATTTTTATTTTTTGATTTTATTGGTTTTTTCTTTTTTGTTTGTTTTGTTTTACTTTAACTGTGTTCCCGGGTCTGTATTTTTCCGCAGCCTACAATCAAGAGTTATTTGCTAATTTTCAGTGTCCTTCTCTTGTTACTGTGCTCTCTGGCTGACAGGTACAACCTCAAAATGACCCAAAATATGATGCATTTTAAAGCTTTTGTAACTGACACACAGTTATGAACATCACAGGACGAACATCCTCTGAGAGGAATTAGATTTAGATTGACATAAGTTTATGTTTCACAGGATAAAGACAAGCTAAAACTCTGTGAAAGAAACAGATGGTTACAATGAAGATGCAGTTTCCTGTCAGTATTTCTGTTTTTTGTTTGACTTAAGTATATGTTCTTTCATGTTTTCAGTAAACCAAGACAAATGTATTTATATAACACAATTCAACAACAAAGTGGCTCAAGGTGCTTTACATAAATGCATCAAACAAAATGGAAATCAGTTTAAAAAATGGGGGGGGTGTGATATGATGAGTCAAAGAATCATCATTTAATTTAAAAAAATTAATCATTAATTAAAAGAGATCAAAGATAAAGTAAGCCAAATCAGAAAGTAAGCAACTGGACCACACTGAAACCCAGCGTGAGGTGTTTAGCACCTGGACGACACCTGACCTGACGGCTGACAGACTGTTGGAGACCTGCTGGTGAACAAGGTGGAGCAGTTGGCAGCTTTAGAGCCCAGTATTTCCCTCAGGAGTCATTAGACACCAAACACAAAGGCTGGGCGGAGCGTCTGGAGCTACCTGTGACAGAGTAGCAGCAGGTGAAGAGTAAAGGGAAATAACACATGTGGCACAGGTGACAGAGCTGAGTTCAGATTTTCACTGGGAGCGACGAGGATGGCTTTGATTCAGAATGAGCACGTTAGAGCAGTGGTTCCCAAACTTTTCAACCCGCGACCCCCAAAATAACGGTGCCAGAGACTGGCGACCCCCACTATCCCCGGATGTGACTGAAAAAATAAAATGTGTGCACAGGCCATACGCACAAACACGGGCTTAACGACAACACAAAAGAACAGAGCAGCCTGTTATGATTTTACATATAGAAATTTACTGTTTGATAAAAGCAGAATACCTCAGTCAAAATAATATCTAAGTAACATGAGTGCACAGTAATACTGTCATGTGCAAACTTAACTTTAACATTACTTTAATGGTTAATGGTATTAAAGCATCCGCTTTGTGATGTTTACTGTGGAGCCGTAACCTGACACCTGCAAATGATGCTATGTTAATCTGTCTTAATCAGCTCAGGAAGAAAATCTGTAGTTTTATTTTAATTTTAACTACCATGTTTCATAATTTTTACAACTATGGCTGAATTTTTCTGTATTTTATTTATTTTTTTATTTATTAGATTTATATATATATATATATATATAAAAAAAAGATTTATGGAAATCATTTCGCGACCCACCCCACGGCGTCCCGCGACCCCCCGGGGGGTCCCGACCCCCACTTTGGGAACCACTGCATTAGAGGGACATCCAGGGTTAGATGTGTTGGAGATAAAATAAGAGAAAGAGTGAGATGGTTAGGACATACATTGGTATGGTAGAAAAAGGAGGAGAGCAAAGAGGAGATTTGTGGATGTGGAGTTCTGCCTTTGTGCAGAAGTGCTGCAATATTATCTCTTTTTATTCTTAGGAATCTGGCATCAATATCAAAACCAGCTTCAGACAGAAAAACAGAGACTAGATAACTACAAGTACACAGAGCTACAATAATCCAGTCCTGATTAGAGCTGTGATAACTGTTGAGATAGCAATATTCACTTTTAAGACAATGGCGCTAAGTGGCTCTTTTACCTTATTGAGGTGTTGAGGGCTCAAAATGTATCGTTGAGGAATTGTTGACTGGAAACTGTTCTTCAGAAACAGTAAAACGGGCTTTATTTGTCCTCTTAGAGAGATTAGTTTGCAGCATCATGAACTGGCACTGGTCCACACTTAAAAAGCAAAGAACATCGACATCCACACAACGCTTTGTAAAAACAATGAATAGAAATAAAAGTACACTGTGCATTACCTGTTTAAATGCTTGATGGCTTGTGGAATAAATAAGAATAAGAACTTTGAATAAGATCTTTGATCTATTCTTAATAAAGAGTGAGGGGCAGTGATGATGACTGGGTAGCAACATGGTAAATGAAGGTCAAGAAATCTGTGAAGCAAGGGGCAGATGTGCATAACTCATCAAAATATGAGGAGATAGCTGCTTCTTCATTTAAAAAACTATTGAAAACGTATTTTTTTTTTTTACACAACTTTAACTCTGCTGCTAATCCACTACCTATGACCTTCATCTTTTATTTTACTTTACTTACATTACTTACTTGTGCAACGGTTGAACAAACCATTACACAAACAGGTGGCATATTTGTTCTTTCTTCCCTTGGATCGTTTTCAAATAATCAATGATAATCAGCGAACTTAATAATCAACATGTAGTTTAGTTTTATTTCCTGTGTGCGTTTGTTGATAAAGTGTAGTTTTAGGGACCAAGGAAGTGAGCTGCTGTCAGACCATGTAGTATCTGACCCGGTTTCAGTCAGTCAGTCACATAACGTGAACAGTACTGTGACTTCAAGACTGCTGATTGCAGAACAGCGACTCGTAGAATCTGAGCTATGGAGCCCCGTTTGGGTCATAATTCAATGAATAAATGAGTCTATTATTACGAAATACACGCGTTTATTATTAAATATTTCCCATTATTATGATAATGGATTCGTTTTTCGTAAGAATGAGCTTTTACATAATAATGGCTTTCTTTTTCATAAGAATGATTTGTGTGTCAATCACAGCAGAGGGGGCGGAGCCATTTATGTGATTGGCTGCTCTTTCATTCAGGCATAAGCAACAGAACAGTGAATATCGATAGTGGGCGAGAGGTGCAATGTATATACTCCAGGCCAGTAGGTGGCAGAATGCTCCTCAGTTTACGGTTAAAAGTTGACATCGACTAAGAAACGTAGCGTGAAATGTAGGGAAAACTTGATTTTGACGGCATGGCGACAGTAGAAAGATCCTTTTCTGACTTACTCTGAGAGGTAGCCAACAGGCTCGATGCTAGTCCCCCACCAACTAGTCGATGTCAGAGCGTAGAATGGAGAAGGATCAGCCAATGAGCATGCAGGTCAACCACTGGTCCCGCCCACTGGCAAAATGTCATTATTAGGTAAAAGCTCATTTTTATGAAAAATGAAGCAATTGTGTTAAAATTCATTCTTAGATTAAAAAAAAAAAAAGCTATTCTGAAATAAACTACTATGCATCAAACTAAGATTAAATAATAATAAAAATATATTTCATAATAATTACATTTTTTTTATAATAATGGGAAATATTTCATAATAATAGACTCATTTATTCATTGAATTATGACCCAAACTGGGCTCCATACTGATCAGCCCAGCGATCTGCTGACTCCTAAAGTCCTTTAGGTCACTGGCTGCGGTTACATGATGTTTTTTAATTCGGAATTAATAATTAGGAATTAAACAATTCCGAATTAAACTATTTTCCTTCGAGTTTACATGGAAATAGTAATTCCGAATTAAGGTTTACATGGAAAACACGTTAGTTCGGCTTTATCCAACTCCGCTTTAGGTCTGGGGGCTGGGAAGGGTTCTGATTGGATGGGGGGGGCGGACGTCTTTACGTCTACCGGAAGAAAACAAACTTAGCTAACTCGGTTAGCAACAACATTCCACTTATTTTTGACCTGGGTGGCGTCTCTATCTGTGAAACCTCCTTCATTTAACCTGGCCGCTACAACTTTGAAAAGCTCACAATTTTTATGTTTCCTGCCATCTGTTCTTTTAATTATTTCCAGTTCCTCCAAGCTATTTATTAAATAAATCGTCTCTGCTCTTGAACACCGTTTACTGCGTGCTGCCGTTTTAAAACTTTGTTTTGAAAACAAGCCCAGCGCGGAATACAAGCGTCATCACAACAGACGGGCAAGAGAACTAGCATGCTCAGAAAGACGGGAATTAATTTAAACAGGAATGAGTGTTTACATGACCGCGGAATTATTTAATTCGGAATTAAAATGGGAATAAACCAGCCACTTACTTCGGAATTAAGTTAATTCAGAATTGACATTTTCATATCGAATTAAGTGTTTACATGGTAACTTTTATTCAGATTTAACTTTAATTCTGAATTAAAGAGGAATTTAACTTCCCATGTAAACGCACTGAATGTCAATGAGGTCATATGCATTTCTGAGACAGGAAATTGAACGCGTTGATTAGGAGTGAACAGCAGGTAGAGAACCTAAAACACAGGTGCGATGATACATCCAGGTCATCCACATCTAAAGGGGTGCACAATTTTTTCACAATTAGCTATCCCCAAGATACTCAGAATTTAAACTAACTAAAGAAAAAAAAAACGAACATAAAAAGACAGCAGCTTGTTTAAAGGGGACATAACCAGACAGAGGAATGGAATCCATCTAACCAGTTATAGAAATAAAGATCTCAAAGAAGGTGAAAGTTCTGAAACCACAGGAGTGCAGCAGTAGTAGGTTTTAAATATGACTCTGCAGTCCCAGCATGGCTCCTAGACCTAGAAGAACTAAAGTCATAATCTGGGGGCCACGGGCTAAATTCTCCAGGCTTCAGAGGGTAACAAACACTCACACATGCACACACACGTGCACACACACACAGCATTAAGCAGACGTCCACAGTAGGAGCAGAAGCCTTGTTTGACACAGACCTCACATTTAACTGAGCCAATTTATGCAAAGTCAGGACGAGACACTCTGGAACATTTAAGATAATGACTGTTTCTGTGTCCCTTTTTTAGATTGCTATATATATACAGAGATCCTCTGAGCGACACCAGTGAGATGAACAGGTGCTGAAACCAGTGGAGGCTAATGGTGCTTAAGATGAGACTGGAGAGGACTGCTGGCTGGAACCACCTTGCAAAGCTGTGGGTGGATGCTGAGATAAACACAAGCTTTCTGTGCTTTAAAAAGGGAGGATTTAAATCACCGTTTGTGCATTCAGACTCACAATGGGTTGAGTTATTACAGAACAAACAGAGAGCAGAGGAAGGAGCAGCCTCACTGTATATGGATGAAATACTGCAATTAATCAATATCATTTTAATGTGTGTCGAGTCAGAATAGTCTCTGGTCATTTTAAACATGCAGGCACTTCACCTTCTTTTACCTTTAACTCTGTTTTCCCGGTGCTTTAATTCTGCTTCTGCATTAATCGTTAATAAACCTGAATGCTGTTTGTTAAATGCTAAAAGGTAGAAAAATGTGAAAAATGTCCACATGCTGAGCTACTTCCAGCAACATTTCCAAGTAAATGATCAGTTAAACTAGCGTACTCCTGCTAGGTTTAGAGAGAGGCATGGAGATTTATTTTATTTTATGCAGGTTTATTCTTGTATTGGCGACCACTGCAGCTCTGAGAGCGAACCTCATCATTGTTGATGTGACAAGACGACGTAAAGCGATACGCACTTGTACTTGTCACTAGAGATGGAAGTCCAACGTTACGTTGGCTGCACATTAATAGCTAGACATTATTTCCCACAAGTAATGAAAATATTGCTTCAGATGAATATGAAATTGATATTTTAACATGGAAAAAAAAAAAACACTTTTGTTCAGTTTTATAGCAGCACAACAACAATCTACTTATATCATGCCTTTCTAGTCCTGGAACCACTCGAGGCACTTTTACAACACTCGCTCAGCCTGAACCATTAATGGTAGCCTGATCTGCAAACCCCTCAGAAAAGGAAGTAGCTGGTTGTTGATGTTGAACACGACAACTTGATAGCATCATATTTCCTTCAGCATAATGCCAGCTACGACTAACCAGATAGATTAGTGTAATTTACTATTGTAAACTAACTGCTCCAAACTACTCAAAGTCTGTTTTGTTTGCTCCGTTCGTCTGACGTACGTGAAGAAAGTCAACAAAAGTAATCTTAGCACTGCAAACAGTGTTGGACTAACACTGCATATTGTTCCCTTCTTGCCAAGATTCTTGATTTATGGGATTATTTATCTTGTTTTAAACTATAATTTACTCTTTGAGTCCATGTTTCCTCTTAGTTTTATCATGAATTTGTCTTTTATGCCTTTATTAGCCAGCAAATCTCTCATTTTGTGATTTACTGTTAAAACGAGCATCAAGTTCCAGCATCCAAACATACTCTGTTAACACTGACTAATACCTACTTTAATTTATTAGTTTATTTTCTTGTTTCTGTACTGCAAAAAAACAACAGCTAAATTAACAAGAATGAAAAACAAAATTCTGCGTGAAAATGACTCGGTGTCTGGTGAAATACGTGTCTGTGCAGCAAGATATTTATTTGTTTTATTTATTAATTTTCCTTTTATTTATTTATTTTCTTTTTTCTTTAATATATTTTTCTATTTATGTATTATTTTATCTTTTTTTTATTTTCCTTTGTTTAAATCAATCCATTTTATTATTTTTCATTTCACTTTTTAATTTAATTTTTATTTTACTTCACATGTTCCCGAGTCTTCATTTTTTAGCGATCTAGAATTTTCAGTGTCTTTCTCTTGTTACTGTGAAAGTCTGTTTTTAAATAATTTGATCTATAACTCAGCTTTAAAAAAAAAAACAAAACTTGTTTCAAGTCCTTGAACGGCTACCAGATCTAATCTGGAAACAAGATTTATGGTCAAGTAAAAATATCTCGCTTCGCTAGCGCCGAGTCATTTTCACCCAGAATTCAGTGTTATTAGTGTTACTGAGTGGGTTTTGTAGTGTGCTCACAGTAACGAACAAGTAGAAGGCTCACATTTTTACACAGAAACATAAATTACCCTTTAAACTGATCGGGGGGGCAACTGCTGGCTGTGCTAACAAAAAGCAGCTAGCTGCTCACCAACATGTTAGATAAATGCTTCACAAGGTGCTGGCGAGTGATTAAATGTACAATATTTGAAATGTTCTTAGGTAGAAGCTTTTTAGCGCTTTCTCGGTGTCCTGTCATGATGACTGACTGGACAGAATGATCCCAGCAACCCTTCCAGCTGTGCATGAAACAGCTGCTCTCACACTGTAATGACTCTGAGTGTAGAGAAGAAACAGAGGAGTCTGGAGGTCAAAGGTTAAGAGAAACCTCTTCATAATGGCGTCAGGGTGAAGCTGTGTGAGCGTCGTGCTAAAATGCTCTGAAAGCTTTTTGATAAATCCTGCCTTGACTCAGGAAGGATCAGGTGCAGCGGTGACGGTTCAACAGCCAGATTTAAAGGTAGCAGGGGTGATGATGATGATGGTGATGATGATGATGATGTCACACTTGTGACTGCTCGCTCCTTCAGAGGCCTCTTCATCTGAGCACCGGTCGGATGTGGAGAAGTAGGAGCCTCCCTGCTGCCCAGGATGAAGTTTGAGTCGGGTAATTTTATCCAGCATGAGGACGGATGGAGTATTTCATCATGATGCAGCCTGCTGTGTGCTTCAGTGAGTCTGCTCTTCCCGCCCTCAGCACACGAGCTCTTGCTAGTGGAACATGAGCGCCTTCCGGTGTCAGGATGGTGAACAACAACAACCAAAACAGCCAGAGCAACTTTTCTAAGATGACATAATGTGAACATTAGGATACAATGTAGTGATATATGTGCATTGCTGCCACAAATTTGATTCACCATTGGGATGGAAGGTGAATTATTTTCTTATAAATGTCACTCTTAATGAATATTACTCATGATTAGCTTTTTAACAATAACATTTACTAGAACTTTAAACAAAAAGCGGTCTCTGGTTTTCACTTTTCACTTTTTTTTTTAAATCAAAAACATACAATGCATTTATAAATACAACATTTCAAACGAAATTCAGGATAACAATAAATAACCACAATAAAGAATAAACATCTCTCCTGTGTGTTTAAAGCTAATTGAGAAGGCTTATATGGATATATTTTAAAGTTGGTCATCATGGTGGTACTCAGAGAGCTGAACAGTTTCTCAGGTGGTATTAAAAGCTTATAATTAAAAGTTTGAGAACCACTGCTGTAAATTGTTGTGAGAGTGACTTAATCTCTGCACCTATAGGGGGCTCCACTGAGCTAAACATTACAGAAGTTAATTTCTGCTGCTTTAGTTCTGATTTTTTAAATACTATCCCCTCATTTTACATCAAAACCTGTCACTTAATCCTCAAACAGATTTTCAAATATTTTTTTTCCCTAAAACATAAGAATAAGCTGTACATTTACCTGTGTTGAAGCAGCTATATAAGGAAAGGTTTGGCAGTATTTGTGTGTATTCACTTCAGTTCAGCCCTGAACAGGAAGAGGTGGGTCTAGATGATAAAAGGATGGATGGATGGATGGATAGATAGATGGATGCTCTGGGTTTCTGGAAAGTACCTAGAGACAATTTTTATTATAAATGGCGTTATATAAATAAAGTTGAATTAAATTAAATGTTATATTTACATTTACAAATCACATCTCGATCGTCTCAGGGTACTTGATATACTCAGAGTGATGTCATCGCCATCTGGAATCTAAAGAGAAAGGCCACAACTGTGAACATTATGCACCGAAAGTAAGAATTGACCAAATCTAAGAAGTTTAAGGTGAACGTTTGTGAGTTTGCGTGAGAATAGTGTCAGTCTCGTGGCAGCCTGCTGCAGCAGATCTGCTCATGTGAAGTTGTCTTTGTATCATCTGAGCTTTATTTTGGTAAAACACTGATTAATTCATTTAATGCATATTTTTTCATGCTGGTTTTGATGCTCCGCTGCTTAAGGGATTTCTGATGCTAATTCTGGCACTTTGTCTAACATCTATTACGATAAGTAACCGTGACAACAGGAAACACACCCAGGCCTAAGTGAGGCTCAGAATAAGATCCCAAATCCAGACGTGTTGAAGAAGAGACATTGAAGATCATTGAAAGAGCAGGTGGAAGAAGGTGGAAGTTTAAAACATGTCTTTCTTTGATTATGGCGGTAAATGTGAGATCACCCGCTAACAAAATGGTTGAACTTGGAGCACTGTTGAGGAAACAGCAGGGATGGAGTGTAAACATGTCATCCACATGTTTCTATCTGTGAGGCAGGCCTGTAGCTTTAGCACTTTATTATTATCAAGGGCTTCAAAGGCAGGGCGAGTTTATTTTTACTGTACAATATATCCAAAAGGTGACTCAAAGTGCTTCACAAAGCCACTGAGATGAAAGAAAAAAAAAGAATGAATAAAAACAGCAAATAAAATGCATAATAAAATCACTAAAAATAGATTTGGACAGAAAAGGAATAAAACAGAGCTTGGAATAGATAAGTAATAAGAGTAAAAGTGTACTAAACAAAGGCACAGAATAGTTTTCAGTTTAACTTTAGTAGTTTCCAGAGTTGAGGCACATTTAGCATCAGCAGGAAGTTTATTCCACCTGTGTGCAGGTTAGTAGCTAAATTAATTTCCACCCTGTTTGGTGTAAATTCGAGGTTCTACCAGCAGACGGCCTCCTGGAGATCTGAGAGCTCTGCTTCGCTTATATTCTAAGAGGAGACCAGAAATGTTTTCTGGCCCTATATCATGAACTCATGTGTAAAGTAACAGCACTGAGTTCTGTAGGTAACTGGTAACCAGTGTAAAGATCAGTTTTCCCGTTTCTTGCCAGAACTCTGGCAGCAGCGTTCTGAGAAAGAGCGTTACAGTAATCGAGTCTGCTGGAGACGAAGGCTGGATGAGCTTTTCTACATCTTTGTCTTGACCCCACTCGATTTAAGCTGAGCAGCAACTTTTATTCTTCCCATTTTGTTGCCAGATAGAATAATTTCTGTCTTGTCTTGATTTAATTGAAGAAAGCTTGATTGCATCCAGCTATTGACATGCTCCAAGCACTGACAGAGTGAATCTAACGGACCTGAGTCATTTGGTGACTCTATAATCCAAGTCAATCATGAGTGTCATCTGTATAGCTGTGGTCAAGTATGATCTAACCGAGGATAAGCAAGTTTAGGTTAATAGAAAAAGCTGGGTGCCATCAATGTAAAAATTAAAATGGATGTCATGATTTCTGATGATATTACCTAAAGGAAACATGTATAGGGTGAACAACATCGGGCCAAATCCAGAACCCTGTGGGACACCATAGCTAGCTCTAGACAAACGTGGACAAACTGAACTCTGCCAGATGAATATGAAGGGCTCAAGTCTATGTAATAAAACATTGTTGTCACTGGTTTCAAAAGCAGCACTGAGGTCCAGCAGGAGAAGCACAGAGAGAAAACCACCGTCAGAGGCAACGAGGACGCCATTTGTAACTTTAACTAAAGTGTAAATGAAGACTGAAACTCTGAATGTAAACTGTTACTCTTTACATGTGCAATTAGTTGTTTTAAGACCATTTTTTTAGACGTAAAAGGAAGGTTGGAAATATGTCTGCAAATGGCAAAATCACCATAATCATGACTAGCGTTTTGAGCAGTGTTTTAACAATAGGTAGATTATCTGGTCAAGCAGGGAGGAGTTAATAAGTAGAGTTAGGAATCGAGAACCGGTCCCTGTAGAGAACCGGTTCCTGTAGAGAACCGGTTCTCTACAGGAACCGGTTCCTGTAGAGAACCGGTTCCGTGTGTTTCAATTCCATGGAATTGTTTGGCAGTTTATCCAGCGATTCTCTTATCGATTCCAACCAGCACGAATCTCACGTAATTTACGCAAGTTACACACAATAAATTCCAGAAAGCACTTACGTGATAAAGTTACGTTGGTTTATGCACTGTTCCGTTGTATTTGATAGTATTTATCTTTCTTTATTATTATTTTTGAGTGCTTAGTGAGCTCATATATCCTTTTAAAAGGGAGATTTTTTCATTTCTATTAGGAAAAATCTGTTAGTAAAATGTTACACATTCTTGTGTATTTGCACAGTTACATATTACAACAGTTAACACGTTATCTTTGGGGTCTCTTTTGACCTCGCTGTTGAGTTTGTAAGGTCGTGACTTCTAAGTAAAAAAAAATTGATGCTAATAAAACAGTTTGTTCTCCTTTTTCCCCAAATTAGAATCGATAAGAGAATCGATAAAGAATCGAATCGTTAAACAGTATCGATAATGGAATCGGAATCGGAAAAATCTTATCAATTCCCATCTCTATTAATAAAGGACAGCTTTAAACAGTGCACTTGTGATGGGGTCTAGAATACAGATTGATGTTCCACAAGAGATGATTATTGACATGAACTCAGATCAATGGATCAGAAAGAGTGGAAATATGAGTTTAAAATAATAATCACCATTACTTATAAACATGCCATCAGTGGGACAAGAAAAAAATTTTTTTTTTTTTCTGACCGAAACAATTTTCTCAGTAAAAACATTCATAAAACCATTGCTGCTAGGAGTGGAGGAATACATTGTTCATCATCTTATTTGCTCGGGGGTCATACTCTGGTATGTAAAGCGCCTAGAGACAATTGGCATTATATCAGATGCTATACAAATAAAACTGAATTTAACTGAATTGAATTATTTGCCTCTCAGCTGTGACTAACACGCTGTTCTGGCTGTACTCTAACAATTAAAACTGTATTTCCAGGATGAATAACATTCTTCAGATTTACAGCTTTGTAATTGGGATGCTAAGGGTGGTGGAAGACGCTTGGACAGTGGTTGATATTTGAGTTTGTCTAACAACGTAAGATGGGAACTAAAGTGTAAAATTTTGAGAGACTCCATTTTGTGTCATTCTTTTCTACTCTGTGATTATTTGTGATGCTTTTTGCTTACTCCTGTTGTGATCATGGACTGGGATAGCCAGTCCGTGGCAGAAAGATCATATTCACTCACTGCAGATGTTTCTGACTCATTGTGCATTTTATAGCACGTCCAACATCTATTAGCATTAGTGTCTACAGAAAAACATACATAGACATGAGTAGCTAAAGAGCAAGATTTGATTCCTGACAGGATTTGCTGAAAACACAGGATTGCTAACATGTTGATGTATGGAAAACATTTGTGTCTGACTGACAACATGAGTTTTTTGCTTTTATGAGCAACTAGCAATGCCAGTTGGCAAGGCTCCAGGAAACCAACCAATCAGAAAACACTTGAGCCAATTCTGTATTTTCCAGTAAGAGCCTCTCCTCATACCTCGAGGTCTTTGTCATTATAAATGAATTACAGGCTTTAGGAGACATACTGGCTGCAAGACTACTTTAGAAGTTGTGGAGATTAAAATTAGATGGCTAAAAATGAGCAAAATATGGATATTTCAACAGTTTTAGCTTGTAAAGGGTCACATGGGCCTCCAGTACATCTCCGCTGACATTAGGAGAGCAGCCTTTTACAGTCTGGACAGGAGCCAAACGAGCCAAACGCAAAGAGACAGATGATCGTTCACGCTCACACCTACTGCTGCCAATATTTAATGACCACTTAACCTAATGTGTGTGTTTTCTGGACCGCGAGAGGCCAACAGAGGCTAACGGAGGCTAACAGAGGCTAACAGAGGCTAACAGAGGCGCACAAAGACTAAACTTCACAGCAGCAGACTCAAGCGGGCCAGCTGCTGAAACTGTCAAATCATAAATTACACAGACTAAAGACTAGACTAAACACTAAATCAGAATTTGTTTTTTTTACAACAATAGTACAAAGTTCTTACAGAGTGCAAATTAAGAAAAAAAAAGTAGAAACCAGAAAAAAATGTTAAAAATAATACCTCTCAACCCCCCGACTCAGACCCACAGCCAACAGAGCAACGAAGGAATCCATTTTGAAAACAACAACAAAACACATTAAAATGAAAGAAAATGAATGAAGAACATAAAATTGTAATATATTAAAGTTAATGTTTTATCTCATAAGTCATAAATCTGTTATGATAAAAAAAAAACAATATGCACATAAAAGATTTTCAACATTTCAAATGTCAAAAATTTATAAAGAACAATATTCCACTATAAACAAAAATAAGATAAATTAAAATTATTTAATATACCTGCTGGCCTGGAGATAAAATATACAGATGCACCAAAACAGTTTGAGTGAATGAAAGACAAATAAACCAGGACTCCATCATGGATAAACAAACAAATATATAATAAAAAATATAAATCGATAAAAGCAGCCCTTGAATTTGCTCTTATAAACCTCTCTGTTTCCTTCACGTCCTGTCAGCTGTAATAACACAAAAACCCCACAACAGGAGCTTTAGTTCTGACGTTAGGTATTAATAAAACACCTTTTCCAGGAAACCTGCAGGTCCTGGATGGTTCAAGGGATAAAGGAAAATCTGACAAATAGGCAAGATCAAGGACAAGAAGGGTTTTATAAACCAGACACATAAAATCAGCCCTGAAGCAAACATGTAGCTAAATGATAAAATGTTTAGTCTCAGATGCTGTTCAGATGGTGTTATTGGATACAGACCCTGATATGAGTCCATGTGAGCTTAAAGCCACTATTACCACCTCCTGCCTCTTTGGCGCCTCCTGTTGTCCCTCTTGTTCCTGCAGTTTTGCTGCTTTGCTCGCCCTGTTCTCTCTCTCCTCCAGAGCTGCAGCCCATCATCAATCACCCTCACCCATCACAGTCCGGACGCTTCCCGCCGCTCAGCGTCAGTCCGGTGCGGCTCCATGTGTGGTACTGAGCTCCAGTTTCTACCGGAAGGAGCTGCAAATCAATGTGACAAAGAAGACGCAACAGTCTCTTCACCTGCGTCTCCGTCCAGGTGATGGAGACATGCTGGGAGGACACCGAGTCACAGAGGTGACAAAAAGTTCCTTTTACCGACTGGCTCATTGAACAACCAGCACACACACATGCAGACGTGCACATACCCTCTTATCAGTGGAAATCAGGACAAAAGATGTTTTTATTTCTCTTAAAACTGACATTTTTGTTGACCAGTTGGTAATTTTAAAGCACTGATAACAGTGACGTCTGTAAACGCCGACTACTGACTGCTGCACAAAAGGAGGAAAGTTCATGAGCTGCTTAACAAAATATTTACGTTGATGCAAAGTGCAAACAGACCTTTTTATGCTATTTTCTTACAAAGTTAAGATTCTGAGCAGGTGGGACACTGAAAAACGAGGACAAAAACAGAATGCAATGATTTGTAAATCTCATAAACTCACATTTTATTCAGATTAGAACAAGGAAAACTTAATCAAATATTAAAACTGAGACATTGTACAGTTTAAAAAAAAACTGAAATTGCTCATTTTGAGTTTAATGGGAGTAACAGCTCTCAAATAAATTTGGAACAAAAAAAATTTGGCAACAAAAAACAAAAGGCTGTTAAGGACGTGGTTGAAAAAAGAAATATCTGGACACCTTCGAAATAATGAATTTTTATTAAGCAATGAATAAACTGCATTCAGAGATTTACAAACCTTGATACATGTCAAAGTACCCTCAGGTGGGGGGACACTGAACCCCACATTGCTCCTGATGTACACATTGTAGAAAAAAAAGTGATAAAGTAAAAATATACATTAGAGAGAGAGGAAATGGCTGAATGAGAAATTTATTTTTAACCTTGGCAAAAACCATTACCTTTACAAAAGCCTGGGTTTGTAATAGAAGAGTCTGGATGTCCTGCCTGCGGTCCAGAACTTTCACCATCTGAGAACATTTGAGGCATTATGGGATGAAAATATGACAAAGAAGATTAAGGACTGTTGATCAGCTCCAATCCTGTATCAGACAAGGATGAATAACGGGACGACGTTCCCGCCTCAAACCTCCATCAACTGGTCTGCTTAGTTCCCAGACTGAGATTATCACTGAAAGAAAAGAGGGGTGCTGCACAGAGGCAAACATTTGTGTTGCTGCCATCAAATTCAAAATGACATCATTTCTGTCTTAGGAGGATGTACACTTTTGGCACGTGATGTTTTCAACATTCTAATTTGAACAAATTCTGCACTTATGAGATTTCCAAAACTGCTCATTTGATAAAGAAACATGAATGCTGAAAGATATACAGGCTTTCAAGCAGCATGGGCTCCCATCCTGTTTTTATTTGCATGTTACACAGTTTTCCACCTGTTTTAAACTGTAGAATCATGTTCATTTTTCTGATTGAAATGTTTTATTGGTGCTCTGGGGTGCTGAAGGGGTTTTACAAGAAGAAAACTAAAAGAAACAAATGTTTTCAGCAGGCGCTGAGAAACACTGATGAAATCAGAAATAGAGACTGAATGTCTTCATGTCTGCGCTGGCATAGAAAGATAACAGACTCGTCTTGACAGAAATCATGCTCATGTCCTTTACTGTATGAAGCTACAAAGGAGATGGGGGGGGCAGTGGAGAAATCTCCAGCTGTGCATCACAGTCAGACTTCTCAACCAGTCTGTCCAGATAAGAGTCTTATCAACGAAGATGGAGCCGAGACACTACAGAGCTGTGAGGGTCACTTCCCGCTGCTACTGAGAGCACTTAGATTTCCTCACAGTGCTCAAAAAGACACTGTTTTTACTGGCAAGTTGTATCCGACCATTTATTTCTTTATATAATTTTACTGAATGTGGTACAAAAGAAATAAATAAATACATCTAGGGGTACCCGATAATTATCGGCCGATAACAGGATATTATGACGTCATCTCGATAAGTCCGATATCATGACTAATAGCCCAGATTACATATATATTTTTGTCAACACAGCAGTGTCTCGCTCCCACTGAGACCTGAATAACCAGCAATGAATGTTATGTTCAAGTGGCGTCGGCATAATCAGAAAAACGATTACTCAATAAGAAGAATACCCCCTCACGTCAGAAAACAACTTGTTAACTCGGTCATAATTTTGGTAGTTGCTGACTTGAATTGATATTCGCAGTATTTCCCCTCATGTTACACATAAAAAATAGAAAAAATAGAAAAGACCGAAAGAACGACTTGCAAACAAGAGAACTGAGGAATTTACGTTACACCTTGAATGCAGCCTGCAGCACAGCGTGCTGATGAAAACAGAGAACATGGCGGCGATTGTATGGACCTTCGTTAAAGTTTCAGAAGAAGATAGTTTACTGGTTATTTGTGACAAATGCTCAAAGCGAATTCCACGAGGAGGGAAAAATAGCATGAGGTTTGATACTTCAAACCTGATCAGCCATCTGAAACGTAACCATCGCGTGAAGCTGCGCTAACGTGAGTTAACGCTAATGAGAGCTAACGAAAGCTAACGTGAGCTAACAGAAGCTAATGTGAGCTAACGGAAGCTAATGTGAGCTAACACTAACGTAAGCAAGCAAGCACCAAATAATTCACCGGGACTGACACACGTCGGTGAGGCTTTTGAAAAATCCAAGTATTTGCCAAAGATGACCCACGGGCAAAAATGAAATGAGTAGAAGATAGAAATGTTTCAATCTAACTTGTGTCAGTAATAATTTTTTATGTATATTTACTTTTTGTAAACTTCTGGAAGGCACTTTTTCAGTTAGTAATTCTGATGCATGCATTTTTAACAGATCAAGGAGCCTTTATTTTATATCAGTCAGTAATGAACCTTATTTAAGTTAATGTGAGATATCAAATAGGTTTGTTTGATAGCTTTATGAAAATGTTTGAGAGGCTTGACAATAGTTTTTTATTGGAAAAAATAAATATCTTTTCATTTAAAGAGGCAAAACTGTTTTTGTTCATAGTATTAATGTAATGATCTTAGGTATTGTAATATATTGAGATGGGTTTAATAAACCAGACAGAGACCCGACTGAGCGTGTAGGCTGGGAGTTTACTACAACGTCAACAACAATACGTAAAGCACAGGTACAGACCAGGCTGTTGCCTTTCATGTCCACCAGAGGGCAGCGCTCTAATGATATACTGTCAGAACACTACACTCCTCCCCTTTAAACTTTAACCCCCAAAACCCAAAATACTCAAAATACTGCAATTTGCATAAACTCTGTAAACCAAATATTTACTTTGCAAACTTATAACATTCTTCTGCAAATTAAACGTGTTGTCTCATTTTTTTTTCCATTTAAGCTGATCCTAACCAGAACAGTTAGCTTTCCATTTTTAACTAATAATTAACCAGCTATTCAGAATCAACTAGGATAATCAGAACATTTAACCCAAAAAAGATCCAGTTTCCTTGCTCTTTAAAGGTTCAGTCTTTTTGGTGGAATCCGCAAGCGATCGGGATAGCGGCGTCCAGGTTGTTGTGCAGCGGCTGAGGCAGCCACCGGCTCTGCTGGTTTCACTGGAGTATTCCCGCACTGTGCTGGCAAACGTGAACCGGCCGCAGGGCTGAGTCTTGCGGGAGTTCCAGCCTTCACCAGAGGGTGAGCTGGTGCTGGAGTAGAAATCCTCCCTTCTGCCTCCTGGATGCTGCTGGGTTGTGTCGAATCCAGATCCGCTGTCAGGTGAGTATCATCACTTGAGCTGTTGCAATCCACTGTTCCTTCATGTGAGAGTAACAGGTGATCAATGTGAACTGTGCGCTCTCTCACTCCGTCGTTTATCAGGTAAGAAACAGGTCCTAGTCTTTTTTCAACTGTTCCTCTGATCCATTTCTCCTTCCCTTCACGAAAGTTTCTCACACGCACCTGATCACCTTCAGACAACATCCTCAACTTGATTTGTCCCCTGTCATGGTATCTCTTCTGTGTGCTTTGTTTCTTCTCAAAAGTGTCAGCGAGACTCGGCTTCAGAAGACTAAACCGGGTTCTCAGCTGACGCTTAAGAAACAACTCAGCCGGTGAAACACCTGTTACTGTGTGTGGTGTGCTTCTGTACATCAGCAAGAAATTTGCCAGTCTATGCTGCAATGTAACCGATCCCTTATCTGCCAACACTTGCTTCATCAGTGAAGACTTGACGGTTTGTACTGACCTTTCAGCTGCCCCATTAGAGGCCGGATGATATGCTGGGACCAGGGTTTGTTGGATGCCATTGCTTCTCAAAAACTGCTTGAATTCACTGGATGTGAATTGTGGCCCATTGTCCGAAACCACTTCCTCAGGCAGCCCATAAGAAGCAAAAATGCTGCGCAGAACTTCAATAGTCTTAGCTGATGTCGTGGTTGTCATGTGAACCACCTCCAACCATTTTGAGTGACTGTCAACAAGGACTAAAAAATACTGTTTATCTTTCTCACAAAAATCAATGTGTATCCGTTGCCACACCCGAGCTGGCCATTTCCAACAATGTAGTGGGGCCACTGCTGGTAATTGTCTCACTGCCTGACATGCATTGCACTCTTGCACAGTTTTCTCAATGTCTTTATCCAAACAGGGCCACCACATATAGCTTCTTGCTAAAGCTTTCATGCGACACATTCCAGGATGACCCTGGTGAAGATCATGTAGCAGCTTTGGTCTGAGAGCTGGAGGGACTACAACTCTCATTCCCCAGAGGACACATCCTTGTTCCACTGATAGTTCAGTTTTTCTCATAAAGAATGGTTTGAGTGTTTCCTCCTTTGCATGACCTGGCCATCCATTTAGAGTGAGCTCCCTCACTCGGCTGAGCACCGGATCTTTGCTTGTGCTCTGTGCGATGTCGCTGGCTTTCACAGGTAGATCCTCCATAATAGAGAAATAGAAGATTTTTCCTTCCTCTGCAGTGCTATCTTTGTCTTTGCTTGGCAACCGTGAGAGTGCGTCTGCATTTGCGTGCTCTGCAGACTGGCGATACTCTATTACATAGTTATAAGCCATTAATATGAGTGCCCACCGCTGCATTCTCAAAGCGGCCAGTGTGGGGATGGCTGACTTCGGCCCAAGGATTGCCAAGAGTGGTTTATGGTCCGTAATGAGAGTAAACCTCCTCCCATAGAGGTACTTGTGAAACTTCTTCACTCCAAAGATTATAGAGAGGGCTTCTTTCTCTATTTGAGCATATTTCCTCTCTGCCTCAGATAGCGTACGAGATGCAAATGCAATGGGCTTTTCTTCTCCATTCTCCATCACATGGGAGATAACAGCGCCGACACCATAAGGAGAGGCATCACAGGCTAGTTTCAAAGGCTTTCTGGTGTCATAATGAACCACTAGGGTACTCTGCAGTAGTTGCTGTTTTGCACTTTTGAACGCAGCCTCACATTCCGATGTCCACTCCCACACACACTCTCGTTTCAGTAGCTCATGCAAGGGTCGTAGCTGCATGGACAAATTTTGCATAAACCTGCCATAGTAGTTCAGTAGCCCCAGGAAGGAGCGTAACTCTGTGATGTTGGTGGGACTCGGTGCGTTCACAATAGCTTTCACTTTCTCTTCTGTGGGATGGAGACCTTCACTATCAACAATGTGACCTAAATATTCCACTGTGTCTGTCATGAACTTACATTTTGCTTTCTTGACCTTCACATTGTACTTTTCAAGACGACTCAACACTTCCTCCAGTTTTCTCAGATGTTCCTCTCTTGAACCAGCTGTGATTAAGATGTCGTCAAGGAAACAGGTCACATGCTCAATCCCCTGTAGGATTTGATTGATCCATCACTGCTTGGAAGATGGACGGGGCACTTGAGACTCCATACGACAGTCGGTGGTAAGTGTAGAGTCCTCGATGTGTGTTGACTGTAAGGTATTTCTCTGAATCCTTATCCAGCTCCAACTGCTGATAGGCATGTGATAAGTCCAGTTTAGTGAACAGCTTGCCTCCCGCCAACGTTGCGAAAAGATCTTCAGTGTTTGGCAATGGGTAAGTTTCCTCTTCCACGCACTGATTTATGTTCACTTTGTAATTTCCACAAATCCGTATTGATTTGTCAGCCTTCGGCACAGTCACTATAGGTGCAGCCCATTCACTTTTGTCTGTTTTTGATATGATTCCCATAGTCTCTAGTCTGTCGAGTTCTTTTTCCACAGCCTCTTTTAGAGCGTATGGCACTGGGTTTGCTTTCCTAAATATGGGCTGTGCATCAGGTCTCATCTTGATCGAAGCCTTAAATTCATGGATGGTGCTGGGCCCTTCCTCAAACACCTCCTTGTGCCTCTGCAGGATGTCAGCCACTTCCGGATCAGTAACATCTCCTGCTGCCTTGACTTGGAGTATTTCTTTCCAGTTCAGTTTCAAATGCTTGAGCCAATTTCTGCCCAATAGCGCTGGTCGGTCGCCTTTCACCACAACCAATGGTACTCGGGCTGCTTGTTGTTCATATTTTACATTCACAATCACCTTCCCTAACACTGGGATGGGTTCTCCAGAGAAAGTAGACAGCGGTATTTTACCTGGGCAAAGTGGCAAGTGAGCGAGTGATCTCTCATAGATGATCTCTGACACAAGAGACACACATGCTCCTGTGTCCAACTGCATTGGTATGTTCTGGCCTTCAATGTTCATGTCAACCACATAGCCTTCATTACCATCTGAAGCTGTGTATACTGTATACAGTCCAAAAGAATTTTCATTATCCTCATCTGCCAGGCTTGTTTCAGCTCCCTGTTCAACATAATGAGTTTTCTGCTGTGTCTTTTTATTCCTACACATGCGTGCAATATGTCCCACTTTTGTGCAATGGTGACATTTCTCTTGTTTAAATCTGCACACAGTAGCTGGATGCTTACCTCCACATCTGTAGCAGGGCTGATGTGGCTGTTGCTGCTTGTCATCCATGCTGCTCTTTTGCCAGGATGTACTCTTGCCATAGCTTGTGTTACTTGATTTCCGTTTGTCATCTCTCTTTTTGTTTTGGTTGTACACTCGATTAACTGTTCCACTCTCTTTTATTTTTCCAGAGAATTCCAACGTGTTGCGTGAAGCCATCTCCATGGACAGCGCCGTGTCACATGCACTTTTAAAAGTTACATTGGTCTCTGCCAGTAATTTCCTCTGTATTGCCTCTGATCTCAGTCCACTCACAAACCTATCACGGAGGGCATCATCAAGGTGAGCACCAAAATCGCAGTTAGTAGACAGCTGTTTCAGAGCTACTATAAAGTCACTCACTGATTCACTCTCTTGTTGATTTCTCTTCTGAAATCTAAACCTCTCCATGATAACCAGTGGCTTCGGCTTGTAATGGTCGCTGAGTGCTTTGGTGAGTTGTGCATAACTCTTCGTACTTGGCTTATCTGGCAGGAGTAAACTTTTCAAAAGTTTGTAGGCATCCGCTCCTATTATCGACAGGAAAACACTGACTTTCTTTTCATCTGCCACAGTGTTCGCGGCCATCCACTGCTCCAGTCTCTCCAGGTAAGATTCAAAATCTTCCTTACCCTCTTTGTATTCCGAGATACTGCCGATTAGGGCCATTGCTGCAGTCCGTTCCTTTTGCTAATAACTAGCAGCCACGTTAGCTTGTTAGCTCGTTGTTAGCCACACACGTTGGTGCCACAATGTTCTTTTCTTGTGATCTGCCGTTTATAACTTTACGTCTCTCGTCTTCCGGGATGCTTTTCCTTTCTTTTAGCATCCCATCCTCGTCGCCAAACTGTAATATATTGAGATGGGTTTAATAAACCAGACAGAGACCCGACTGAGCGTGTAGGCTGGGAGTTTACTACAACGTCAACAACAATACGTAAAGCACAGGTACAGACCAGGCTGTTGCCTTTCATGTCCACCAGAGGGCAGCGCTCTAATGATATACTGTCAGAACACTACAGGTATATGTGTGTGTTATCAGTTATCGGCCTTTAGGAGCTGAAAGTTATCGGTTATCGGGATTGGTTTTAAAAGACAGTTATCGTGCATCCCTAAATAAATCACCCCTGTATAGCTGTCATGGATGTGAACTCCAACTGCAGAGGCCAAAACCAAGTTCTGTTCCCCTAGTGGTCAGTTGAGGTATTGCAATTTCTGTACCAGGTTGGCGAAGAGATACTTTCGGGATAATTTCCTGAAATTGCATTAGTTCATGGAAACGACTAAATAGTAAACGCCCAAGCGACAAATAAATTCTCATTATGAACCAAACTTAATGAAATCAGAATGGATTTTAAATGATGTTGATTTAATCTGGTTACAGTTAAAGCTTTCTCTCTCAGAATCCCCATTAATGCCCGAATAAAGTAGGAACCAGTGAAAATAAAAGGAGACCACGAAGCTCACATGTCCAACCTTTGATTCACATCACCTCAGCAACAGCAGTCACTTCAAGGAATCTAGATAGTTATTTCACCTTAATTTGAATCTGTGGTGACATGAAACTGCAAAACTGATGAAGTGAGATGTTTTGAAAATGAGCTGATCAAGATATTAGCCTTTTAAACTTCAAACAACAACAAGAAGAAAAGCAGTCGATGCTGCATCAACACAACTGTCACCATCCCTGTAGTTTTACTGGATAGAATTAAATCAGAAATAAACAAGGCTGTTGCCTTAAACAGTCATGGAAAAAATTATTAGACCACCCTTGTTTTCTTCAGTTTCTTGTTCGTTTTAATGCCTGGTACAACTAAAGGTACATTTGTTTGGACAAACATAACGATAACCACAAAGATTGCTCATAAGAGTTTTATTTAAGAGCTGATATCTTACCATTTTCCATGGTTTTCTTGATTATAACCTAAATCACTTAAGTTTTTACATCAATAGCTATGGCGTTGTACTGCCAAAAACACTGCTTTGATGCATTCAGTGTTTTCTTTTCTGTCTGTTTTAGTCACATGATGACGTTTAGTGGTACCAGGTATTAAAATGAACAAGAAAGTGAAGAAAAAATGGTGGTCTAATAATTTTTTCCATGACTGTAGGTGCAGGGTTGGTAGTTTAATCCCTGGTCATTCACTGCTCATATATACTGTGTAATGTTACATCTGAATTCCCAGTAAAGCTGCTCTCAATCCTGTAGTTTCTGTTTCTTTTGCTGAAAGACAAACTTATAAAAAAAAAGATGGCCTCATCTGTAAGCACATAATGGAGAATAAACCCTTGATTGGAGAGCTACAGTATCATCTGACCAAATTATCATTGAAACAGGTCAAAGACTACATCTGTGTCACTAAATCTAGCAACCAAATCACAACAATGAGGGCGTCAGTTTTCTCTTTTAACTCTGTAACATTATCAGCTGTGAATTTAGGTGCATTTGATTTGAGGCAGCTGTGTTTCAGTCGCCTGAACGTCGGTGGCTCGGTTCCTGTCCTGGCGGTCGTCGTGTCAAAGAGTCCTCAGGAAAGACAGAAAAATGTGTATAACCCCCGATAGACTCAGAGGGTTTTATCTTTGTCTCTAACACAAATATGTTTCAGAGGAGAGTGTCGTATGAATGTGTGTGGCTTTGTGAATTTGAGCTTGCAGTATAAAAGTGCTTTAAGGGGTCAATGAGACTAAAAAAAAGAGATCAGTTCAACTCTGAATGCAAACCTTTGTTGGATTGTTTTGTGCTACACGTGATGTACCGAGAAATGAGGCTGCAGCAGTGTCTTTGACCCTGAAAAAAGTGTACAGGACTGTAAAAAAAATAATAAAATAAAATGCTGTATATACACGGACATGCATATTCAGAGCACATGCTTCAGGGTCAAAGCAATCTCAACCTTAATTTTCACTCTGCTGCCATACGTTATCTTTCGTTGGTAAAAGTAACAGAATAGAGGACAGCAAGTCATCGAGCACGTGTGGTTTAAAATAATGAAAGTTTGTCCGTCAGACGCTGAATTAGATAAGAGAGGGGGAGGGAGAAAAGGTAAGGGTGGAGGGTGTAGGATGCTTTGGTCAGGAAGGGAGAGAGAGAGAGAGAGAGAGAGAGAGAGAGAGAGGTGGTGTGAACACTGGAGCTGAAATACAATAAACTGAGGCAGCTGTGACTCATCGAAGCACCAAAAGAGTCTGAGCAGAAAACACTGATGCAGAAGAGGATCAAGTCCACCAAGGACAGGTAAGCTTTCTGGTGCTTTTCTTCATTTCCTGACTTATTTTTTCTGCTTCGTGTTGAATGAACATACAAATCCACGGTGTCATTTTTTTTTAAAGTTAAGTCTTGAGTCTCCTACAACTGTAAATAGCAGTCTGTGATCTCCTGCATGTCATCCAGTCCACTTCAGACGCTGCCTTGCTACATCAAAGGAATTCAAAGCGTGTATTATATATTTTTATCTAATTCTCACCTCTGAATCCAGTGTGTCATGGTCTGGGGCAGCCATGACGGCCATTTTGGGTTCTTCTGTGTTATGTGTTAAGTTGGCGTCAATCCCTGTCTTTTGTGTTACAAGTTCCTGTTTTACTTTGAAGGTCTGTCTTGTCTCCGTTGTTTTCAGCTTTGCTTCCTTCCCTCTTGTTATCCTGATTGTCTGCACCTGTCTCTCTGGGTCCGTTCTGTCAGGTTTTGAGACAGAAATGGAGGACCGAAACACAGGAGTGCAAAAAATTGAAATTTATTTTCAAAAACAAAAACAAAATCCAGACTAAATCCAAAAAAAACACAAAAGTAATCCAAACAGGAAAAAAACCACAGAGTCCAAAACGAACCAAAAAATCCACCAAAGTAATCAAAACAAGAATCCAGGAGTTAAAAACCAGAAAAACACTGACAGGACACGAGGAGACACGGACAAGGCATGAAACGACAAACTTATGGAGCATGGAAAGGAGACCTAGACACAGGGGACCCAACGAGAGACAGGTGCAGACAATCAGGGTAACAAGAGAGAAGGAAGCAAAGCTGAAAACAACGGAGACAAGACAGACCTTCAAAGTAAAACAGGAAACAGGAGACATGGATTGACGCCAACTTAACACATAACACAGAAGAACCCAAAATGGCCGTCATGGCCGCCCCAGACCATGACACAGTGTAGCAGTAGCCTGACACGCCCACAGCGCTACGTGGTCAACAATAAAACAACGATGTGTCTGGACCTACGGTTAATTCAACAACATACCTGGTATTTCTCTTGACTGCTTAACCAGATGGTTGCAGCAGAACGGATCAAATTAAGTTACTCAGAGTTACTTTAGTCACTTGTGGTCATGGCTCAAGCATGTGCGAGGTTAGGCCTGAGGCTCTCCAACCTGTGACAAACTGCATCTAAAAAATGTGGAACAATCTCAGAACAACTCCATGAACTCAGGAACACTTCCAGAAATCATTTCTCTGTGAACACAGTTCACTGTTCAATCCACAAATGCAAGTTAAAGCTGGATCATTTAAAAAAGGATCCATATGTGAACTCAGTCCAGAAATGTCACAGTCTTCTCCGGATCAAAGCTCTTCTAAAATGGTTTGAGGCAAAATGGAAACCATGGATGTTGTGTCCTGTTGACAAAAGATGAGATAAACCATCCAGCTTGTTATCAGCAGACAGTTCAGAATGGTATGTGGTTGTAGTAATGTCTATGGTGTGGGCAGCTGGAACATCTGGAAAGGCTCCATCAAAGCTATAATCCTGCATGAGACAAGAACAGGACAACATTTCTCTACTAAAACTCCAGAAACTGGTCTCCTCACTTCCCAGATGTTTACAGACAGCTGTTGAAAGAAGAGGAGATACTACACAATGGAAACATCACCCTGTTCCAACATTTGTCAGACGTGTTGCCGCCATCAAAGTCTAAATGAGCTAATATTTTCCATGAAACGGTAAAATGTCTCAGTTCCAACATCTGACATGTCCTTTATGTTTTACTGGAAATAAAATATGGGTTAATGAGTTTTGAAAATGATTGCATTCTGTTTTTATTTATATGTTACATTGTAACATTACTACATCCAGAATTCTTTGCATTTCAAAGACAATAATCCTTTATTAGACACTGTTTAAATCACTGAACAACACAATTTGCATGACGCAGCATTAAAGATTTGCGCGAGCATTTAACATGTGAAAAAAAAGAAACAAACAAAAACTGCCTTTGATTCCCACCTCACAACTGAGGTCATGAACTTTTAAACTCTTCCTGAATTTCAGCCTTGGAAATTTAAACTAATTAAGTGTAAGGTCAGCATTAAGAGCAACTTGAGTTCAAGTCGCAGACTTGAGTCTCCATCCCAGTCCTAACAGAAGCTTTACTGGTGTTTGTGCGCTGCTGAACTCAGGACAACACTGTAACCACACTGTTAATCCTAAACTGCACTTTTTTATTGTACAAGTAAAGATATTTAAGGAGAGCAGAAACCTCAGCTGGATCATAAACCATCTAGATCAGGGGGTCTCCAAAGTGGGTCCTCGAGGGCCGGTGTCCTGCAGGTTTTAGATGTTTCCCTCCCTCTACACACCTGATACAAGTGACTGTGTCATTAACACACACATGCTGACCTTGATGACCTTCGTGTGACCTTGATGACACGATGATGATGACGGCCATTAATCAGGATCAGGTGTGTTTTAAGCAGCGACCCACGAGGACCGACCTGATCCAGAGCGAGGAAGCAGGAAAGATGTGTGGAACATTTTAATACTTTATTGTACAACGAACTTGCAGTAAGTGATATTTTCAGCACTGTTGCCTCACAACAACAAGGTTCCTGGTTTGAATTCTTTACTTATGGGTTTTCTCTGACTTACTCCCACAGCGTGAAAACATGCACGTTAGCTTGACTGGGGATTGTTGTTAGGTCAGAATTTTCTTAACTTTTTAGGTCCAGAACCAGTGCAGCTAGAGGGTCACATTTGTTCACAAATACACATTATTGGAAATAGTACTGTTATCAATAGTATTATTAATATTCTAGTATTGATCATTCTTAATGTATGTTTTATCTTCACTTTATATCAGAAATGTAGCGAGCTAGCCCAGCTTTAGCAAGTGAAAGCCATGTGCTACAGAACAAAGGACCTGGCCAGGTGAACAGCATAGGATTGTGGGAAAACACCGGCAGTGGATTGGACAAGAGGACCAGGACTGGCCAATGGGAGAGCCAAGTCTAAACCGCGGCTCCTCCCCATCTAGTGATGCACATTTCTGTCTAAATTGCTGTTGTTTTGTTTCGTCGTGTTAGAGACCGCCTCTACCAGGGAGCCGTGATGTCACATTTATTGCAAATAAAGATCTGTGTTGTACTTGTACTACCGACCAAGACTCTCCTATCCAGCAAAGAACACGCAGTTAGCAATTAACAATTGTTAATTGTCTGTAGAGCATGCAACACTGTTCGTGCACGATTATTTGCATGCATGTTTAGATGCCTACAGCTGTCGATGTAGTCGTTACTGTACTATATTAACCAACACGGTATCACTCATATTAGAATAAGCCTTTGCTCTACAGCTTTCTGAATATTAATACTAACATGTTTTGTAATGTTTGCAGTATAGTATTTGTGCCCAGCCCTCTCCCTCCTTCCTCCATCCTCTCTCCTCTTTTCTTTCTTTTACCTGGCTGGCCTTTGGCAGGAGGTCCCCTCCTGATGAGTTTGGTCCTGCTTAAGGTTTTTATCTCTCTTAAATGGGAGTTTTTACTTGTCACTGCTTCTTCCCGTTAATCTTTAATTAAGGGTTATGCCCTGGGTCTCTGAAAAGCTCCTAGAGACCATTTGTATTGTAATAGATGCTATACAAATGAAACTGAATAGATGTGAATTATTTGTCTCTGTGATGTACTGCTAACTTTGCTGGGTGTACCTCACCTCTCACCCATTGACAGCTGGAATAAGCTCTAAAGAAGAGTTCGAATCTGAGTCCTTATGTACCCTTTCTCTGTTTTGTTTCCTTTAGATTTAAAAGTAGAAGGGAGTCGCATTCTCATGAACCAAGATGCCTGCACCAAACTGCTGCTGCCACATCTGACGCCGCAGTCTTCAGTGATGTAGCGGCCCTGAGGTGGCGGTAATATGTGGGATGAACATTTCCTGGTTGATGGCTAATGCTACTGAAGAGGACGTGAAGGAAATGTGCATGAGCCATGCACCTGGGGCCTCCAAGGTCCCCCAGGTTTCTTCCTGTCTGCATCACCTATCTCCTCATCTCCTCATCTTCACCATGGGCATCCTGGGAAATTCCCTGACCTGTGCTGTCATTTTGTGCTACAGGGTGATGCAGACACTTCAGTGTTTAGGGTCACTGTCCTGAATTATCAAACCCTGACTGAGCTTTAGCTGACAGAAAGGCAGCCTGACATTATCCTGTGAGAGATCATGATCAGCTGGGTAATTAATTCTTCCACTGATGATCACAAGTGGTCCAGGTCTTGAGGCAGTGAAGCAAGTCCAAATCTCGACACTCTCCAACATACTTTCCTGTTTGGATGGTGTTTTGATGTTGGTAAGATGTGCCCTTTTTTTTGCCAGTGCTGAGTATCTGTATTTCTTGAGCAATTTGGCTCCTGCTTCATCAGTTCACAAATCATTTTCCCAGTAATATTCTGAATTGCAAAGGCAAGCTTGCCTGTTACTGTAAACACATGTCTCATATCTTATGGCAAATTACAGTAATGCAAAATTTCAACGCCTCAAATACTTTTCCTTCCCACTGTACATTCCATCACTGGCTTTATTTTCTCCATCCTTGGATGTGGTCAAGCCTACCTGGATTCTGATCTCCACACTGGTCTTCTTTGTGCTTCCCATGTTGATCATTAACATCCTCTACTTGCTCGTTAGGGTTAGGGTTAGCTCCAGGGCTGGACTGGGACCAAAAAATGGCCCGGGCATTTTTGATCCCTGGCGGCCCACCATACACCGGGGATCAAAAATGCCGGTTATTTATACGATATGCGGAAGCACATGCTGCATGTTGTATACTATGTGCACATAGTGAAGTTTCAAAAATTAAAATAAAGTGCACACACACACACACACACAGGTGATCTCCTCCAAATAGCTATTCTGACCTCAATCTCGCCCTGCTGCTGGGTCTCATCTCTCTCCTCCTCCTTCTCCTCATCCTCCTCCTCCTCCTCCTTCTCCCTCTCGTCGTCCGCTTCTTCTCCGACAACCACCTGTTCACTCGACGGCCCCGCCCCCCCCGCCCCCGAGCTTGTGGTTCAAAACATTCCCGTGATTTTGGCACATTTTGCTGCATCCACTTTTTAATTTTTTTTGTCTCCGTTCTCTGAGCTTTTCTGCTCCTCCCTTTCGCTTTTGTGCTTTTTTCTCCATTTCCATACTCATCCACGAGCCACCACACTCTCCGGTCAGGCCAAACGGCAAAATTTGGTCAGGAGGGATGGGAGGGACGGGCCAACGAGAGCTGAGAAATCTCATTGGAGTAGCCCAATGTCCGTCAAGAAAATCAACCAATGGGCCACTTCGTGGCTTCGCAAGGCCCCGCCCCGCCTCCACCCCCTCCCTTCAGCAGAAAATAACGTTCATACTGCGTTCACATCCGCGCAGCACTGTAGCGCTTGTCTGATTAGCTGTCAGTGTCTCTTTCTTGAGTTTGTTGAGTGTGTGTCGTCGTCGTCCCCCCCCTCGGAGATTTTTATGTGCCGACTACCAGTCCGTTACCGTCGCGGTCAATAAAAACTATATACTTTTTTTTTTTTTTTAATGACAGACCTGGGCCGGCCCACAGATGTGCGTCGGCCCACCGGGCATTGCTCGGTACGCCCGATGGCCAGTCCATGCCTGGTTAGCTCTACAGGGAGAGAGTGATGACTTTGCTGGGTAGCAGTACATGGACTGGTGACCTATCCAGGTGTACCCCTGCCTTTCACCTGAAGAGAGCTGGGACAGACTCCAGCAGATCCCTGTGACCCTGCAGAGGATTAAACGGACACAGATGAAGGATGGATGGTTTTAGCTAAGCTGCTAAACAATTGAATATCAAAGGTTAGGGTAAGAGAAATTACAATTTTGCTTCTGACTTATTGAAAATACAGCCCCTTAAACACAGAACAACCCCAAGGCAAAATGGTGGAGTGTTTTCACCGCTTCTCTGTTCAGCCTTGGGATGTAGCAGCAGAGTCATAATAAATCAGTTATGAGATGTATTTAGAAAGGTCACATTTGACAAAGAGCAACACTGCTGCGCCTGTTATACACTGTAAAAAAAGTCCTGTTGTTTTTACAAAAAAAAACTGGCAGCTGTGGTTGCCAGAATAATTCAGTAAAAAACACGGTGAACATGTAAACAGTTTTACAGACCAAACAGTAATTACAACAGTTTTAAATTGTAAAATAAACAGATTGTCTCATATTTTTCTACAAATTTTAAGTGTGATTTTAAAAGGGTTATTGTGGTTTTGTTTTACCAAGTAAATTTAACAAAATTTTTTTGATTAATTATCATATTAATGCTGTTATTTTACACTTCCAGTAAGATTTACACATATTTTTTGTTTGTTGTACATGAAATTTAATTTAGTCTTACTAAAAAAATATACCTTTGAATAACAGATTGTTGTGAAGGATACAACTTTTCACTTTAAAAAATACAAAAATGTGTGTTTTCTACAACAAAATACAATATTATTTGCAATTTTCTATTTTAAAATTTACAATAGTTTTCGGTTCAACATTATACTACATCATACTGGTAAATAAACACAAAATCACTGTATTTTGCTTTACAGAACTTTTATGTCAAAATTTTACAGAATTTTACTGTTAATTTTACTGACTTTTCTTACAGTGTAGTGCTATACTGCCTCATAGTTATCACGATACCATAAACGGTGGTATTGGTCTAAAAACAGCTTACAAGCGTTGTTACATCCTCATGGCAGCACCTAAGTCTTTGTGTCATACATGGACTTGCTCATGTTCCCAGTGCCTGCCTTTGGTTTTGCTTAAGTTTTAGCACCATATGAATGTGAATGTGAGTGCAAACTGTCATCAATTCTTTCAACCTATTTAGTATTTTGTTTCCTCCTCTTTTTTTTGAATACTTTTATCTTATTGTAAGACAGGGTTTTGGCTGTCTGTAACTATTGTCTTACAAACTATCTGAGGGCTGTGGGTGAAGAAAGAGCACGGGGACAACTCCGGTGTAACTGGATCCACTTTAATGTCCGACCAAAAACGTAGGACAACAGAACACCGACAACAAGAATTGGCATCTTCACCTTTAACGTATCACTCCGCCGAACGTAATCACAACTCACATTACTTATATATAAAGTGCGCCATATTATATAGTTCCAGATGAAACCCAAACAATGGAACACGATATTCATAAATGTAGTTACAAATAATGAAATGATGTGGACTCCAACTAGAATAGAATAGAATAGAACACCTTTATTGTCATTACACAGAGTGTAATGAGATTCAGAGCTGCCCCATAGAGTGCACACAGGATGAAATATGTACAAAGAAATTATATATACAAGTATGTACACAATAAGAAAATAAACCAGTAGGCAGTAACCTTGTGATAAGTGAGATTGCGAATATTATACATAATACAGATTTGTAGTAATGATGCTCTGGTGGTATGGATAAAGTGACATGTGAAAATAGCAGCATTCAGTAATAAATATTTGTTATTAACAGGTAAAAATACAGATTTCAGTTACAGTGTGAATTTAAGGCAGTGGTGGTAAAGTGACATGTGACTTTCAATAATAAATAGTGGTTATTTACAATACAGATTGCAGTGCAAGTCGCCTATGATAAAAAGGTGCAGGTGACTAATAAATAATAAATAATGCAAAATAAATCTCATCTTACATTATCATAGAGTTTTTCCTTTCATCAATCTCAAATAAATAGAGAAATCCCATCGCCCACAGCACACTGCTAAGGAAAACCTCCAATAAAACAGAAAAGCAAAACAGATACAGCGTACATAACTTTTATATGGTCAAGGACTGGACCTCCTTTTGTTTCCAGTTACTAACAACTGCGTCTGTATGTGGACGACAGGCCTACATGTACAGAAGAAGCTAAGTAAGTGTTGATGTGGATGAAGTCCTGAATTGTTTCATGCTAGTTAAAGGCTACTTCTGTAATTGCTCCATGTGGTGCAGGTGTGTTGGTGGTTGTCGTTCACTGGGTTTCCTTCCACGTGGACCGTTTGGTGTGGAGCTACATCGACATGTCGTCCCTGCAGCACCTCGAGACCTTTGAGGGAGTCCACATCATCTCTGGAGCCTTCTATCTCAGCTCTCATCCTCTATAAGCTCATGTCCACCAGGTCCAGAGAGATGTTCAGTCTCTAAAGACTCGAGACAGAAAGTACTAGGGATGGGCATTTGGTCGAGATTTATTCGTCGATCGTCGGGAGAATTAATGATTAATAATCGATTAATCATTAACATTTTTATATTGAAAACTATCACAAATATTCTCGATATCGGCGTGACGTTTGTTTTCCCCTTTGGCCTGGTTGCTATGGCCTGGTTGCTATGGCCCGCGCATGCCCAGATGTGTTCAGTGGCCCGGATGTTCGTGGTCGACAATAACGTGACATTTCCTGTTTCTTTTCTTTAAAAAAACAATGATAATAAAAGAAGAGATATCGAGGAGACTACGTAACAAGGACAATTTATATCAAGGCGCCAGTATTACAGGCTTTTTGTTTCTTAAAAAGATGCGCTTGTTGTGTGCTCGATGTGCACTGCAGCTCCTTCTGGTCCGTGCTAACACCGAGTTGAGGCTAGGCTAGGCTAGGCTAGGCTAGGCTAGGCTAGGCTGATGATGAACCGCCTCCACCGTCCTTTACAAGGCTTGGATGCGCGTTGTTCAAGTGATACATCATTGTCGTTGTCGATTAATTGTATTTGTAATTTGCATTGCAGTGATTGTAGTACACTTGCTCATTTTCTAAACTAAAATGGTCCCACGCCACACTTCACCGCGACCGCTTCATGATTAGGCGATGACCTACAGAAGCTCGCGAGTAACAACTGAGTCCAGCCAGGGTAGGGTGATGGTGAAATGTTGCCCCCTGCTGCCAAATTTCTATCGGTGGCACAGAGAAATGCATCGCATTGTTTGAGGACGTGCACTGATAACCTACATTAGGATTGGTTAAAAAAAAAAAACATTTGGTTCATCGACGAAAATGAATGTCTTCGACCAAATACTCAATGATCAATCATCGATTAATCGATTAATTATGCCCGTCCCTAGAAAGTACACAACATGAAGTGACTTGGGTCGACTGGTGTGGACAGTTCTGAACCGATTTCCATTATCATCAACGCTCCACGACCCACAAAGCTCCCAGAGTTTGAGCAATGAAAGCCTTCTGTAAATCATGAACCTTATAAGACACCTTTGTTTTTCCCTTGTAAATATATATTTAAGGAGTACAGAAACATCTAGAAACCCCAAAGGAAGTACTGTAATCTCTGAGCGGTACAGAGGAGGAAGAACTGTGCGTTAAAGCAGTTCAGGCCTCAAGAGACACACTTCAGGAAAAACCAGTGTATGCTGTCACATTTATTTGAGATGCTGAGAGCAAAATAAAACCTGCTCAGGAGTAAAATATATTCTTCTCATGGATGAATTTATCACTTGCAGGTCCAGAATTAAGCTGTAGATGCAGAACGCACTGAGCGAAGGGGTCAATGTTTGGATAAGAAGTGAAGCTTTCATTTAGAATAGTAACTGAACCGGCCGAATATCTCAAATGTCAAACACGTCTCTTTAGCGTGTAGGCGAACGCACTTATGGCACTTTCTGTAAAGATGTGAGTCTTGACATTTCCAGGCTTTCCAATTACAGTTAATGCTTCATAATGCCGCCGTCTGCACACTTTAGCAGCAAAGAGCCAGTCCACAAAGCTCCTGTTGTCACATTTCTGTGTGAATTTATTAAGAAGTAAAAATAGAGTTAAAAAAAGAAGCAGGAAAATGATTATATTCCAGTTGCCATGTTTCCACACATACTGATGGATGTTTATCTACTTTGTTTTTACTTCCTGCTTCTAGATACATTAATAGCAGCTCCGTGTACTGTATTATTTAACCCTTGTGTGATGTTAGGATTTTCTGCATTCTCGGGGTGTTAAGGGGTCCTTTGGACCCCTTGGGATTTCATACCATAACTCAGCCCCTGTGCAGGCTAGAGACATTCTGTTTTCACCGGAGGAAACTTGAGGATGCCCTTTAGGTCACTGACCTACCACTAGGTTTCTCCAACCAGAGGGGGCGGAGCCTATTCGAAACGCTTTTTTTCCACGCCACCAGCCCCACTTCTCAGCCTCTGTGTGGGCTAGAGACACACTGTCTTCACTGGAGGGTTACTGGTGGGTAACTGTGACATCACTGACCCTCCCTATGATGACCTCGACCTTTGGGGGCGGAGTTTCACCATCACGCACGCCACAACTCCCACTTCTCAGCCTCTGTGTGGGCTAGAGACACACTGTCTTCACTGGAGGGTTACTGGTGGGTAGATGTGACATCACTGACCCTCCCTATTATGACCTCGACCTCTTGGGGGCAGAGTTTCGCCATCATGTACGCCACAACTCCCACTTCTCAGCCTCTGTGTGGGCTAGAGACACGCTGTCTTCACTGGAGGGTTACTGGTGCATTGCTGTGATGTCACTGACCTTCCCTGTACTGACTGTCACCTTGGGGGGCGGAGTTTTGCCATCATGCATGCGACAAATTCCACAACTTAGCCCTTGTGAGGGCCAAAGACACACTGTCTTCACCAGGGTGTTGCTTGTGGGTGGTTTCTGACCAGTCCCCAATCTATATTGGTCCAAGGGGGTGGAGTCTGACCTCCATGCCACTATTGATACTATTATTAGACCATATCAGGTACCATGTACCTTGACCTCTTCTATATTATCTATAAATACATCACATACAGTAAAACAGTTATGATCAATACTGCAGTCAACTTGCTAATAAATAAAGGAAAGCAGGCCTTCAGTACTATTGATATTTATTGCATGGAATTGATTTCACACAGGGGCTTGATTGTGGGATTTGTGTTGTGGGTGGCGTGGTAGCGAAACCCCGCCCCCTTTGATCAAAGGTGGTTGTGGGACAGTAAGGTGCACTCAGGGCTGTCCCTGTTGACCCCCTGGTGCATGCATCATGTCTCTAGCACACACAGGGGCTGGGATGTAGGATTCCTGTTGCATAATGGCGTGGTAGCGAAGCCCCGCCCCCTTGGGTCAAGTTTGATTGGGAAAAATATATCCCCCACTCCACCCTCTGTTCAGGTATTCTAGTCTCTGCAACAATCTATATGGTCCTATTCCAATGTTCACACTAAAGCTGTAGACTACTGCCCTATTGTTTTACATTGGGGTCCTTTGGACCCAAACACCCTCTGTGTGATGTAAAAGTGAAAGGGGGTGTAGAGTGGGAGCTCCCCCCAAAAAAGTTATCCTCCATGCCCCTCACATAAAATAAGCTAAGGACAATGAGTTTCAAGTTGAAAAAAGTATTACTTGTATGATTTTTATTTTAGTAACGATTGAAAATGGGTCCAAATGAACCTTAAATCGCACAAGGGTTAAAAGGGATATATTTTCTGCTTGAAAACATTTGGATGTCACATCATCAGTCCTCCACCTCGACACTCAGATCCACCAAGTTCTCGTTCACACTCGGAAGAGCGTTTATTGAGTTTAGCTGCAGCGGTAGATGTGTTGCCAGTCGGTTTCTTTTTCATCCTTCAGATCCGGCTATCTGCAGTCTGCAGCGCCACATCCTTCCCTTCGTCGTCCCTTTCTCCGGATTGTTTGTTTGGCTGCCAACCCTCAAGTTCACATTTGACAGCTTGGATATTAAACTACAGAACTGCCTTCCTGTCTCCTGGGTGGCTGCATTTGGGTTCAGAAGACAACTCAATCTTAACAGTTTTATCTCTTTATATGGAGTCAGTGAGTTGTTGAGATTTGCAGAATTAAACCCAGATCAGAGTAGGATGAGCGGCTGCTGGGCCGTGTAGATTTTGTGCTCATTACAAAGCTGTAATACTAATTTTAAAAGAGGGAAGATCAGAATATGTCCCTTTTCAATGTTTATAAAAATAAATGGGGCACAGTTAGGAATTAATACTCATCTTTTGATGGTTCATGTGCTAAATAAATGTCACTAGTGTTTTCAGTGTGTCTATATACTGGTAATACTAAAGTAACAGAAATGGTAATAGAAAAAAAAAGCAAAACAAGCACAGCATCAAATGCAACATTCTGAATTAATTGATAAAAGCACATGTTTTTTTCTCACCATGCGTCCTTGAAAAGCGTCGTGTTTACACGCGCTCTTGAGCAGCGACGGGCAAAATGTCCCAGCAGACCTGCTGGTCTTATTACTGGTTTAAATAGAAAAGAAATGAGCGTCATGAGCTACGGGGCACAAATGTGTTAACATGTAAACATCACAGCTGAAGAGCTGGTTGAACAGTTTAAGGAACACAACATCAGTTTCACGTGCGCGTGCACAGTAAAGAGGGAAAAACAGTTTAAAGAGATGGTGATCATGAGTAGAAAGGTGATATGAACGGGTTGATAATGTGGAAGAGATGAAAACTGAAAGGGAAGGACGTGACAGAAGGAACAGAAGAGACAGCTGATGTAATGATGCAGCGTTATCAGCGTTAACAGCAGCACTAATGAAGACCAGTACTGTATGTAAACATTACAGAACAACTTGTACATTTTACATCCTAAAACTGCTTATTTTACATGACCCATTGTTTTTATGGATAAAAACTGTCAACAGTGGTTGCCAGAATAATCCTGTAATAAATACAGCACATACTGTATGTAAACATTACAGAACAACTTGTACATTTTACATCCTAAAACTGCTTATTTTACATGACCCATTGTTTTTATGGATAAAAACTGTCAACAGTGGTTGCCAGAATAATCCTGTAATAAATACAGTACATACTGTATGTAAACATTACAGAACAACTTGTACATTTTACATCCTAAAACTGCTTATTTTTCATGACCCATTGTTTTTATGGATAAAAACTGTCAACAGTGGTTGCCAGAATAATCCTGTAATAAATACAGTACATACTGTATGTAAACATTACTGAACAACTTGTAAATTTTACATCCTAAAACTGCTTATTTTACATTGAATCCCGCTGAAATGTTCATGAAGTCATTGTTAATTGTACATTGAATATCCGTAAAATAAACAATTATGGATTGATTATTGTACATTGCACCCCTGTAAAATTTACATTTAGTTATCATTAATGTTACATGGAATCCCAGTGAAATGCACTGTTATTCTGTAATGCTGTTTATGTTTTATTGTATTTTTAACAAGATGATTCTGGCAACCACTGTTGCCAGTATTTTTCCGTAAAAACAACAGATTTTTTTTTTACAGTCTAGTCTCTGTTCCCATCACTGTAAGAGAATCAGCTCTGCAAATAAGCCCGTTTAAAAAGCTGTGCATCACTGGCACCTACGAAATTTCCATGACTCCATGATGAAAGAGAAAAAGAAACTTGAGAGGAGGATGCTGACACTGAAATCAAAGAACAATTCAGAGCCAACGAGAAGCACAATTTATTTCAGAGACGTCTAATCCGTCCCGCTGGGAAGAGCGATTTAAATGCTTCAATCGCACATTTTGAATTTTTGCAACATGACAGAAAGCAGAGGATTCAAATTTTTTGAAAAATGTTGATAGTTAATGAAATGGTGTAAAATGGTAAATTGTAGACTGCGTCTTTTGAAGCAGTCTAAAAGGCAATAAAAGCTGGAAACATTAAACATTCATATGCGCAATGTTCTTTTAACGCCTCAGCGATAACTGGAGACATGTGGGAGACAGAAGATAATGCAACAGTCTCAGAGAGATGACAGACAGAGGAAAGAAGATCGGAGTTTGATTTTCTTCTATTTAGTGAGATGATTTAAAGTCCTGTGAGGACGGAGATTGAAGTTTATGGAGACTGAAACTTAAAGAAACCACTAACAATAAAAGTTAGAAACACTGGCAGAGAAGATCGATATTTTGATGATGTTATGGATATATTGGATTCATGTGGTTTAAACAGAGGTGGGCGACTCGAGTCACATGACTTGACTCGAGTCACATGACTTGACTCGAGTCAGACTCCAGTCGTAAATTTGATGACTTTAGACTTGCTTGAATAACACTCATAAAAGACTCGACTTGACTTTGACTTGGTCTTTATGACTTGAGACTTGACTTCGACTTGAGACAGATGACTTGAAAGGACTTGACTAAGGACTAATTTTAGTCGCACCTGTTGAAGGTGTGTTCAGCCATGGTGGGGTAATAATGCGACCCCATTGTTCACAACTCAGCGACAAAGTACTATCGAATTAAATTTGTTGCAAATGCAATGCTTGTGTAATTCCACTTTCTATGTGCAGGTATTAGTACTTTTGAAATATGACTTTTTTTTAAATGTCTGATGCCATGTGTGTCATGTTCTGCAACATGTAGGGTAATTGACTGATTGAACTGCTCTGTTTTTATTTGTATACAGCCACCTAGAAGTTCTGATTGATTATATTACTAGGTTGCGAATAATAATCATAAAAAAAATGTGTTCAAACTATTCACGTGGTTTTAGTATACCACATGCTGTTAATGTTAATGGTGAAGTAAAACTCGCCTGATTTAAATGTGGAATCTGGGCTGGATCATCATATTTTATGACTTGACTTATGACTTGCTTGATTCTCACCACAGTGACTTGAGACTTGCTTGTGACTTATTATTTGGGAGCACCCTGTTACTGAAACTGTGCTCCATTTTCTCTGCTTTCCTGTGTTTGTTGTGCTGGTTCTGCCCCCTTTTCTCTTTGTGTATTTGCAGGCCAGAGTTTCCTGGGTTTCATGCTGACTTGCAGTTCCATCCTCTGTCCATCCCGGGGTTCTCCTCCACTTGTGTTTGGGTGCCGACTGACGTGGTGATCGGCGACCTGGTCCTCTGGCCATCTCATCCCAGTGCTGCTGCCTCCATCTGTTTATGTTTATATATTGCATCCTTTTGTTTGAAATCCTACCCTTCTCTTTTCTTAAACCCAAACCCCCTCCTCCTCCCCCCCTCCTCCCCCTTTCTCTCACACACCTCACCTACACACCCCACCCGCACATTACTGATACTCAAGAGCCTATCATGGCTCATTACGCTGACCACACGCCCAAGGGCCCTCCATAGCTCGCTTGCATTCACCCTACAACAATTCCACTACTTCTTTATTATTATTTTTTACTTTTTCTGTGCTCTCCTCTCTCTGTCCTCCATCCTCTTTCTGTCCTCCATCTTCTCTCTGTCCTCCATCCTCTCTCTGTCCTGTCTCCCCTCTTTTCTTTCTCTACCCGGCTGGCCTTCGGCAGGAAGGTCCCCCCATATGATCCAGGTCCTGCTCAAGGTTTCTTCCTCTTAAAGTGGAGTTTTTCCTTGCCACTGTTTGGTATAAAGGTTTTTTTTTCTCCCTACGTGGGAGTTTTTTACCTGCCATTATCATTGATTGGATTTAATTATATAATCTTAGTTGATGATATTTGCTCGGGGGTCATGCTCTGGGTCTCTGTAAAGCGCCTAGAGACAATTGTCATTGTAACAGACGCTATATAAATAAAATTGAATTGAATTGAATTGAATTGACTTGCACACGAGTGACTTACTCCCACCTCTAGGTTTAAATTTCTACCCTTTCAACCCATCTGGATTTGGGCTCTTTTCCTGAGCATCACTTGGGTCATCTGCTCATCTGTGAAAACACCTTTCCTGTCGTCAAAGTTACTCATTGTATCTGGAGTTGGAATTACCGGCAGGAGTCGTTTGAGCAGCACACCAGCATAGAAAAAGGGTTTACTGGAAAGATGCTCATGATGCTACAGACCTGGAGCTGCTGCCACCAGTGAGCCGTCACTCATCGTTAGATATTTACAAGCAAGAATAAAGACAAATAAAGACAGGATCTCCACTGAGTCTTAGTTCTGCGATCTCTGTGTGAAAGTGGGTCTAGTCTGACTTTAACGAGGGCCGGACTGGAAGTTCAACTAAGGTGAGACTGAATTTCAGATGGCCCTGGTCTATTTCTGATTTTATTTAGCCTGTGTTTTACCCTATAAATGTTTTACAATATAATAACTAAAAGTTTTTATTCACAACAGAATATAACACAGAACATATCAACCACCTACTCTCAGGTCACTTCGTCAGGTCCAAATTGCTGGTACCCTTTGGCCTTCAGAACTGCCTTGATACCTCCTGGCAAAGATCCAACAAGGTTCTGGAAACGTTCCTCAGAGATTTAGGTCCGTATTGATGTGACAACATCACAGTTGCTGCAGGTTTGTCAGCTGAACGTCCACGATGAGAATCTCCTGCTCCACCACATCCCAGAGCTGCTCTAATGGATCTAGATCTGGTGACTAGAGGTGAGCGGATCGATCCAAATATCGATAATATCGATACCAACGCTGGTATTGATATTGAATGATACTCGTGTAAAAAGATCGATACTCAAGCTGTTTTTCTCTCCCACAAGGGCCGACTACTGCTTATGGTCAATTTCAGCATCAATTCATATTAAATTTGAAAGTACATGTTACTTAAGTCACATGTTACTGGAGCCAACTCAGAAAAACAAAATTAAGACCTTGAAATAACCCAGTACATGTCATGTATCCCATTAAAAGGTTTTATCTAAGATAAAATAACATTAAATAACCCTTTATTTATCCCACAACAGAGAAATTTATAGTTAAAGAAACAGGAAAGGGCATACAGTGCAAACAAAATTACACAAGTATTGAAAGATATAATATAATAGTTGGACTAGAAAAAACATTATGAACAGAACAGTTCAACAACAATTCAAAGAATATTTACAGAAAAATGTTAATTGTGATGATAAAGTAGTTTGCTGTCACCTATAAAGTTTGCCAAAATTATATTCTAGGTTTTAACAAAATAATCTGAAGACAAAAATCACAAAAACAGCAAAAGGTCAGCAGTTTCATGATAGATCAAGCTTAATATGAAAAAGTATCGGTATCGGTATCGGCGATACTGGCCCTGTATCTACTTGGTATCGAATCGATACCAAAATTCCCAGTATCGCCCAGCTCTACTGGTGACTGTGGAGGACATTTGGGTTCAGAGAACTCATTGTCATGTTCAAGAATCCAGTTTGAGAAGATTCAGGCTTTATGACATGGCGTCATATCCTGCTGGAAGTATCCGTCAGAAGATGGTCCGCTGTGGTCATAGAGGGATGGAGATGGTCAGCAACAAGACTCAGGTAGACTGTGGCGCTGACACGATGATGAGTTGGTACTAATGGGCCCAAAGTGGGTCAGGAAAATACCCCCCCCCCACCATTACACCACCAGCAGCCTGAACCATTGATACAAACAGGATGGATCCATGCTTTCATTTACTCCAAATTCTGACCTCATCAACTGAAAACTGAGACTCATCAGAGCAGGCAGCTGTTTTCCATCTTCTCTGGTTCCATCTGAGTGAACCTGTGAGCTGTGGCCTCGGTTTCCTGTTCTGAGCTAACAGGAACGGTACCTGGTGTGGTTCTGCTGGGTCTGTCTGTGTGGAGTTTGCATGTTCTCCCTGTATCCCCACCACAATAACACATTTAGGCTAACTAGTATCCTACCTATACCTCATATACATTAACCATAATGTAAATAGATTATGGGAATAATTCTAGAATAACAGGAATAATTATAAGGATAATTTGCTCTAATAAATGGATCTAATTGATGTGTGTGGCAGTGAGGGAAAGCTGCTGGTGTTGTAAAAGCACCTGGAGTCGTCCCTGGACTAGAAAGGTGTGATATAAGCAGGTTGCTGTTGTTGCTGTAGCACCTGAGAAATGTTTTCTTCTTCCTGGAGATGCACTGACTGCAATACGGCAAAAAAAAAAAAAACATGTTCCCTGGCATCACACAGTACAGTGCCCCCAATCCTGGGGTCGCGCCCCACTATTTGAGGACTGCATTAATATAATATGGCTGAATTAAAGATGGTTTTGTTTCTGTTTCTTTTATAACTATTATATTTGCAGCACATATGTGACCATATACGTATACTTCTGGGACAAAGCAGTATTTAGTCTTTTTTTGAAGTTGCTGAACGTGTTTTTTAAAAAAAAAACAGCATCTGTGTGCTGATAAGTTTGAAATATCTCCTGATACACCAGTAATATTTAAAACTGTTGACTTTATTTGATCAAGCAAGCTGATTGGTGAGTCTCAGCTTCATCCAGAATCCCTGTATACTAAACAGTTACAGAGGATAGCTGGCTCTATTTTAAAAGACAACTCTCACCCTCTTAGAGGTGAGTTTCAGTTGCTCCCATCAGGTCGGAGGTTCATGGTACCTGCTTGTAAAACCAAACGTTACAAAAACAGCTTTGTACCAGCAGCCATCAGTGCTATGAACAAGTGAGAGAAACTGCAACATAACTTTGTATTTATGTTTTGTATTGTTTCTTTTATCTTGTTTCTAAGAAAGGCACATATTTTATTTTATTTTTTATCCTTTTAGATGGTTTGAATATTTTAGTGTTTCTTATCGACTGATGTTTTAAACATATCTTGTTTTTTATCCTGGGGCCGTCCTTCTTGTTCTTTTAGCCAAAGCACTGTCATCACTTTATCTTGTCCTGTGTTGTTGAGTGTATATTTTTGCATAGTATGTGGAATACGAGATGCATCACTCATTGTAAACCAAATTTACCCAAGGGTACAATAAATTAATCTGAATCTGAATCTGAATCTGATCTGAACTCAGATTAAACTAAATCTCACTCATAATGGGCGGAAATGTTTTCATCAGTAAAGAGGAAAAGCTCTTGAAGCTGCATGTTGTGGTTCAGGCTTTAATTAATTATAGTAAGAAAAAAAGGCTCATAACTTTTCCTGTTGGTGTGAATGTGTTGATTTTAAAAAAAAGTGACAAAAATGTTTTCAATCCACAAATGTTTTATTTGTAACAAAATGAAGAGCAGAAGAAAAGCTATAAAAAAAAGTAACATTAAAACACTAAAATAAAAATATTTTCCATGTATATAAAGCTGATATCAAAGACAGTTTCAACAATACAGTTCAGATTAAAAAATAAAAACAATAAAGCAAACCGTGAGATGCTACATGTTCTGGATGAATCATGCAGTGAAAGACAAAAATAAAATTAAAAAAATACCTCCACAGTCAGAAAGGGAGCATTTCTACAACCTGAGGTTGGAAAAAAAAGCATCTTCAGGCGTCCTTAGAGACGCGCCGCCCCTCAAACCTTTTTGGGACAGTACTTCCTCTCAAACTGGGCTACGTTGAACTTCCGGAGGCAGCCCTTGTAGTTCATGTAGCGAATCTTCCCGAAGACGGGCCTCTCTGCCCAGCCCTGGTCGTGGATCCCACAGATGGACCACATGCAACCTGCGGGTGGAGAACAGCAGGTGAAGAACCAGAGCAGCAGCTGGGTCAACTCAGGAACCAGTGTTCCCATCAGGGCTGCACAATGTTAGGAAAAGATGCGAGACGCCACGTCAGAGCTGCGCGCTGTGATGACGATTTGGGATATATGAACAAATACTTATTTATTATTTGGAGTCAATGTCTTTCTTTATAATAATAACAGACCGCCATGTTGTATTTTATTTGTTGTGTCAGTGTTGGTATCGCACATATTTTCCAGAAATATTGCGCAGCCCTAGTTTCCATACGTGGGATTCAGTCCCACGTATGGAAACTAGGGCTGGGCCAAAAAAATCGATTTTCATATTAATCGCGATTTTTTTTTTGGGATTTTAAAAAAATCGATTCTCATACACGAATCGATTTTTGGCTCCGTGGAAATACTCCGCTCGCTGTCTCTTTTGTCATCTACACTTCCGGAAATAGAAGCACGTCTGTCACCATAGTAACCAGAATGCCGGCAAATTCACGCGACAAAATGGCGGAGTGCAGCGAGCGGAGTACTTTCACAGAGTCTGAACTCTTTCCCCCATCGCCCCACTTCAAATCAAACGTTTTTATAAAAAGCACGGGGCAGGAGAGCTCGATATGAGGAAAGCCATATTTAAGCTTTGTCGCAGTCAAATCTCTTACTGTGGTAACACCACGAACATGACGGGGAACATCCTTCACCACGGTGCTCTCTGACAGGCTGGGTCCACGTTTACTCGAGAGTTAAATATACTGGCGGTGGCAGCTGATGTCAGGCCCTGGGTAGTTTAATTAATTATTCATTAACGTGGCGTGTTTGTCATGAAACAATCGTGTTACTGTAGCGTGTTATTAGCGTGTTATTAGCGGTTTGTTTACCGGCAGCTGTAAAGCACAACGGATCGCCAACATGACAACGCTGCATGAGAACATATTCACGACACGTCCTGACCGGTGTAGGCTATTAGCGTTAGCAGTAGGCTATTAGTGTTAGCAGTTGCTATCAATAGCATCTGTATCCGCAAAGAGAATAACGACGTGGATTTATTGTCGTTTCCATCACGTAGCCTATGTAGCAACTGAACCGGTAGAAGAAGACAACTTTAGGTAAGAAAATCAAGTTTTGTTCAACGCTAGACAACTTTTAAAATTAGCAACTATAGGCTGTATTGTCTCGGTTCTATTCGGGTAACTCGGTTCAGTTCGTGGTCGGAAACTAAAGACTCGGGTCGGGTCGTTTACGGGTCCAAAAATTGCGGGTCCATTCAGGTTTGGACTCCCGAACTTATGATAATAGCTCGGGTCGGGTCGGTTTCGGGTCGAATTTTCACGGCTCCATTCGGGGTCGGGTCCATGAAAGTGGACCCGTGAAGACCTCTAAACCAGAGGTCTTCAACCCTGGTCCTCGAGGCACCTGTCCAGCAGGTTTTAGAGGTTTCCCAGCTTCAACACACCTGATATTAATTAATGGTCATTATCAGGTTGTCCTCAAAGTCTGCACAAGTCTGTTGATGACACAGCCACTTGTATCACGGTGTGAAGAAGAAGGGGAAACATCTAAAACCTGCTGGATAGTGTGCCTGGAGGACCAGGGTTGAAGACCTCTGCTCTAAACTACAGAAATTAAGCATTTTTTAAAAATATTAAAACTTATTTAATCTTTATATTTTTATTATTATTTCATACTTAAAATAAATAATAATAATAATAATAAGAATAAGAATATTTATAAATTATATAATAATATAATATTATAATATATAATTTATATTATTATTATTATTATTATTTTATTATATATTATTATTATTATTATTATTATTATATATGATTTTTATATTTCAATAATTGAAATATAAAAATCGCAATACTTGGTAAAATCGAAATGCAATACTTGTTTAATCAGAATCGCAATATAAATCGAATCGGGACCCAAAAATCGTAGGAGAATCGAATCGGCACAAAAGTGTATCGGCACAGCCCTAGTCCTTACCCACAAAGCCGTTGGGGTCCTGGCCGTCCAGCTCGTAGCGATCATTTAGGTACAGGGCGGTGGAGAGCGCCTCCTCTGGTGAGGAGGTCCACTCCAGAATCTTCTTGGCCCAGTACATCCTCAAGAAACCGTGCATCTTCCCTTCGCTCACCATTTGGTACTGATGGGAAACATCAAAATAAAAATAAAAAAATAAAATGGTGAACATATGTGCTGTACATAAACACAGCTTAGAACTTAGAAAGTTCTGGATCGTTTCAGTAACTTCTCCTTCACTGTTCTGTTTAAACTCTGACGTACCTGAGCTCCGTTCCACAGCTTGTCGTGCGTCTTCGCGTCCTCCAGTTGCTCTCTGGTGTAGAGATGCTCCCTCTTGTCTTTGGCGTGATCCTTCAACGTCTTCTGAGCCCACTCGTAGGCGCCTGACAACCACAAACACGTATCACAACCGCGCTCCAAAAATGTAAGACACTTCAGTTACGAGACGGGACCAGCAGCGGTAACTGGGGAGGGTTTAATGGTTTTAACTGGGTTTTAATGGTTCCACTGACCTTCCACGCTGTCGTACTTCTTGTTGTAAAAGCAGAAGTTGTCGGTCAGCTCCCGGCGCACCACCAGCTCCTCGATGAAGGCGGGGACGGACTGAGTGGCGTTCTTCCCGCAGCGCTGGACCTGCAGCGCCACACGCTGGGCCGAAAGCTGGCCTGGTCCAACACAGAAGACAGAAACCATTGGACATCTTTTTTCGTTTTCGTTTCCTGTTCTGTATGTCAACTCTAGACTTGTTGAGCAAACGTAAGATGATTACAGAGTAGTTTCCAGCGTATTTTCGTGTTTGAGCAATTTTCATATTTTTGCGGTTCAGCTCAAGAAAACAGAGTCTGAGGTTACGAGCATTTATCTGATATTCAGGATATAATGAGGATAAAAAGATAACCATTAAAAAAATAAAAATATAAAATTGCAAAAAAACCGATAACATTAAACTGAAATACTACTCAATGTTGTGCTACTTCCAGAAAATTTTCAAATGCACACCAGAAAAGTCTAAGTTGCCTTAATATATCCCACAATGCAGCAGTGAAGAGGGGTCAAAACTCTGTTGTTATTTCTCATTCTATTCTAGCTCATTATTGCTACTATTATTCTGTGAGGTTTCTTTTTATGATGTTACACGTTTATATTCATATTTTACTATTGCCGCCATCTTTTCTGTATATCGTGCTTTCTGGTTTTTCTTTTGTTGGACGTCTCGTTGTTCACATCTCTGCAGACCGACACACCTGTGATGAAGCTCGTTCCCCTCTGGAGACTAATCAAGTACAGAGATCCCTTGCCACTTCGTGGTTTGAGTACCGTGGTTTTAGTGCTTCGTGGATTTTTTTCAGAAATATATAATATAATTTAAAAAAATTAAATAAAAATCGCGGAAACATCACAGGATGTTGTGCGCGTTCTCTCACAGTGAAGAAATGCTGTGAGCCAGCCTGGCCCCTTTAAGAAGGTGGCCTTATGGGTAATGTAGTGTGTGTGTCGTGGGACGGCAGAATGAAAACGGGGTTAGATGAAAAGTGTAGTGAGCATCAACAGCAGCCCAGCGTGTATAGATTTACATTCTCTGTTAACCGACAGGAGCCCAACAATACAACCTGTGTGATGTGCAAGTTTTTGTTTTGTTGTTGTTAGCGTGGTAGCCGCTAATTACGAGCCAAAAATAGCACAATAGCAGCGGTTTGTTTACTACGGTTCAGAGATCAGAGGCTGTGAAGGAAACAGAAAGACCACAGTTGAGTCTTTGTCTTGTTTCGCTGCAGTGTCTCGATACTTTTTTGGGGTTTTTGAATATATTTTAAAACACATTATTGAGGCTCAGGGGGCTCGTGGATTTTGATTGTTGCGGGGGGGGGGGGGGGGGGGGGGGGGGGGGGGGGCGCCTATCCCTATTAACCGCGAAAATTAAGGCATCACTGTAATTCTGAATCTGATGAAAATGCATTTGAAAGTAACATTGAAAAGATTCATTTATGCCACATTTTGTCTATTATTGCTTATTTATTTGTTTGTTGACTTGCAGAGGCTTGTATGTATTTTTGTCAGTTAAACTGTGCTTTACAAAGCAACCTGCTCTGGACGGAAACGTCTGGAACGAGGATCACAAGCAAGAACGAGACCCTGGTTAGGATAATACACAGGATGCACACTTGAAAGGTACTTTTTACATTTTTTGTTCAATTTAGGACAAGATTTGTGTTGTTTGAACATCAGCTGTGGGTCATGTGACACTGCTGGGACGTTTTTTTGCCCTTTCTTCTTGTAAAAAACTTCAGCTTCTTCTGCTTTAATACAGAAAAGAACTCTGTGCTGCACAAGTTGTGTGAAAAGTACAATAAAGTGTGATGACTGACCGAAGCGGAGCCACGGCGACAGCTGGCTGAGGGCGGCCACGTTCGGGTCATTGCGCTGGGTGCCGAACAGTTTCAGGCGAACATCGATGAAGGACTCCAGCGTGGACATTCCCGCCTCTGTTCCTGGCGTGGCCCACTGCGGCTCTGCAACGGTCCTGTCAACCTCCAGGGACGCCAGCGTCTCGTCCCAGTCGACCGGCTGTGAGACAGACGAGAGGACAGAGGAACGATCATCAGAGGTTACAGCTCTCTAACTGCTCATCTTCCTGTGAACTGATTTTTGAAAATGACTCAGCAAATTAACAAATTAGACTGTGTTGTCGACAGTCATTGAACTTCTCTCTCACGCACAGCAGACTTACTTTGGCTGTTTTCACAGAGCTGTACGGGTGTTTGTCTACCGGAGGGAAATCTGTGAGAAACTCTGGTAAAAGCTTGGTAATCTTTCCTCTGATGGTCCTGGCAGAGTACTCCAGTTTGGGCGACGCAACCCAGCAGGGAACGATATTATGGGCATCGACCTGCGTATCAGGGAAATAAGACGTGATGAAGCTATGCTGACCAGAAATAAAATAACATAACAATATAATAACAAGAAATACAAATGAGGACATTTAGATTGGTTTTCATCCTATTACTGTAAGCAATGAGCACAACAAGGTGGAACAAAAAGTTAGGATGTAGAAAATCTTAATGACAGAGTTTCCCTAAAAATTACAACTAGGGGTGCACGATAACTATCGGGCCGATAACAGGAAATTATGACGTCATCCCGATAAGTCCGATATCACGACGAATAGCCCCGATAACATTTATATTTTTGTCAACACAGCAGTGCTTCGCTCCATCTGTGTGTCTTAAATGAACGGCAGTGAATGTTGTGTTCAAGTGACGTCGGCATAATCAGAAAAACGATTACTCAATCAGGAAAATCAAGAATACCCCCTCATGCCAGAAAACAACTAGTTAACTCAGACATAATTTTAGTAGTTGCTGACTTGAACCGATATTCGCAGTATTTTCCCACATGTTACACATAAAAAAAGAAAAAATAGAAAAGGCTGAAAGAACGACTAACAAACGAGGGAACGTGGGAATTTACGTTACACCTTGAATGCAGCCTGCAGCACAGCGCTGATCACAACAAACATGGCGGCGTGGAACTTCGTTAAAGTTTCAGAAGAAGATAGTTTGGTGGTTATTTGTGACGAATCCTCCGAGCGAATTCTACGAGGAGGGAAGCACAAGCTTTAATACGTAAAACCTGATCAGCCACCTACAACATAACAATCACTTCCATGGAGGTTTGAAATCGCGCTAACGCGAGCTAATGCTAACGTGCGCAAGCCAGCAGCGAGTCCCTCCTCTCCTTCATCTCTCTCATAAAGCTTCCATGATATAAAAAAAAAAAACAAAAAAAAAAAATCACTGAACCTCATTTACTTTAATTAAAGGTATTAATTTAAATGGAACCACAAGTCAAAATCCTTTAAATGTTAATCTTTTTCAGTTAGTAATTCTGATGCATGTATTTCCATCAGTTCAAGGAGCCTTTATTTTTTTATATCAGTCAGTAATGAACCTTATTTAAGTTAATGTGAGATATCAAATAGGTTTGTTTGATAACTTTATGAAAATGTTTGAGAGGCTTGCCAATAGTTTTTTAATGGAAAAAATAAATATCTGTTCATTTAAAGAGTCAAAACTATTTTTGATTTTGTTCATAGTATTGATGTAATGATCTTAGGTATATGTGTGTGTTATCGGTATCGGCCTTTAGGAGCTGAAAGTTATCGGTTATTAGTATCGGTTTAATAAAACAGTTATCGTGCATCCCTAATTACAACCCCAATAACATTTTCAAACCTGTATGAGGGGGACGTCCTTTGGAAGTTTCTTTTTGACGTCTTTCAACCACTGCTGGGGCTCTCTGAGGGGGGAGAAGTCCGTCAGAACCGCCCCGAAGCCTTGATCGGACACAAAGCCGGGGAGCACCTCTCCTGCAGAACCATGCAGCAGGTGGAACTGGATGTTTAAGAGTTTGCATTCCTGTTTGGTGGAGAAAGAGGGGCAAAGTTACGACTCAAGTCTGCCAGTTCATGTTACTAGATGACATACCAGTTAAAGTTATTTTTCTAGCACCGATTAAACCTCTAAAAACAAATCAGTTAATCACATTAGCCTTTCAGTTTTTCCATCACACCTGAAAGGGGACAATCATAATAAGGATAGAGTGACTGGTCAGCGTTACCTGGTCAGTTACTGGGAGTAAACGTAAAACACTGACGTCAACGTTCAAGTTAATACCTTTGCAACTTCTTTCAGACCTTTGAGCAGAAAACCATAATGTCTCAGAGTGGACAGTTCGGACTTTGGGACCGCCAAACAGAAACAGACGTGCAGAGGGAGGTTCTCCTTTGCAGCCAGCTGCTGGGCCCGGATCAGCGCCCAGTTATCTACGGGAAAACACACATTTACAGTCAGCAGAGGCATAGAAAACAGGCAAAGCAGCTAAAAATATTTCAAAGGGACTACCTAAAGAGATAAGGCAACTTTGACACTTTATTTTTGTGCCACCTCTGAAAATGTTATTAAGTTAGTAGTTCAGAGTAGATTTCACAAACCACATATAAAAGCAAAATTATCCAGCTTTTTTTTTTCCTTTATCATCTTCACCTCCATGTGCACTTGCTATGCTATACCTCTGAAACAGGTAGCACAAAGCTGTAACACTGATTTAAGAGAGGCACATACTGCAGCCGTAAAGGGGCGGAGCAGAGCTGATACTGGCTCCTCCCCCTTTAAAGCAGCAGAGGAATCTTTGCAGTTATTAGCAGGTTGGATCCCCCTCCAGACAGCAGAGGTTAAATCATTTTCACAACGAGATTTACTTTTGCTTGGTCCCTTCCTTGGTCATGCTCTCACTTTTTTTTTTCTGCCATTACTTTCTTGATTCTCTTCGTCTGCTCTGAAATGTCCGCTGCAGCTCTGTGACATGGTGCTTTGAACCTGAACACAGTTGTCTCATCAGGATGGGAGCGCAAAGTTACATTAGCTTGTTTTTACTGCCAACAGGGACAGAAGATTCCAACAGTCAGACGACGCCTCGTAAAAGTAAGTAAATATTCCTCCTTTGTCAAATCTCTGCTGTATTTGGACTCAAACATGTCAAGACATTAACACTTCAATAAATTGCGTTGGCTTTTTTATACTGGGCTTTAAGAGATAAAAAAAAAAGTGGATGCAGTTCCATGATGTCTCAATGAAATCTCTGAATTAAATCACATCTGAGATCATCGTCTTTCAGTTGTAAAAAATAAAAAAAAAAAGTGAACCTTTCCAGACTAGCTGCTGCTCGGCGGTTAGCTGTATTAAAACATATCTACACTACGTGTGCAATTTAGCACAATCAAAGAGCATAGAAGAAGTCTTCTGACAAAAAAAAAGTTAACTTTTTATACTTTATGTAAATAAGTCCTTCTACAGAGCTGTGGTTTAATGTTACATTTGGAATTTTGTGTGACTTTAACATCCCACCACGCACACAAGGAGTCAAGACAATGATCCATATGCGGGAATTATGAGATTAAAATGAGACAGAACTGTTATAAAGAGTAAGATCAGCTGGGTGTTTACTTTGTTGAAGTGAGATGAAGTTTCTCAGGTTTTCTGAGTTCGAATTCCAGTAGAAACTTTCAACTTTTAACTCACAAATTCCAACTTCCAAGAACAAATGGAAGACACGTTTACATTTAATTGTCCACTCCTGTCCCCTGTGAACTGTGCTGTTGTTTTTTTTTTTGTGTTTTTTTTTTTTTGTTTGTTTGATTTTTTTTAATGGGCAGCTTTGAACTACCATGTTACAAACAGAATGAACAATAAAGCAGAGTCAAAGATGATAAAGCTGGATAATTCTGCTCTGATCTGAGTCTGTGACGTCACACCGCAAATCTGAACGGCTCATTAAATGACAAATTTTCAGACTTTGGTAGCTCAAAAAGTGATAATAGTTTGATCTCACTGAGTTGCTTATCACTTTAGACAGCCAACCTCATAATATATTGTTTCTTTCTGGTTTATTAGAGTTACCTTGGACTCTCTGGTCTCTGAACATCCAGTAAAGCACACCCTCCGAGTCCTTCTTCATCTTCTCGGTGTCAGTTATGAAACGCTGCCGCTTCTTGTTGAATTTCATGTCCTTCTCCTCTGTCCTCCCCTGTTTCACCAGGCTCTGCAGCCAACCTGCAGCTTTCTTGGCCTTCACCTCCTTCTCCAGCTTCACCTCCTTCTCCAGCTTCACCTCCTTCTCCAGCTTCACCTCCTTCTCCAGCTTCACCTCCTTCTCCAGCTTGGCTTCCTTGGCTCTGGGCTGCTTGCCGCCTGCAGCAGATGTTGCTTTGCGTTTTTTGTCTGACATGGTGGCTTCACGGATGAATGAGCTGAGCTGGAAGAGAGGTGTTGGACTGGGTCTGTAACTTTGATGAATAGCTAGTTTCAGCAAACGTTTGGATGCAGAAGAAATGGAAGAGCTGCAGGAAACCAAAACAAAATGATGAAAAACTGCAGATGAATCAAAAACGTCACGACATAAAAACAAACCACCATCCAATTCACAAGTGAAAGACTATAAACACTTAAAATGATGTTAATGAGGAAATATCCATTGAATGAACATCACCAAATACATACCTCGTCCATACACCGATTAACATGCAGGGTTTGAAGCTTCAAGTTAATCCGCCTTGACTGTAGTTCGACATGAAAAATAAGTCTGATTTTTAGAAAACGATGAGCAGCAAACAAACAGCTCCCGTTGTAGTAGAACAAACACTAACACATACGTAACCTATCCCTCTTTATACAACCGGTTACATGATCACGTTGATGTTCACGTTTCGTAACCGCGTTGAGGTTTGGTTTGTGTTCAACTACATTTCCCACAATGCAATGTCTTATTCTGAAGTCTTCATTGGGCATGCGCGGCGCTGGTTACGTTTGGGGGGAGGATTACGTGTTTTGCGTCTGCTAAAACAGGTAGCATTGTTGTTCGTTTTGGCTCAGTTTTCGCGGTCTAAATTATGAACAAAGGGAATTTTACAGCAGGTCGAGTGAATAGACCACCGGTTACCGATAAAGTTGACATGTCCTTGGGTAAGGTTCTCATTCGCTGTTGTCAAAGTGAGAGTGCTAGCTAATTTTAGCCACCGCTCTGTGGTGTCAGTAGCAGTGTGATAAATGGACGGTTAAAAGGGTCCTTGCTCATGATTGCTCATTTGATAATTTTGACAGATGACATCATTCGGTTGAACAGAAAAGAGAAACAGTTTAAAAGGAGGCAAGCCAATGTAAGCCGCCGACCGTTCAAGAAGAAAGGGCGTTTTAATCAAGGAGCCGGAGTTTCACAGAGGAGCGCGGGACCAGCTCAGAGAGGTGTGTGCTCACATGTACCTGCTCAGTCACCTGTGAGTGGAGAATCCGCTTTATGTGACATCTTGACGTTTATACCCACCAGGAGCTGGTGTACCTCGAGGGGGAGTGGCTAAATTAAGAAACAGAAGGCCCCCTCCATCACTGGGCCGACGGCGGGGTCAAGGGGTGATAACGGGACTGGCAGCCAGGAGGTCGTCTGTCCTCCTGAAACGTGGCACCCTCAACAGAGCAGCAGTTAACCAAGTAAGAGCAACCAAACATGCTGCACAGATCACTAATCTAGCCTACGTCTTAACAGGTGGATGTTGTTTATTTTGATCCTTGGCATGATGATATTTCCTATATGGTTCCCATTTTTCTCATAGACTAAAACCTGGTTTATGCTCAGAAATCAGGTTGTCTGCATGTGTGACGCAGATAACGCAGATATGCCCCCCCCCCCCCCCCCCACCCTACACAGACACACCGGTACACCTCCCCAAAATTGTAGTTGACCGCAGATAGTGCTGCAGAGAGGAGAGAAAAGGAGGCCTCTGATTGGTCAATTCTACATCCGCGTCATCGAAGAAATGAGGAAGTACCCACATCTGTACGATTCTGGTTCTCCACACTACAAAGACAGCACATATTCTAGTAATTCATGGAGGGAGATAGCGATGAATGTGGGTCTGGATACGGCCGAGACGGTGAGGAAGTGGAAAAACGCAAGAGATAAGTTTAGTAAGTTTGGCAAGTTCGTGATTGTCCGTCTTACGTTGTGGCGTGGAATAACATAGCGGAGACCGCGCTTCAAAATTGGGCATAAATCAAAAGTAACTGCGTATACATGGCCCCTAAGTCTGATAAAAGCTTAAGCTCTCATGCTAAAATACACTACACTACTCACAAAAAGATATACATACTTGACTTTTGGATGAAATTTTCAGATGCACTTTAACCGTTACAGGTGAACTTAATTTCACCTTCTCTAAACCTTTGAATGCATATGTCCCAACTGTTGAGTCTCTCAGTGCCTAGTGTCTTAACAAGCTGTTCACTGCAAAAATCACAAGTGTCTGATCAATGAATTGACCACTAAATTTTGTTTACTGATACTGATAATCGGCGCCATTTTTATCTGCTAGGTGCTAGTAATGTGTTGCATTTGGGGCGTTTTGTGGTCACGACCACACCTGTTAAAGAGAGCAGCAAACCAAAACAAGTGTTCAGATCATTCTTTTTACATCATATTCTACCTTCAGTCAACCATGGTGTACTGGTTGGGGAGTGTGCGTCGCATCGGTGCAAAGCAGAGAAGCTTCACGTCTGTCTTTTTTTGGCGGATGTGATGTGGCTGACAGATTTCTCTGCACAGAGAAGATGGAAGGCACTGATTTGGCGTGAGAGGAAGGCCAAAGCTGAGGAGAATGTCAACGAGCTGAACCTCACAAGCAAAGCCCTGGATGAGCGTGGTGGCTGCCATCTTACATGTCACAATCTGTGGTACTCAGGTAGCCTCCATCTTATAATAAATAGTCCTCTTCACCTTGGTGTTCACATTATGACATCATGAGACCAAGACGACACCCAGCAAGCAATGAACAGTACCTGGACAAGGCTTCAGGTGGGATGTTCTCAGAAGGAACGTGTCATCAGCAGGTGTCAACAGAGACAAAGAGAGACTGGAAGAATCACAGAAAGGCATCATGGGACGTCCTTTGGCCACGTCCCATGATGATGCTTCATTGTGGACATCCTTTGTTGTTATACACACCACTGTGTTTGAATTGAAGACATTACCATTGCACGCTCCTACTTAGATGTCCTACTGTCATTACATAATTTCACTTTGACCACTAAAAGTGGTTTCCATAAGTTTAATCCCAAAGTGGAATATCCTTAACTTTTAATGAGTAATGTATATTATCTGCAGGACCTGTCATGGTTCTTGCTGGGTTGGTCATCATGTGGTATCAACATGTTGGACAATAACTGCTACAGTAATGATGAAACTCTTAAGACAGCAGTAAAAATATTGATTTAGAGCAAGTTTTTATACCATAACAGGCAAAAACAGCTTCTGTTTGACGTTTGTATCTGGTCGGGTTCAGTCCACTCAGTCGTTCTACAACCGAAAAGACAGGAGGTTGAAATGTTAGTGGCTTCTTCCGGTTTATTCCAGGTGAAGTAGACAGGATCAACCGCTCAGGTTTCTGCGTCAGCGCTGATCTTTTCCTTGTCGAAATGTATAGGGCATTTACATAAATCTGGGACATTTCTTTGTTGATGAGGTTTCAACATGTTGCAAGGTTTCTTTCTTCTCCTCATTCAAATTCTCCACATTTCATCTGATATCATTCTGTTCTGGCCTGCCATCTTGTTGCAACCCCTCTTTTAACAGTAATCCATATACGTCTTACAGCTGAGACCAGTAGCTTTGTATGTTGTCTAATTCTTGTTTTTACCTGGTCAGCAGTCCCGGGTCTTCTTTGTTGTATTTCTGATTTGTGACGGGCCAGATGCTGGAACGTCTGGACTGCAGGCAGGTTTTCTGCTGTGATGGATGGAGCGTTCAGTAGATGGAAGCATATGTTCCTCTAAAACCTGTATGTGCCTTTCAGCATTGATGGAGCCATTCCAGATGTTCCAGCTGTCCGTTCCACAGGCAGTAATGCACCCCCATACTACCACGCAGGGGTTTGGTAACAATCTCCTGTTTAGTAAAGAGGACACAGAAGAATCCCCTCATTCAGCTGTAAAAGTTCAAGAACAAGGATCTAAAGTGAAACCTTTGTTTTTTTTTTTTTCTTTAGAAAACGAGACAGAGAACGAGGCCCTTCCCTCCGCACACAGAGACCCAGTACAGGAGGCCGGAGGTCCAGAGGCAGCAGTACCGGCAGCCCGATCCACTCAGAGGCCAGAACGCAGCATCAGCCAGGAGACCCTTTCAGCTGCGGCGGCGGTGAGGACACCCGACGGCGACAGAACCTCCCGCTGTACCGTGAACGGTACCGAAGTGGTACTGATTAGATGATGAACAAGAACCGCAGTTTTTCCCTGCATTTGATTCCACGTACCGCATGCAGATCACTTTGATAGACGTACACTGTTTATTAGGGGTGAACGATAACTATCGGGCCGATATCAGGAAATTATGACGTCATCCAGATAAGTCCGATATCACGACGAATAGCCCCGATAACATTTATATTTCTGTCAACACAGCAGTGCCTCGCTCCCTCTGAGCCTTGAATGACCAGCAGTGAATGTTATGTTCAAGTGACGTCGGCATAATCAGAAAAACGATTACTCAATAAGAAAAATCAAGAATACCCCCTCATGCAAGAAAACAACTCGTTAACTCGGTCATAATTTTAGTAGTTACTGACTTGAATTGATATTCGCAGTATTTTCCCACATGTTACACATAAAAAAAGAAAAAAGTAGAAAAGGCTGAAAGAACGACTAGCAAACGAGGAAACGTCGGAATTTACGTTACACCTTGAATGCAGCCTGCAGCACAGCGCTGATCACAACAAACATGGCGGCGTGGAACTTCGTTAAAGTTTCAGAAGAAGATAGTTTGGTGGTTATTTGTGACGAATCCTCCGAGTGAATTCTACGAGGAGGGAAGCACAAGCTTTAATACGTAAAACCTGATCAGCCACCTACAACATAACAATCACTTCCATGGAGTTTTGAAATCGCGCTAACGTGAGCTAACGGAAGCTAATGCTAACGTGCGCTAGCCAGCAGCAGTCTCTCTTCTCCTCACCTCTCCCTCATTCCTCTCATCTAAAGCTTCCATGAGATTAAAAAATAAAAACTACTGAACCTCATTTACTTTAATTAAAGGTATTAATTTAAATGGAACCACAAGCCAAAATCCTTTAAATGTTAATCTTTTTCAGTTAGTAATTCTGATGCATGTATTTCCATCAGTTTCAAGGAGCCTTTATTTTTTATATCAGTCAGTAATGAACCTTATTTAAGTTAATGTGAGATATCAAATAGGTTTGTTTGATAGCTTTAAGAAAATGTTTGAGAGGCTTGACAATAGTTTTTCATTGGAAAAAATAAATATCTGTTCATTTAAAAAGTCAAAACTGTTTTTGATTTTGTTCATAGTATTGATGTAATGATCTTAGGTATATGTTGTAGGAGCTGAAAGTTATCGGTTATCGGTTTAAAAAAAACAGTTATCGTGCATCCCTACTGTTTATGCAGCTGTGTTTCGTTACGTTTTTTTTTTATTTGTGTTTTAATCATGTAGAGCACCTCCACCTGTCCAGCAGGCCCAGAGGGAAGCCCGCCAAGCCACGTTTCTTTTTCGCAGGGGGCTCAAGGTACTTGACGTTAAAGCCCGTTTAAACACGGCACTTTTGAATCCAATCATTGCACCGTAATTGTTCTTATCTGCACCACTACTGTCTCTCTGTGTCCTCTGCAGGTTCAAGCCCAGGTCCAGAAGCCGAGTCCCCCGCCCCCCCCAGTCAGAACACGCCAGTAAGGATTTTCACAGGCTGTTTTTCGGGCCGAGTTTTTATCCTTAAAATGCGCCACACATTTGTTAATAGAGGTTGTCGGTTTTTGAAAAGAGACAAATGTTTTCCCTCCATGTCTGACATTAACATTTAGGAGGCTTTTCCTGTTTTATGTCAGTTTACTCACACTTGGTTAGGAGGTTAGTTGGAACTTCTGTGGGCCCTTCAGGCATCTCTGAACCAAACTTCTGGAGTTCAACATGTCTTTTGCTGATTTTCTGGCTGATTTTGTTTCCCCTCCCATAATGTCATGCAGTTAGAAATCCATAATCCACTTAACTCACATGGTGCCAGTCAGCCTATCAGAAGCTTTTAATGCATGGTCAATTCAACCAAGGGTCCGTGACCCCTAGGGGGGCCACGGAGCTGCATTGGGGGCCTACGTAAATGTAAGGCAACTTTAAAAAACAAATTCTCTTTAAAAAAAAAAACCTCCCTCATTATTCTTTTATTTTTATTTTTTTTTTTATATATATAATATCGTATATATATATATATAAGTGTATATCATGCCGTTTCTCTTCTATATTATTATATCGTTTCTAACCTAATTTTATCAATTATTACAGCAATATGTAATTAAATAACCTGCAACGATAAATTTGATATAATATATATATATACAAATAGCCAATATATTTTTATATTTGCATTTTATTCATTATTAATGCCTTACCCTCAACCCTGATGTTATAAGTTAGACATTTATATTGCAAACTTTGCACTACAAGGTTACATATACAGATTTCAGAAATGAAAAATAATTTTGTTTTATTTTTTATAGCTGAACTTTACACACACAACACACACACACACACACACAACATGCAGTTTTTTAACTCCAGTTAACGTTTCATTTTGGAAAAAAAAATGTGAAAATTGTCTCTACTTAATAAAAAAATGTATGCTGAAAGTTTTTCAACCTAAACACTGTAGGCTAATACCCAGTCAGGAATGGTTTTGTAAGCAGAATAAAATACATCTAAAAGTAATTATACAGCCGGCTTAAAATGTCCTTAAAAAAAATAAGAATTAAAAGTCCCTGCTCTGTTTTTTTCTGTCATCCAAGGGGTCCCTGGGCTAAAAAAGGTTGAAGACCCCTGTTTTAATGCAAATATATAAGTTGGCAGTCTCCACGTAATTTAAGGCCACAGCTAACATTGTGAAGGCCTACGTAAATGTATACTTTGTGAAATATAAAATTTTCCATTATCGTGATATTCTTTCCAAATTTTTTAAAAAAGTAAAAAAAAAAAAAAAATAATAAAGGCATCCTAGCTGACCTGAAAGAGAAAGTAACTTCAGCTTTACCATCAGACATGGTGGGAAAAAAAGTTTCTTTTTCTAAATCTCTAGTTACAACTGTGTCTGTACAATGTTCTAGATTATTCAGGGGAAAGAAACTCATTATTTACTTTAATTTTTTTTTTTTCTTTGTATGATTGACACTTCTCCCATTTGTCCACCAGGTGGCGCGCACCCACAGCTCCCAGTGGGATCTTAACGGTTTCCATTGACAACCCTACAGCCAGGACTCAGCCTGAGTAAGTGTTCAGAACAGAGGCTTCAGAAGCCCACAGTGTCCCTAACTCACTGCTGGTTCTGGTTCTGGTTCTGACCGACCCACAGGCCTCCCACCGCCTGGACTCTGCATCCTCCGGCTCCCACGGCGGCTCCAGCGAAGGTGGAACCGGTGGAGAAGAAAATCCCTAAAGGAGTGCCTCTGCAGTTTGATATCAACAGCGTTGGGAAACCGGTGAGGCGGCGCCGCTGCTTTAAATAGGACGACCCGGTGAGTCCGTCTCGTCTGGTTCCGTGTACTGACGTGTCGACCCGGACTTCTCTCTCTCCGCAGCAAACGTCCATGACTCTGAACGAGCGGTTTCGCATCTTGAAGGACCGACGCGCCGCCACGGCGCAGAGCGGTAAAGGAAGCAGATTTGTTACCGTGGGTTAGCCGGTAACCGGAGAGAGACGGGTAACTCTGAGCTGCTCAGAATCAGGTGGTGGACGGGCCGGTGCTGACCCGCTGACCCGCTGACCCGCCGACACCGCTGACCAGGGGGAACTGCTAACGAGCGGGATGAGGACTCTGAAAGTAAAGCCCCCCTTCATTGTTCGTACCGTTTGTACTGCAGATGTTCTGTTCTGGGGGAAGGTCCGGTTCTACCCCCCCCCCACCCTCCACGTTTGGACCTGAAACTGTTAACACTATGAATTTTCTTTTTTTTTTTTTTTAAGTATTTCTCTTCAGAGCACAGCTAGAATGGAGTGTATATTCAACAATTGTTTTTTTTTTTTTTTGTTTTTTTTTTTTGTGATATTTGAGAGTTGTTTCTGCGGTTTCTTTAAATAAATGAGTTTCTCTAATTATTGATCCCTGATATCTCAGGCCGTGAACGTCTGGAGCTCAAACACCGGTTGAACAATTCGGAATCTGAATATTGCTTTTATTTAAATACATTAAAATTTGCAAAGTAACAAAACTATTGGCATATGAAACACCATTTAAATGAACAAAAACATGGCTCACTACATTTCTGACTAGCGTCAGTAACACGAGGCTGTTTTCAACTCTCTTCTCTGCTGCCCCCCCCCCCCCCCCCCTCTCCATTTACACATTTCACACAGACTATCTTACAATAAGAGTGCTGAATAAAAATGAGGTAAGAAAGTGGTTTGAAGATTACAGATCATGCAGAACATGCCGAACAGCAACAAAAATGTTTTTTGTGAAAGAAGTAACAAAACAAAATACACGTGTGCATTTTTCAAAAATAATCAGTTTACACAGCTTTGCATCTTTGGTTGGATGATTTCACAGCCCCCCCCCCCCCCAGTCAAGAAAGACAATAGAGATAAGGGCGGGATATGGCAAATACTAATTTAATTTTAAGATAAACTGCCCTCTGCAGGTTTGTTTTTAACATTTGATGTCCGGAGGTGTAAAAATGAATCTCAATACTTTAATATACAAACATTTACATTCAGTTGGGCCGGAGCTATGAAATGGCAACTGCAGCCTCATCTCTGAGTTAGTGTTAAACATTTGTCAGATTTATTTTTTTTATTTATTTAGCCTGCATTTTCACAAAGCTTTGCCAGGGAAGTGTGATTGATCTGTAAAAAAAAAAAAACACTAAAACAAGAGGAAACAAACTGACGGGCTGCTCTTTGACAGGATCCATGACATTGTTCATTTATGAAAGTAGCAGCCCCGTAATAAATAAAACACTAATAACAGTAGAACTCAAAAGACCGATGCGAGAGTTGATGTGAAAGTAACGGCAGCGGTGTGGTGCGCCTCCCAAAAAAAAAAAAAAAAAATCACTTTACATGAAACACCAAGGCTAAAAAATAACACTTCACCTGCACTCTTATTTAATAAAATAAAAAAGAAAAACCCTCTGCACAGTCCCAGTCTATCCCTTACTTTATTGGAGCCCCTTAACTTCCACCCCCCCGGTTTGAGCAGGTTTCAGGTCGGCTTGTGAGGTTTATTTGAATCTGGTCCGGATCAGAACCAGCAGTCAACCAATGTGGGGAAAAAAAAAGATTTAAAAAAAAATAAACAAAAACACGCATGACCTGCCGCTACACGCTTAGCCTCAGTCCCTCCGTTGCTCTGGATGATTGCTTTAACACTGGAAAGGCCCACAGTACAGATGCACACGCACATTTCAACACGCTCAGTCTCGCGCACACACACACACACAAACACTGTACTCTGTGGTCAAGCTGGTGGCTAAAAAGACAGTTTTTTTTTCTTCTTTTTAATTTCACATATATTTATAAGTTGTACAAGGAGATCCTCTTCTGCTTCAAGCGGAGGTGACGTTGGGTTGCAGTTGTTGGCCCGGGTCGAGCTGCTGGAGCTGCTGGGGTTTGGGGAGGAGCCGGAGCTGAGGGTGCGACTGCAGCTGGCCCGCCCCCTGCTGCGGAGGCGTGACGCTGACGCCGGAGGTGGCGGCGGCGGCGGCGGCGGGCGGCGGCTGGGCGGATAGCTGGGACAGCTGCTCGGTGTTGGCCAGAGATTTCAGTACAGCGTTCTCTCGCTCCAGAACAGAGTTCCTCTCGTACAACTCCTTGATCTGCTCCTTCAGCACCTCCACCTCCTCGCGCACCGCGTACATCAGATGGCTTTTCACCAGGTCCTGAAACCAGGAGAGAGTGATGCATGATGGGACGCTGAATCAACAACGTGTAGGAACTAGACGTTAGTTCCCTCTCTTTTAATCCTGTTTCTGCTTTAACAATCAAATCTAAAAATTATATCATAAATACATGCAACATCAGATGAACGTAACCTTTTTTTTCTGTGCTTATGTTTAAGAAAAATTAAGAAATAAAAGCTCGTGGGCATTTTATATATACGCTTTATTTACATGTTTATATAATTTCCTACTGGGGATTAATAAAGTAGCATTGAATTTAACTGAATTGTGAATACCTCAAAGTGAAGCAATGTTATAAAGGCGCTGACGGTGGATGTACAAGATACTGAAACATGTGGGTACTTAGAGCTGCCCACATCACCTGCTCTGGGTTTTTTGTTTCATTTTTGTAAAAAAAAAAAAAAAAAAAAAAAGCACAGTAAAAAAAAAAAAGAGTTACAAGTGGTTGTTTGTCTGAAGGTTGTAATTGGCTGATACTAGACCAACTGTAATCATGATTTTTATGTTTTTACTAGGGCTGGGCAAGTTAACGCGTTATTATCGCGTTAACGCATTAATTTATTAATGCCGACATTTATTTTATCGCGCGTTAACGCATGTTACTCACACGCTTTTGTTTTGAAAAGTCTGTTACTGGCTGCTGCGGAACCGGAAAACAGTAAACAAAAGGAAAAGCTAAAACAGACATGGAGAACGGTAAAAATCTGTGAACTTTACAGTTCGGGTAGAAACTCAGGTAGCAATATTAACAATTCTGTCTGAAAAAAATTAATTCTGGACTGCAACCAAACGTTTGTGGTCATTCCTCCATGTTCCATCAGATCTGCTCCATGTGTTCACTGTCCTGCTGTTCTCTAGCTGGTTACTGCAGTGCGGCTCCATCTAGTGGCTCAGATGTGTAATGACAACAGAAAGTCCAGTCCTCCATTATAAAACTAATTCAGTTCTGTGGCCTGTTTTTTAATTTCGTATTTTTGATCCAAGTCTAAAATTGAAATATAAAAAAATTGGCATTTTTTTTGTTTTTTTGTATTAGATTAAAAAAACGTAATAAAATGTCACCTTTTAATTTATATTTTTTTTTTTTGATTGACAATTGAAAATGGAAAGAATGAATGATACACGAATTGGTAAAGTTACATGATGGACATTTAACATGGACATTTTCATTTTAAAGTTCTCCCAGACGGAGGATTCAACAGAAACAAGGTTATTTGTAACAACTGACAAGTTGAACTCCCCGTTAAAAGTTTCTGCTGTTACCTCAGAAATTACCTGTTTTAATGTTCTGATTGTGCTGAGACACAATCATTTTGTTGGATTTTGTTTGTAGACTTTTTTAACATTTTTTATAAAAACAGGATGACATTAATGCCCTGGCAGTGGCAATAAGCTTTATTTTATTTTACATGTTTTTAAGATGAGTTTTACACTAAATATGTGTTTACTGACAAGTGCTGATGTTAAAAGTGTTTGAACAACAAATGTTATGGCACTTTAGTTCATATGGCAGCAGAACATTTAAATAAAAGAGCATTTTACGCTACTTTTGAATTCATTATTTGATTTTGCGTATACAATGCAATTAATTGTGATTAATCAGGGAAATAATGCGATTAAAAATTTAAATCGTTGCCCAGCCCTAGTTTTTACACTAAAACAGTATTAAGAGGTAATGTTTTCCACATGAGTGTCTACTGTAACACAGAAGATAAAACTCAAGTTGGTTCTGTGTTCATTCCAGCGATGTGGTGAATCAATGTTCACAGCAGAGGCAGATAAATCCTAATTTTTTAATGAATGAGCTACTTTAAAGTAAACAAAGTAAGATGTGAGGACTTAAATTTAGCAACATAAGACAGCGTCATGCGTGCATAGACTCATGTAACTCTAAACTTAATTCAGATGCATTAAAAGAACTGACAAAAGGAAAAAAAATTAAATGATAAATGGGATAAGCAGTTTACTCACCATTGCCTGTTCAATTTTATTATCAATGGCAACAATGTTGGTTCCAGAGGCACTGTGGGAAAAAGAAGAAAAGGAACAGGTTATATGGGTTAAATGTAAAAACCTCCAGGGGAAGAGAGATTCTTCTTCTCTGGTTCTGGTGTTACGACTTCACTCTAAAGCACATGACCAGAGAAAATACTGGAAAACATTCATGTGGACTAGAACTTCACAGAACCATGATCACACACACCAGCACCAGTCAGGACGGGATAAAATGATCATCGGTTGTAAGACTGACCCCCCCCCCCCCCCCCCCCCCCCATCCACACACACCACACACACACACACCCACACACACACACAAGATGAACTGTCATACTACTAATGTGGGTCACATCTAATCTAGGTCAGACAGCACAACAGGTGTAGTCGGCGTGAAGAAGGAAACGTCTTCTAAAATCAAACCAGGAACCTCACCAGATTTAAAATTCAAATAAACGCATCATTACACACATTCATTCAGATTAAATTAATCCTTTCTGTCTTTAGTTTGGCTTCTAAAGAAAGAAACCAGACATCCCTTCCACGTGTCTGCTCTTCAGACAGTAGTAGACTCATCTGTGCGCGCGGAGTGACGCAGGCGCTCCTGCCTTTTTTACCTGGCGCGTGCGCGGCCGCAGCACCTGCAGCGGGTCGCGGGCCGGGTCGGGTCCCTGACGCAGCCCGACGGCCTGGCGGGAAACGAGTACAGCATGACGCCGACTGCTGCTCGAGCTTCACCGGCAGAGGTGCGCAGGGACCCCCGGCAGCGCGCACGGGCCGGTGGAGAACCGTGTCACCGCATTTAGAAGGATGAAACACGAGGCGGGGGGAGGAGCCGGTCCGAGGACGTCATGGGACGCACCCCTGAAACAACCGCTGGCTCCGCCCACCGCCGTATGACGGACATCTGTCTGAACTGCACGAGGTGCGACTATATAAGTGTAACTACCGCATTAGAAATGATAAAAGAGCCGAAAAACAAACGAGTAAACTTCATATATTATTAAGACAAGCTTTACATAAAAACTCTCCACCCAGGCGGGAAGTGCAGTTAAAGGCCTGTCACAAACCAGAAGAAACTTTAAATACAGAAGTTATTCATGCAATATAAATTAAGTCAGAAACATGTATTACTTTTATGGAAATGGAAAAAAGGAGGGATAAAAATAAAGAGGATTATATAATACACACACATGCATACATTATACATAGGGCTGGGGTGATTTTATCGATTCTGCGATATAAATCGATATTTTATTTCCCAGAGAGTATCGATTTTTCAGCCCGAAGGTATCGATATTCTAAGCTCCCTTCAAAACCCCCGTGTCTCGCACGGGTGCTCTTCCTGGAAAGTGCCAGGATTTAGTCCTCCAGCCGCTAGTGTCGCTGTAGAGCATCTCTAAACAGGTTATCCAGAAGCTTCTTCTTTCTCTTCCAGCTAGAGCTGATCCAGTCAGGAGGATGGCGGCGAGTATAAACGCAGCGCCTGCTAGCTTAAAAGCAGATGTGTGGGAGCAGTTCGGGTTGAAAAAGAAAAAGGAAAGCGAAGATTTAGTCAAAAGTATGGCGGTTTGCAAGCTGTGTCACACAAACATAAAGTACTCTGGAAATACCACCAACCTGCGAGCGAGCCCACCTGAAACGTCACCACCCCACCCGGACAAGCTAATGCTAACTGAGAGCTAGCCAAACTTTATTTGTCAGGATTTGAGACCGTATTCAGTGGTGGAAAACACCGGCTTTAAGGGCTGTGTTTACTCTCGCGGCAACGTGTCGCAGTTACTTTTGATTTATACTCAATTTTGACGCGCGGTCTCCGCTATGTTGTTCAACGCCACAATGCAAGAGGGACAATCATGAACTAGCTAAACTCACTAAACTCATCTCTTGCGTTTTTCCACTTCCTCACCGTCTCGGTCGTATCCAGACCCACATTCATCGCTATCTCCCTCCATGAATTACTAGAATATGTTCTGTCTTTTGTGGTGTGGAGAACCAGAATCGTACAGATGTGGGTACTTCCTCATTTCTTTGATGACGTGGATGTAGAATTGACCAATCAGGTGGTCTAATCATTTTTTCCATGACTGTGTATATATATATATATATATATATATATACACAGTCATGGAAAAAATGATTAGACCACCCTTGTTTTCTTCAGTTTCTTGTTCATTTTAATGCCTGGTACAACTAAAGGTACATTTGTTTGGACAAACATAACGATAACCACAAAGATTGCTCATAAGAGTTTTATTTAAGAGCTGATATCTTACCATTTTCCATGGTTTTCTTGATTAATAACCTAAATCACTTAAGTTTTTACATCAATAGCTATGGCGTTGTACTGCCAAAAACACTGCTTTTATGCATTCAGTGTTTTCTTTTCTGTCTGTTTTAGTCACATGATGACGTTTAGTGGTACCAGGTATTAAAATGAACAAGAAAGTGAAGAAAAAATGGTGCTCTAATAATTTTTTCAATGACTGTATGTATGTATGTATGTATATATATATATATATATATATATATATATATATATATATATATATAATATATATATATATATATATATATATATATATATAATATATATATATATATATATATATATATATATATATATATATATATTAGGCTTGGGCGGTATACGGTAATACCGTTTACTTCCGGTATTTAAAAATAGCGGCAGTATCAGTTTCAATACCGTCATTAAAAAATGCAATGAATGATTTCTGTGGTTTAAAGTTTAGTTTAGTTTCTCTCCTGTATCGCTGTGTGTGTTCCGTTTATTTTAACCGTTTATTCGTGTTCGCTTGAGCTGATGTCGGTTTGACTCGTCCTGTTAAGGCACTGACGATGAAAACAACACTTCCTGAGTTTGCTGCTTCAAAATAAAGCTTCTAATGAAACTAATGATGTTGGACTTTTATGTTGAAGATTTTATAGGAAGTGAAACGTCCGGCATCAGACACTTTACTATAAAGCGCGTTTCAGCAAACACACCTCGGCAGCAGAGATGAGCTGGGGCAGAAAAGGAACAGTTAAAACTACAGTGAAAAGCAAGAAATACACAAATAAATAACAACTGTAGTTGAGCCAAGTTTATATTGAAGCACTGAACTGCTGTTTCGAGGTAAACTCCTCGCCTTTTTTTTTTTTCCCAGGCGCGTCAACGCTGGGAATAGTTACAGCACCCTAAAGCCCCGCGGCAGCGC